>JAOWBB010000007.1:2528262-2703778 GCA_028565995.1 Ricinus marginatus | reverse complement strand
AGATTAATATAAGATTAAAAAACAAGAATTATAAATTCTTGTTTTAAAATGAACTAAATGAAAAAAAATTTAATTTGTAAATTTTATATCCTTCCATCTCAATTATTATAATTAAATGATAAGTTAAAAAAGGTACACAAATAAAATCTTATAACATTTAATACAAAATATTAATAATGGTGTACCTAATAATTTATAATCACATAAGTTTGTAGAGTTAAATTTTTGGTGAGCAAGAGAATTTATAATCTTAAAACTAAGAATGATGGATATTGAAAACCAAAAAAAGGGTGAAAATTTAATAAATTATTGAATAAAATAATAATTATAATTATTATAATTATAATTATTATAATTATAATTTAATAATTAATAATTAATAATAATTAATAATAGAATAAAATCATATTCTAAATCAAAAAAAATATAGAAATTTTAATTTAATAACAAAAAACTCTACCTGCTGTATTTACAGTAGTTAAACTGGTGTAAGATCTCGTAGCTCCTTCTTTGTTAAAGTAAGACATAAAATAATATTTAATGCATTATAATTAAACAATAAAATTTGTTTTTAGGTTTTTAAATGATTATTATTAAATTTGATACTAATTTAAAGTATATCCTATCCCATTTCTTGAATATTTTAATTTCAATTTAATAAAATATAAACTTATTCATGTTTACTATTAAAGGAATTTTCAATATTTTTCAGACATTTAAAATTACAGTCACTTGCTTTAATAATAAATAATTTTTAAAGCAACTGTAACTTGAAATGTAAAAAAATTATGATTTATGTAATTTATTGATCAAAATTAAAAATTTTAATTTTTTGAGAAAATTAAATAAATTTTTTATAGAATAACTCCCATCGGAAATACCTGCCACTATGTAATGTGGTGCATGTGTTTCAGATGCAGGGCTCGTAACAACAACCTGAGAAGAGACTTGAGTAGAACCATCGCTAGAATCGGGACTGTCGCACACTTCAACGCTCTGCAATAGAAAACAAATAGATTAATGAAAGCGGAATTTCTGGATTAAAATAAAATGGATATTAATTTCAAATTTTAAGAGAATTAAAGAAATTAAACATTAAAAATAATAAAAGTAAATTTCTTAAGAATATTTTCTCATGAAAAGAAGTGATGCTTTTATTTTTGCACCTAAAATCTTCATTTTTGTAAAGATTCAGAAAATTCAATAGATATTTCACTTCACATTCATGTTATCATTAAAATAAATTTCTATCTTATCTTCTGGAAATTATAAATTGTCTAATAATATAAACATTGCAATAACTTTTATTTTAAGAGTACATTTGCTATAATTTTTATTTTTATATTTTTTTGTTATTTTTATATTTGTTTATTTTTATATTTATTTATATGCTATAATTTTTATTTTTACAAATTACTCTATAAATAAAAATATATATATGCAATGACTTTTTTAAAATATTCAGTAAAATTTATGTGATTTTGGAAATTATTCTAGCATTAATTTTATATTACACTTGTAAGATTACTTTTTACTTTTTCATTTATGCAAGGATTTGTGTTAAATTCCAAAAATACTTCTAACAAATTTTCCAATTTCATGTTAATTATTTATAAATAATCAAAATTACAAGAGTGCCAGTAATTTAAATATTATTAATTAATATAAATATATGTAATAATTATAATTTAAGCCTAATGTATTTATCTAAATAATTAAAAAGTTTATATGGAAAACTTACTTGAGGATTATGTATTATAGCGGTAATCGATACCGTATCACTTTCGGTAGCCTGACTAGCACTGGTTGTGGTTACTAAAGGCGAATTTGATTCTAAGCTTTCGGTCGCAGCCATTTTTCTATGTGAGATCAATAAAAAATACCTGAATAAAAACCAAAAGTTTAAAAATTAACAATTAATGCTTTAATGATCAATGAATGATAATTTAATATTAATAATTTACGGGCATTTAAAGAGTGATGAAATAATAATTAAATTATACAATTAAAATATATATAATCAAAAGTTTTTTTAATCTTTGGATTTAATTTTTAACATTTTAAAGTTCTTAATTACATATCTTATATAAGTGAGACATTTTAAGGGAAAACAAATATTGCAGAACTTAGGCTGACTATATTAAAAAATTTCGCTTTATTTCTGACAAAAAGGTTTTGAAAATTATCAATTACAATAAAAATTTTATTCTTTTATAAAGCCATTCCTTTATTTTTCTGATATCAAATGATATATTTAATCTGCTATTTCTGATAAATCAACAATATTATAATAAATTAGATTCATAAACTTTTCAACAAAATTAGCCAATCTATTATTTTGAATTAATATGAAATTTTAATCTTTTATCGGTGAAAGACTAAAATTTCTTTGATATAATGATGAATGGATTTAGTCTTATCAACTAAGTTTTATAATCATCCACGATATTGTCTAGACTTATAAGGACCCAAGGCTTTAATTAAACTATTTTGACATGGGACTTACACATTTCTGCAATAATATCAAAAACGTACCTGTTAACAAGAGAAATACGATATAAAAAATTAGTCGACAAAAGAGTGAAAAAAAGAAAGGAATTTCTTGTGGAAAGTTTTCGATTTTATTTTGTTATATACTAGATTCTATTTAAAAATACTGAATGGGAAAAATTAGTTTAATTTTTAAAACTTAAATTCATTTTCTTATGCTTTGTGAATTTCAATTATTTTCTTGTGTTGTACTTCTTCGCCAAGCAAGCCAAGGCTTATGTAAATTTATTCGCGATTTTTCCTTAAATTCTATGAAAAACTTCAGATTTTACGTGAACTGGAGGAACACGAAATTTGTTCTTGCTTCTACGAAGAAGTTTCCATATGCAACAGGCTACTCTGGCAAAGGGCATTGTGCATGAAAATACCTAATTTACATGGACAATAAAGCCGTTTTTAAAATTATTCCTTGATATAAGACTCCAATAAAATAATAGATATATTTATGATTTAAAAACTAATTTTTAGTGCTTAAAAATTGAAAAAAAATCAATTTATTGAATGTGAAATGTCAATAGTGTATTTTTAGTATTCCAAAAAAAGTAACGCAATTAATTTGAAAATTAGTTGTTTATTAAAAATATTTTGAAATAATAAAAAGCCTGTTTCAAATAAAATTCGCGATCATTGGTGAAGTTGTAAATGTAAAGCAGGACTGAATTTTAAATTCAAAACTAATTAAAAACACAAATGCATAAATATATTACTTGATACGAATCAATATAAAGCGCATTACAAAGGATTAAAAGTGAGCAAATTATATTTACTTTCTGCATTTTCAAACAGGGAAAAATAAATTTTACTAAAATTTTAATGATAAAACTAACCATCGTCATCGAGTTCAAGAATTATTTAAATAAAAATTTACTATTTAAATATCCTAAGTAAGCTTTTCATAATTCAGTACGATTAGGGTTAGGATAAAGATGACAAAACAATTGTCATTATTATATATTATGTTCAAATTAAAATATAGTATTCAATAAATAAAATGCCTGTTTCAAAATATTTATTAGAAATAAAACTTAAATTCACTATTAGCAACAATGATATATTTTTTTTTATTGAGAAAAAATTACAATTATAATTGTAATTGAGAAATAAATAAATTTGAGTAGAACATTAAAAAGATTTAATGAGAATTTGTGGCTTGAAGAAAAAATAAAATATATTTTTATTAAATTAAATTGTGAAAATGATCATTTATAATATAAAACCATAATGTATTTATATTTCTATAGTAGTATTTGTATATATACTATATATTACATATTTACAAATACTTTTATATTTTAAAATAAATAAATAAAATTGTTTAATTATATAATTATTTAGCATTATATAATATAATTTTTTAAACAACTTTATAATAGAAATTTTTTAATTTTTTCAACCATAAAACAATTATTTGAAATTTAAACAAATGAAGTAATAAATTTTTTACTTTTAATAGCACTATATTAATAAAAGAAAAGTGTAAATTTAATAAAATTTAAAAATGATTAAGGGAGAATACAATATTATATATATCCTTATTTTAAAAATAATTATAGCTCGATTCTGTTATTAAAAAATTCATTTGCTTTTATTTTATTAATTATTTTTTCACATTATTTTAAAAACAAGTATGATAAAAAAATGAAATGTAATCTGAGTAAATGTAATTCAATGAAATTTAAAAATTGTTGCATCTTTAAGTAATCTTTCTTAACCAAGTTTGTTAGAAGTTTGTAAACTTTTATCACATCTTATTAAACTATTATAATTTTTAAAATTTACATCTATACTTTACATTATTATTTATATTTTCCATCAGGTTTAAGTAATTAAATTAAAAGAATTTTACTGCCACCAAATTAAAGATATTAAGAAAAAATTTTTACCTTATCTTGCATATCTTTTGATAACTCAAAATTTTAGCAATTGAAAAGTATATGAATAAACTATTATAAAATTTGAAACACAGCATTAACTTCTTTCGATAAAAATATAATACACCAATTTTAGTTTATTCTATTTTATTTTTGAGTCTGAAATCTATTGGTTTCCTACTTAAATGTAAGTCGTAAAAATAAATAAACGAGAATGGACTGATTCTTATCACCTATATAAAAACTAAATGTATTATATATATATGAATAAATTAGTCCAAAAATTTACATATTAGTAATTTTGGACATCAAGTTCTCACACACTAAGCAGAAGAATTATAATTTAATTTAAGCGCGGCAAAGAAAAAAATCTATCAATACCACTATCTTATCACCATCTTGCAGTGTTTAGTCGCCATTTTATGTTACCTAGATACGCCTTTGATCCCAAGGCAACGTCAAAACAAATTTTATTGCTATAATTTACTACACAACCAATTGTTAACATCTGAAAAGCTTACCACAATTAGAAATTCGTATCAGGATAGCATATACAAATTTCTAGTTTACAAAATGCATATTAACAAAACAATAAAAATCATGACTTTGATAGCATTCCCCTTTTTCTAAATCCAAACAAAATGGTTGCCTAGAAACGATGTCAGCGCTTTAACGGATTTTCAAAATAACTAAACGGAAATGAGAAAGAATTGCCGGCATAGAAATCTAATTCAAATATTTTAAATAGTACTATCATTTTTTCTATATTAATAATAGAATATCAAAATTCAAAAAGAATATAATAGTTTATTTTAGTAATATTGCATTTTTAATAATTTTTCAACACATAAATATTCTATATCTTATTTACAAATGTTGTAGATTATTTTTATCTTTTTTTCTATGTATTGAGATCTATTATAAATTGCAGTATCTTAGAGATGAGCATTTTTTCCAATATGTCTAAAACAGAGATCAGTTATTTGTTAATAATAATAATGATGGGAAAAATTTAATTTACACCTCAAAATAGCAAAATTTTATGTCTTTCATTAATTTATTGCAAAAAACATTAAAATTTTTACAAATGAAAAATTAAATATTCAAGAACTGAAGAAAACAAATAATTTTTTCTTCCTGAAAATTTGATTGATGTCAACTAAAAAAATTTTCTTTTTCATTTTTGAGTGCATGCCATTCCCTACAGTTGAATAAAATAATAAAAATAAAAATTACTTACATATAGATTAATTATGATTCATCATATTGCACTCATAATTGAAATTTATGTTTTATTTTCAAATTATTAGCTTTTATTGTTAATGACAATAAAATTTATCATATTCATTGCAATCATCGGAGACAACTTTTCTGCCCTAAAGATGAAAATAAATTACAGATCTATAAATATAAATTTCATAACAATAAATATTCTCTTCCTTTACTTAAGTAGGATATATTTTTTTCCGTTTTTCTTGGTAGTGGAAATCGATAAGATCTTAAAATTAAATCATGATTAAGAATTAAGATTAAAATTTCTTCATTAAACTTAATACTGATTTAACAGTAACAATTTTGAATCGACTTCATACTTAGCCTAATAATTTTAGTTTTCTTTAATTATTTATGAAAGAAAAATAAAATTATGTTATTTAATAGTACTTTGCTTTGTTTCGATTTATTTAAAATTATTAATAAAAAACATTTTATGAACAGAAATATCAAACATAAATTTTCTTGAATGTAAAAACAATCAAATTTCTTTGAAGTATTTAAACTTTATTTTTCAATTTTTTTACACATTCGGCAAGTTAAATAACTTATAAATCTTGAAATCTAAAAAATATTTGCGGCCACTTATAGCAATCACATGCAACTGGATTTTATGGCAAATATTTACTCAAAGAGGAATTAAAAACATGATAAAAAGCAAGAACAATTGTTTATTTACAATAATAAAACTTTTTCTCAATCTCATTTTCAGCTAATTACTTTTTATTGTCACATGGAAAAACCTAATTAATATACTTTGAATTCATTACTCTTTTAAGATTCTACTAATAATTTATTTGGTGCCCTATTCTGAAATGTACTAGTGTAAAACTTATTAAGGCATACTTGATAATAATTTTGAATAAAACTTCCAACATATATATTTTAAGGATAAATAATGGATAAATATATATATTTATAATAAAATACAACGAATGCAAATTCTAATAATTGGATTTATATTTTAAGATATTTTTGCTACTTTTACAATCAACTAAAAAAAGAAGGCTGTGATTATGAAATTTTAAATAATTCTTAAGCTCAGGCCACTACCGGTTCCGGTGGAGTAATTTCCATTAGTTCCGCTCCATCCTGGTTGGTGCTCTCTAGCTCTTCCACATTTGTTACATCCTATTAAATCAATTATAACTGGAGATTAGTTATGTAACAATTAATTTTCAAAAGACTAATATTTCAATTAAATTGTTCCAGAATAAATGATTTTAAAATATCTTAATATTCTACAACAAATTCATTCGATTTTGATAAATTTTCACATTATTTATTCATATATAACAGAAAACAAACAAGTAATTACTCATCCATAATTAAATAATGCCAATTGAAGCCTATAGGATTGCTTTATAAAAATGAATGATATTAATGGAGTACATCTATTTAAAAATAGTCATATGAATCCATTTAACATTAAAATTAATCAATCTGATAAAGGAGAAAAAAATTATTGATGTGCAGGTACATACTGAAATTCTGCATTATTTTATTTTATATTAATATAAAATATTTAATATTTTCGCTTTGGAATTTAGGGTTACACTTACAGTAGTGGGTGCATCTGAAGTTCTGGCTTCTCTTCGAGCACGTCGCCGAGCTCTGTTTTGTTCCATTACCATACGCAATCTTTCCAATTTGCCTCTTGTTGCTTCATTTTCAACGGAAACCAGTTCAGTTGCAGCAGATGAAGTATCATTCGATGCTGAAAAATATAATTTCGGGGTTTTTTTTTAAGTAAATCCGTTTTTAAAATGAAACATATTATGAAGTATGTTCCTAATTCTGAAGAACATGCTTACATATTAATCTACTCGAATATAATAATAATGATAATAATAATAATAAATAATAAATAATAATAATAATAATAATAAATAAATAAATAAATAATTAAATAACACTTAGTAATAGATAAGAAAAACATATTTTTAATAATAATAACTTTTACATTAGGTTTTAAACGATAATTTTTTAAAAAGTATTCAGACTGTATTTAAAATAATTAATACATATTTAAAATAATTCTACCAGTGGATTGACTGAATTAATAAGATTTATGTTCTTTCTTTATAATGGCAATTTTCGTATTGTATCCTTTAAAATTTAGAATTTACAAGTTAGGTTTCGCAAATAATGTGGACAAAATGAAAAGTTTATAATAATAAGAAACGAAAACTGAGAAACATTTTAAAAAGTAAATTGTGAGAAACTCCTAGATAAAAGATTATCTTACATTACGAATTCTTAAAATTTTAAAAATGTTAGAACATCCATTTAACTATAATAAAACTTAAATATTTAATAATTTTATCATTTGTTCATATTTTTTTATTTTTGCGTAAAAGCTGCCCATATATTATTTCTTGTTTATGAATGAAACAGAAATTAAATAAATACATCATCCATATCTTTTATGGCTTATAGATATGTTTCTTTCTGTAATTTATTTGTCTGATAATTCTAACAAATTAATTTCAAAATAATGTGAGAATTTAAAGTATCTTTAAGATATTTCTTTAAAAGTCAGGTCAAAAAACAGTGATAAATTTAAAAATATTTTAATGTGTGATGAATTATTCTATTTAGGTAATGTGACATTTACAAATAATCTGCAGCTTATTTCTTACCCGAGGTTTCCTGTGTTTGGACTTTAACTTGAGGTTGTGGCTGCCTTTGCCTCCGATACTGCGGTGTAGCACACAATAAATCATTTAATATGTGAATAATAGTTGATATATCACGCTTAGGTCGACCAAATCGATCTTGTAGTGCTGGATTTAATGTGCCGGAGAAGGTACCACTAAATACGCCTAGAAACGAAGTATATAATTTTATTTTCACAAATAATATTTTAAATAAAAATTTGAATGTTATCTTGCAATTTACTACCTTTCCCGTGATGTTGCATGGACTCAATAATAGCACCCTGAGTACCTAATCTACGTCGGGAAGTTGAAGGTACCGATGTAGAACATTCCTGAAAAATAAAATAATTTTTTGAAAGATTAAAGTCAGTCTCCTTTCGTTAGTTTCATAAATGACGGATGCGGTGAAACTCTCATAATTTTATTGCTAATGCCCCAACTGTTAGCTTTGAATTCAACAAGTTCATTAAATAATAAAAAATATCAAAGAATCATAAATTAAAGAATCAAAATATCATAAAGATAAACTTTTAAAACTAATATTTTATTTTAATAGTGTAAGTATAAATGGCAGGGATCTATGGGAATAAGACCTTGATTGTTGACGAAACTGCTATTAAAGCTTTTACCTCATTATCCACTTCAACATCAAAATAATGGTCAAAAAATTTTCTGTCTCTGATCTGAATACTCCCATGTAAGCTTCAAAAGCAACAAGAACAAAACCGGATTCAACTGCTGAACATTAATATCATAATAACAGGGTCATCCGAATATTCAGTATGATATTATTACTATTAAGTACAGTGAGAATAAAACCTTGCTTCCTTAATTTTACAGGGAGCTGTGAACGGAAGTTAACTGCTTTCATCACTGAAAACCTAACACAAGTTTGCCTAATGAATCCACCATGAATTTTATTTATTTTCAATGCCTCAAATTGGAATTTTTGTTTCATTATTAAAAAAGTAACGATAATAATTATGAAACACACGCGTAAGGGTTGAAAGTGAACACGACTTTTACATCGTAACGGTTAATAAAAAATAAAAATTTTCTATCAAAAAAATAATTTAATTTATTACTTTTAATATTTTTGAAGATTAATGGAATATGCAGAATAAAGAACTAAAACCTAATATCGTTGTGTACAAGACAGAATAAGATATTAATTTACAGATTTAGATTTCCAAAATTAATAATAAATAAAAAAGAAATTTGAATTTTTCAATTAAATTAAACATTTTTATACAGAATAAAAAGTTTTACTTTCGACAAATGAAATATAACTTGGTATAAAAATTAATTTTTTTATTTAATTAAAATTTAACTTAATTCTGATAGCTCTTCTGTAATAATAATTCATGCAATTTCAATAAAAGCCGATAAAAAATACATTATTATAGTTATTCTAATTAAAAATTAATATCGAATTCGTTTTTCTGTTTGTAAAATTTTCATACAATCTTTTTAAGATGATTAACCATATTGAATATTTATTTAGTCAAGCTATTAAAAGTCTAATTTATTATTCCAACTCATGCATACAAAACGAAATAATGATTATATTCTTAATATTTAAATCAAATTCTATCTTCCGAAGTTTACGCTTCTTTAGATGTCTTATTTCCATATGTAGAAGTAAAATAGAATTTGAAAAATATGAAGTGTCCTCTGGCATATATTCTTCTCTTCATATCTTTTATTTAAAAAGAGAACTATACAAAATAATTTTTTTATACTTCTGAACGAATTTGCCTTCCATTTATTAATATATTTACAAAAAACTTTTTACACATCAATATTTTTTATTTTTAAGCTTGATTCGAAATTACATTTAAAGTTTTATTTACATGGTTTTAGATAAAACAAATGAATTATTCATAACTAAACATAAAAAATAATTTATTGATAAAAAATTCGTTATTTCTATGAATATAAATTGAGACATTGCGTGCTTCATCAAAAACTTTAAATTACGATAGCAGTTTCAAACCATTTATAATGAAATACTAATAAAAATTCTGAAGCTATTTTTTCGATATCACAGCCAAAAAACACTTAATTTATATCAACATTAAATCTATTTAAAGGAACCACAAAAATTTTTACTAGAAGATTAAAATTCTACAGATACATAATATATATTTTACGTGTTTCACTGCTTTAAAATTTCAAGGTAATATGCTATTTTATGCAAAGACTAAATGCGCAAATAACTGATGCTATGGCCACGCTTACGATTGTCCATTGTCCATGTAGTGTACTATCAGTTTTAAGTTTGTTCAAGAGAAATAATTGTCAATAGTCATAGAGACGACATTTGAATCAAGTAAACCCAATTCATTTAACTTAAGAACAGGAAAATGTTAGAACTCAAGAAAGGTGAATTTTCATCCATACAGATTACCAAAAAAGGACAAGAGTGTGATGCACTTTTCTTGCATAAGATTCCGACCGCTCTCAGTTCAAATGAACTAAGACTGATAATAGAATATTATTACAGACAAACGAACTTAGTTCAGATAATATAATTTGAGGGGGGATTTTAAATAAAAGGAGGATATTATTTATTTCCATTGTAACAGATAATTTAATAAAGATTTTTATCCAAGAAAAATTTCATTGATAATTTTAGCCAATTGAGGCGCCGTTTGAGAAAAGTTTCACTGGATAATGACAGTATACTGCCAAATTATTTGATCTTTCAAGAGTCAAATATATGTAGGATATGAACAAATGCAGTTCTTCACTCGATCCGCAACTGCCATGAAATAATGTAGATTTAATATCATTATGCGTCAAGCATGGAATATCTTATCTGTTGAATGAATCTGATATCTTCATTAGGATTGCAATATAGCAAAATGATGGCTACGGCTTTATTATAAAAGATAATTTATTTTAGACATAGACATTCAATTTCATTGTTTTGGGAAATGATTTTGAAATTTATATTAATAAAAGGTACATTCAGACATAAATATATTTTGATAAATTCTTTTTTTAACGTAATTTATGGGTTTTAAGTAACTCATCTGGACAGCCAAATAGATTCATCATTAATATAGAATTTCAATGTTAACTCAGAATAAGTTTGAATTAAAAAATTTAACACAAAGTATCAACTTGAATTCAGACTAATAAAATATATTATTTTCACTTCTAATGATAATAAGTAATTTAAATAAATTTGTATGTAAAACAAATTTTATGAAGCAAAGGAAACATTGAAAAAAGAAATTATTTTTCAAATGTAGAAAAACTTAACCTCACAAATATCATTATAAGCAGAAAGTCAAAATAATTCTAAATGTTTTACATTAAATATTAGTCTGTGAAGTCTTAAAATCATATATTTTTTTAAAAATAGTTTAGACAATGGAATATGATTTTAATGAAATTCATAAATCAAATTAGATTTTTAGCAATTGATAAATATAAATTGATGTATAAATATATTTGTTTCACAAATCATATCTGAAATTAGCATTAGTAATATTGTTAACATACACTTAAAATGAATGAGGTAAATAAGCAATACAAGTAAAAAAATGGTTTACTTACTTCAGATGTTTCTGACCTACAAGTCAGGACTTCAGAAGATAACTGTTTCAAAGTCTGGGTTAAATTTCTTGATGCTTCAGCCAAAGCCTTAGTATCTAATGCAGTAGAATCACTAATTTTTACACTATTATCTAAAATATCTCCACTTTTATTAGAGCAAGTACAAGTTACATTACACTTGGACTGATTGGTATCACTCAATTCTTTATCACAAACTTTCCCTTCAATAGTTTGAGTCATTTCATTTGTATTTTCACTAATTTTTCTCACACTTTCCATGATCTGTGACAATATTTCTGATTTTTTTATATGCAATTCTTGACTTGTTTGACCTTCAGATGACTCACCAGTTGATATTTTCATCATGTCATTATATTTTGTACTCTTTGACTCTGAGGTAGATGGTTGAGATACATTTAATAATACATTTTTTAAATTTAAATCTTTAAAGTATCTACTTTTGCTATCATCATCAGTTTTTGTCTTTTTAAGAGACAGATCTTCTTCTGTAGAATTGAATTTTCTTTTCAAAGCATTCAAATTTTCATTATTTTTATGTAATAAAGTATTAAGCTTAGAATTTATTAATGTTAAATTTGGCAAGGAAATATCAGGATCTACTGGACTACTTCCAGAAGCTGCCACTTCTGAAGCATTAGGAACATTAACATTAGCTTCAGGAAGATAATTTTCACATTTTTTGCTAGTTGACTGAGATGAAGAACTTGAATTTGACTTTCTGCTAGAACTTGGTGTCACTGATGACAATTGTAGTTGAATCAGCATCATATGATCTCCTAATCTCATTGTTAAATTCAAAGGGGCTTTGCCAGATAGGAAGTCATTAACCTGTTAAAAGAGAAAAATAGAACAAGAATTAAATTTAATTCTATTTTAAAATAATAAAAATAATAAAGATTTGCAAAAGATACCAAAGAGCAATAAATTTGACAAAGTGCCATGTGATATTATTATTTTTAATATATTTAAAATTTAGATAATACTAGAAAGAAAATTAGATTCAAAATTATTAACTCTTTCATTATTATTTAAATTTTACATACTTTTTTTTTTTAATTTCTCAAAATGTCACAATTGTTTTGTTTGATATTTAACTTAAAATATAAACTTTGATAGAGTTTTAAGATTATATTTATATAATCATCATTAATTATATAAAGTTGCTTCAAATAATTGAAAAACATTGAAAGCAGAAATTTAATTTATTGGATAAAATGTTTATAAAACAATTTATTTTAATGACAATGAATACTAAATGTGCTAAATTTTTTAATCACAGAATGATAATTTTTTCATAAACAAAATATTTTCCATCAGCAAAAAGAAAAATATAACTACAAATTGAAATGAGTATAATGTTTACTTTTAAATGATATCACTTAATATCAAAATTAAACTATCATATTACAGAGAAATTATACAAATAAATACATACATGATGCAAATTAAATGGATAATATTGTTAGAATCAATAAAAATGCTCAATATTGTTTTTTGTCCAATCTCAACCAAAAATGTCTGACAAGCTACAAGAAGATCATATAATTTAAGACAACTTTAAAATGTACTTTCTATCAAAATTGCCTGTTTTTAGCAATAAATCATAGTTTATTTTCCCTTATTTACTTTTTATTGACATAAATATAAATTATTTATTGCATTATTGTTATTAATATATATATATAATTATAGCACTAAATTATCATTAATATTATTAGTTGTATCATATAAGTATATATAGGAAATACAGGGGTATATAAATATGCATGGACAAACATATTTCTATGTATATATTTATGTACATATGTATATATATAAAATTTATATTGTACCCCTTATTTAAACATTATGTCAATGAATTCTATATTTTAATATTGGGAATTTTTCAATTATATTATACCCAATTTCAAATTTTAAATTTTAAATTTATTACCTCATTGTATATTTCATTGAAAAGTCTTTACATCAGAAATGTTGCAAGTAAAAACTTCATGAAATAAAAAATTTATAGTGCCATAATATATTCAAAATATTTGAATCTTATTAAATTAACTAATAGTTGCATTTATAGCTTTAAAAGAGATTTTTTAATGATCAATTACTCATGAAAAGTTAATCTGAATGATCGAACAATTTCTATCATTCAGATATTGAAGCTGTAATTTATAAAAAATAGTTTCCAGTAAGAGTAAAAATATGTATCATTAATATGATTTACCTGAGAATCATTTAAACTTTCCAATGCCTGCATTACTCCTTGCTCAGGTCTCTGTGATAATAATCCAGTTTCAACTGAAGGCAACAATGTTAAGGTGCTACCATGAAATATACTATTTTGTTGAAGGCTGCCATCTCTAAGTTGCCTAAAATCAGTATAGATTATTAAAATGCATGCTGAATATAATTCTAATTTAGGTATTTTGAAAATTTTCCTAAAAAACTAGATTTTCATCTTCTATTTTGAACATAATTTTGATAAATTCAAAACAATTCTAATGCGGATTTAAAATCGTGATGCAGCCAAAAAAAGGAAGACAAAAACTTGTTGTAACATTACCTTTCTTTATGCAGCAGTAGAATTCTTTCTTTTGGAACTTTAAGTTTTTTAGAAATAACTTTTTTCAGATTTTCAATTGCTATATTCTTTTGGACGCATATATCAAACCTACCCCCAGTTGTGGGGGCCACAGTGATCGTAATTTTGTCCAAATCATTTAAGCCACACCCTGGGCAATTCTCACTGTTTGGATTAGATGAGGTCATACGATGACCTATTTTATCCTTATTTTCACATTTATCGCTACAATTACCACTCTTAGTATCCATCTTCAATTATTTCACTATGATATAATGTTATTTAAAAGTTAAATCTCTAAGTGAGAAAAGAAAGAACGATTTCAAAATGGAAAATATGCACTGTAACCTTTTTCATGCCCTCTGTAAACTTTAAATGATGATGTCACTACTGATGGTATAAATCTTCTGCTGAAAAATATTGCAATTAAAATAATCAAATAACATTTTAATGAAAAAATTTCTTATTTAGAATCAAAATAAATTTAAAAAATTTTAAAATTCTCTCATAGTTAATTTTATTTTAAAAAACTTTTTTAAATTATATAATAAAGAAAAAAAGCCATTGTTACTGTTCTAAGAAAAGAGCGCTTCATTAGCTTTCAAAGTCTTTCTTCCTAATTACTGAAATTTAAAATTTGTTAAAAAATAAAACAATAAATGATTTTATTCCTGACTATATTTCAAACTAAATTATCTCGTTATTAAAAAAATTTAACTTTTGTTTTATAACTTTTCAAAGCTTATGGAGCAAAGGAAGTCGTTTTTCGCAAAAGTGGGTTGGTAATATTGATACTTATTCTTGTCTTAATTGTGCATAAAAATTTTTAAAAATGGTGAGTTTAATTGTGAATTTTTATCTAGTTAATCCTGTTAATTTAATTAAAGATGTCATATATTAAGTAGAAAAGAATACAATTGATACATTGTAATTTTGCTTATTGCAATTTAATCCGCAAAATAATACTCGATTGATTGTAATTGTAAAATTGTCATACCTTAGGTTATGAAAGAAATTGTCCATATGAATTATAAATTTTGAGTTTCTCAGATTTTAAACGGCATTAATCTTAAGCATGTGAAAATTCAGTTTATTGTCATCTCAAGTTTCCTGATTCAAAATCAAAATGTTAAGTAAATGTCTAATCTAAATAAACTTTAGTCATGTCATATTTGCTTTAAAGCTGAAAAAAATCCAGAATTAACGATTGCTCTATTGATAAATTTGATTTTAATAAAAAATCAGCCCCCTCCCTAATTTCCTAGGGACGGAGCGGAGATAGGCATGCTTAAAAAAATACTATTGAGGCTTTTTGAATTGAGACATTCAAGAATAATAGAAGTAACTAAGTTTTTAGTTTTCTAATTATTCTCTTCGTGAGAACTGATTTTAAATATATGATGTTTTGTAGACTAAAGGTACTTCTAGTTTTGGCAAGAGGCGTAACAAGACTCATACTCTATGTAGAAGATGTGGACGATCGTCTTATCATATTCAAAAGTCTAGATGTGCTCAGTGTGGTTATCCAAGTAAAAAACTAAGACACTGTAAGTTGTACTGTTTAGGTTCATTAATTAATTAAAATCTTTAGGTCTTCCACAATTTTTATTTGAAAATCATATATTTATTAATGAATTGAATCGTATAATTTATTAATTATAATATGAATAATGATATTTATAACATGATATTTGCAATTACTAATTACAATTTATACAAAACTTATGTACTAATTCTTTAATGATAGTAATTTTTCAATTCATTATTTAGATAATTGTTTTACTGTTTTTTATTAATTTCAGATAATTGGAGTGAAAAAGCTCAAAGACGAAAAACTACTGGCACAGGTCGTATGCGTCATTTGAAAATAGTCAGAAGACGTTTTAGGAATGGATTTAGGCAAGGACCAAGACCAGTTCCCAAGAAAACTGCTGCAAAATAATTTGATCAAAGTTTTCCATTTTTAAAACATATATTGGCTTTCATAATGATACATTATGTTCATACCTTTAAATAAAAAAAAATATAATTTGGTCTGAATTAGTTTCACTTTGTTTATGAATAAAAATATTAAGAAGGCAATAGTTTCAATTTAAGTTTGGTAAGGTTTTTGGTTAAATTCAATTTTGGCAATACTATGTAGGACAGTAATTAGAAAATTTATTTTCCCATTCAAATAAAAGCTTGCAAGTTAAAAAAACTTTGATTAAAAAAATCATCATAGGAAAGAAATTTTTTAGAAGAAAAGTTTGAGCATAATTATAATTTTTAGTGTCATACAGTCAGAATTAAATTAAAAAACTAATATAAATTTCAAAATTTTTAATTAAATTCAATCAAATATTTTTAAGGAAACTGAAGTAATTTACACTCATGGTAAATAGAATCAAGTTCTTTCATTACTGAACATAAAAACCCTTATGAAAATGATTCATTAGTTATTATGAAAAAATAAGGCATAATTCTAAAATGACTAATAAAGATCTTTTGAAATCTTTTATTGATAAGATTGAAATTATAATCTGTTGATAAAAATCTTAATTTCTTTTATACTTTATTTATTAATTTAGTTTAAATGAATTGAATGAAGTTAATTTTAGGTATAAAGTTATAATAAGGGTATTTAAATTTTGTGATCTTTGAAAATTATTTTGCACTTAAATTACTTTTGTAATTTGCTTTTATACAAATGATGCCTTCTTAGATACATTAACTTATAAGTTAACTGAAACAATCATAAATTTCAAGTATAGTTCTGTTTTCTCTTTTGTATAGAATGCCAACCCAGAATTATTCTAATAAAAAATTGTATTTTTTTCATATTTGGAATTGTAAATGCTTTAGGGTATTTTAAAATGGAACAATTTCCATATGTTAGAGGAAAAAGTATATTAAGTTCTTAATATCTTAATAGTTTTGAATTTTATTAATCTGATGTTCTTAGAAAACAAAATTTTTTTAAAATGATTTTTGATCTAAGGTCATTACTTCAGATCGTTAACAATTTTTGAACTTGATACTTGAGTTAGTATTTTTAAGGAATGGAATTTAATTTGTGAAAAAAAAAGCTTGTTCAAAATCAGAGATGGTCTTCTCCATCAGATTGCGATCTGAAAACTAATTTTCCTGTAATGCAAAATTTTTACTATTGTAACAAATGGTGGCCAGACAACATAAGAGCATAAATATGACGTGTTCCCTGAGTGATAAGTTGTTTTTGATTTTTCTATGGATATTTGATGTTTAATGAGCGTTAACATTAGTATTTTCGTGCAATTCAAATAAATTTTTGCCACATTTAAGTTTATACTTTCATGAATGAAAATTTAACTTATATTTGCTTGGTGCGTACAAAGCAAAGTAATATTTATGTAATTTGCTTCAACAATGCAACGAATGAGCGTTAAATCGATCTCGGGAGAACACGTTTAACTTGTGTGAATATAACATTTTGTAAGTTGCTTCGTCACGGATTGACTCAGTCGCTATCTATATGGTACCTGGAACGATGTTTACTTTCACATTTTGATCAGGTAGTCGATGCAGCTCTCGGATTTACCAATGACACTCGCGAGAATACGCACTATCATGAAATATTCGAAATCAGAAGAAAACCGGAGAGTTAAATGAATGGTATATGTCAAAAAAGTTAGTGTTTTTCCGTTTTTTGCGAATATTTTCAAGAAGACTTTCAAATCAGGTTGATGTGAATTTTTAATCCGTGTATGCTGACGTCATCTTCTATGCAGTTTGCGTGATTGATATATTTTAGAACAACTTTGCTTACTTCAGTATATGTAATACAGAAGATATCAAAAGAATTTCAAGTAAGTAAGACCTTTTAAAACGTGACGTACACTTTTAAAAAGTTTTTGTCGAGATGGTTTAACGTAAAGGGCGTTTTCTGGTCCAGCTTAAAATTTTTATTGATATTTTTAAATACAGAATAGTCGAGAAAATAATCTTTTTAGAAATGTGATTCTGGTAGTTATTTTTCGAGTTTCGCATTCTTTTGGGCAAATTGAAAATGTTAAAAATTTAAATTTAATATTATTTAATCCAGTAAAATATGAAACATTATTATTTATTATAAAAGCGGGAAATCTGAAATCTTTTAAAAATTTGTCCATGAAGTTAAAAGTAATCGAAAATTGAAGGAAAATAAGCGATTGGCAATATTCTTAAAATTAATTGCTCTGTCAATAGCTCTGCGGTATATTTGGTAGGCGTGAAAATATTTTATTCATTTTTTTAATATTAATTTTCTTAATTATCTATTATATTTCGAACTTTTCATTGAATTTACCATATTCGTTTTTAAACAATAGTTTAAAACCTTTGCTTTTGTCTAAATAATTTTAGCACCCTAGATTTTATGGCAGTTTCAAAATAAATGCTTTGGTCATGGAACATTTAGAACAATTATATTCTATTTAGAGATTTGTGCATTATGAAGGGAAGCTAAAGGTTATTCTATATGGAAATAAACTATTTGTAAATGTAAATCATTAAAGATACACAGCTAAATATGTAAAAAATATGATTCAAAATTTTAATTTACTCCTAATTTAAATATGTATTTATTTAATATAGACATGATCAGGAAAATCTAATGAATTCTGCATTTATTTTCAGATTTTAATTAAAATTTTTGATTATGTTTAATAATAATTTCTTATTTAATTTGCCTCATGCATTTCAAATTATTAAATTAAATTTCCGGATATCGATTTTTAAGTATATGATCTTCTGTGGGATTGTTTTAAATTTATTGTTTTTAAAAATTATTTGAAATTCAGTATAATTCATGAGTTGGTTAAACACTTAATATTTCTGCTTTTTTAAGTTTCACGAATGCTAAAATTAAACATTGTTTTTTTATATAGACTATTTATAAATAAAATACAATACTTTATATAGTATAAATACTAAATACTTTAATATGTAAAAAAATATTTTAATATCTAGATTACAAGGTAGGAATTTCTAACTTTTTCACTATATTATGCTCAGTTATATAATTAAGAGAAGAACGTTATACTTAAATGATGGGACACAAGCAATTAGCTACAACAAATATTAAAATTGTTGCGGTAGAAATTTTCTTTTGCTTGACATTTAGATTCTCTTTCAAGGCTAGGATTATATTTTAATTCTGCTTTGTGGTGACCTGATTAGTTCATAGATTGCGATTTTTACTTCAAATTTCCAAATTATGGATTGAATTTAAGCTCAAATATTGATGTAGAAATGGTTTTATGATCAAGCAATGACTGCAATTTTCCATTAACTTGCTACGATATCCATCAAATTTAATTGCTTAGTCAGTTCTTTTAGCCATTCGAGCTAGCTGTATTTGTTTTAGAAGCATTACATTTAATCAGTTTCATATTTTTATGTGAACTATTTCTTAATAATTACTGTAAAAAAGACATCTGTATTCTATGATTTTTTCTCCGTCACCATGGATGAATAATTTTTTGAAAATAAATTGATTTTTTAAAAATAAAAACTATAAAGATTCTAAACAAGAAAAATACTTACAAAATTATTGCCGTTCAAAGTCAGAATTGTAGAATAGTAATATTATAATCATACAGTCTTAAAGAAAATTGAACACGCTATGAAATTTTCGGAATTGATATACACCAGTTCATCACAAGATGTGGAATTAGGAAACCGTTTGATATTTAACAAATAGCCAAATATTTAATCAATTTAATTGCTTAATATTAAAATATCAAACAAACATTTCATTGATAGTTGAACTTTATATTATGAATGATTTTGTTTTACACTTTTTGAAATATTGTTTTATCTACATAATTTCCGATTAAATTAATTTATATTGTTTTTATTTTATTTATAGAGAATATAGTTATGATTATTAAGATATGTGATTCCACTTAACACTAAATGTAAAATGAAATTCGATCAATGCTAAAATGATTTAGGAGATACTGACTCAATTTTTTATTTTCATGAGATTGCTAAAACTGCAAAATACCGATTTGCAAATGTTATTTTTCATCAGTCTCAGAATCTTGTCTATATTTAATGTTTCTCTCATAATAAATATGAAGCCAAAAGCGACATTCACCAAGCGAAGTTTTTTATTCAATCACGTGCGCAAAAAAAAAACAACTTCCTTTTACACAAAAATTATCTGAGGAAACATTTAGTTCGCAGGGTCATATCATGAAATTCTTTCTTCATTGACGTTTAAAATTTTTTTTTCCGAGACAGATGAATTAGTAAATTTTCAGGACTCTGCAAAATATTGTTGTCGAGAGCGATGGAGATGTGAATCGTTAGGTGAAACTGCGGTGTCTTATGAAAAATGCCTTTTTTCCCAAAGAAAACATCTTCTAAGGAAGAAATAAAGGAAATTGTCAATGGAACCGTAAACAATAAACCTTGCGTAACACCACAATTTACGAGTGCGATGGAGGAGAGCAACGAGAAACAGAAATTGATATTTCATTGCCAGCAAGCGCAGGGTAGTCCAACAGGGGTTATAACCGGATTCAGCAATGTTAAAGAGTTGTATCAGCGAATCAGCGAATGCTACGATTTCGAGCCAAGAGAGGTGAGTTCGAATATTATAAACACCCTGCAATCGCTGTAAATATTATCGGTGGATCCCACAAAATGCCTTAAAACGGCGGAACTTCGGTGCGTAAGTCGGAAATAATTCCAATGAATAAAGCTAGAAATCGACCAATCCCTTCCTACGACACGCAGGAATCATACGTTTCATTAAAATTTTAGTTTTTCATTATTTTTTTCACTGAAATATTTAATGGCATCTAATACTACGCCTTATAAATTCTGCGATTTAGTCAATTTCGAAGTGCTACCAATGTATAACGCTAGATCATGTCAATAATTTTTTTTTTATCATTATTCCATTAAATTATCATTAAAATAAATTTATCCTAAAAGCATAAGTTTTAAATGTACATTTCACATAGTTTATATGTATTTTAGAAAAGAAAATAAATACATTATTTCAATGAATTAAACGTAATATGATATTCGCTTCCGAAATATATCGCATAGTTTTATACATGAAATCAATGATGAATGTAATAATTATTCATTATTAAGCTAAAATGTTTAACTTCATAAAGAATTTTCTCCGCATTTGGACAATTAATTCATTTGAATAAGTACCGTATGAAATATTCTTTTGCTCCTAGAAATAATAAAGATTCTTTACCAGCTTTTTAGTCTAAGTTGTTGTCACATTAAAAAGTAATTCTGTAACTGAAAAAGAATATTATTCTTTTAATTTATAACTTTTATAAACTTCTTAATCAGATATATTATTCTTAATGAATTGTTTAATAATTAAAATATTCCATATTCTATTGTATTTTATATTTTCTTCTGCATTTTGCTATTTTTCCTTATATTTGTACTTCATCTGATAATTAGAATTATAATTTTGTAATTTTTTTCATCAGATATAAAATTAAAGTTAAATCAGAGTTTAATTTTTTTCTAAATAATTAAGTAATTAAGGTTTTATTTCTTTCTGGAGATATAAAAAAAATTTCTATTTTCCGTTTTAGTTTTTTGTAAAATTTGAATATTAGAGTCACGCATTTCAACATTTTTGATGTTTCTGTGTTGAAAATGATGTCTGAAATTGTAATTTAGATAATCATGTTCCATGTCGAAGACAAAATAATAAACTTTCACTTCCTTCACCATACTAATGTAATAGTTAAATTTTTTCTTTCATTTTTGTCAATTTACATTACTTATTGCATATTTAATTTCCTCGATTTTCCTTTTCCTCTCTTCAACCAGCAATCTAAATTCTTTGGAGTCTTTGTTACATAATTATACATCATATTTTGAGTATTATCCTCAAATTAGATTAAAAAACAATAATTCACTTTTAATTCATTTACAGATTCTTTTCTGTACATTAAATACCCACAAAATAAACATGAACAAACTTCTTGGAGCACAAATAGCATTGGGCGATTTCATATTCGTTCATAGAAAAGGGAGACCCAAAGAAATAGAACTAAAGAAAACCGAAAACGCTTTGGGGCTTACAATAACTGATAATGGAAACGGCCTGGCCTTTATCAAAAGAATCAAGGAAGGCAGTGTGATCGATCAGGTACCAGTTATCCAGGTAATTGTCCTTATATATTTAATAATGCATAATTATTGGATATGAGGAATCTAAATTGGTAGAAGATTGTATTAAAGCATGGTACCTATCATCTTCTTATGTTTCATTATGTTATGAAAGTTATTTGCGGGCACTGAATTCATCATTCAATAATTCGATCATGATTTTAGGTAGGCGATCATATAGAAAAAATAAATAACGAAAATCTAGTCGGAAAAAGGCATTTTGAAGTTGCCAAAATTTTGAGGGATATTCCATTAGGATCTACATTTACACTACGATTGATCTCTCCTCTTCAAGCTGGATTTTGTAAGTATGCAAGTTTGGTTCATCAAAATTAAAAAGGGTCTTTCCAAACTTCAATAATGTATATTACTCTGTTTTTATGTTACAGCTAATATTGGACCAAGAGGAGAGAGAACTAAGGGAAAAAAAATGA
Source organism: Ricinus marginatus (assembly GCA_028565995.1). Classification (NCBI taxonomy): domain Eukaryota; kingdom Metazoa; phylum Arthropoda; class Insecta; order Psocodea; family Ricinidae; genus Ricinus; species Ricinus marginatus. Next base: position 2,680,668 of record JAOWBB010000007.1, on the reverse strand, counting down.
ATTACGGGTCGGGGAAAGAGACTTTGCGATTCAGAGCGAGTGGTGAAGCTGTCGTAGAAGAACTTGATGACAAACAGGAAAAAGCTGTCGAAGGCATAAATGCAGTCCTGGAAAATTTTATAGGAATTAATGATTCAGAATTAGGTAAATATTCATTAACCTTATCTAAGATGCAATATTGTTTTATTGCGGTTGCTTTCTTCATTTCAAATCTTGATTTATGAACTTTTTTTCATATCAAGGATCTCTAAACTAAAACATATGATAAAGAAAGAATAATTCAAATCAAAAAATAATATAATAGCAATAATGATAACAAACACTCCAAAACACATTGCGAATGTCATTCATTTTTTAATTACTTTGTAAATTATTAATATCTGCAAAAGACTAATAATTAATAATCCTTTTATATCTCGAAGTAATCGAATTAAATATCACAGACTTGTCAATAATTAATTCTTAGTCGATTCCGGATTTATCCTACCGGAAAATAAATCAATTTATATTTCCTTTCAACAGCTACTAGGATATGGGAATTGTCGAATGGCATTAAAAATAGTGTGGATTTTGCAGAAGTGATATCCAATAGTGATGTTGAGGAGTTATGCTTCACAGATGAGTTCGTGATCGAGCTATGGGGCGTAATAACTGATGCGAGAGATGGAAGATTATAACAAGAATTATGAATAAGTTGCCATAGCTAACTAAAGTCGGCATTTTATATATTTTTCGAAGAAATGTTATAGCAAATTATAATATTTGTACATCCATATTTTCCCTAAAATAAAGAATTTTCAGAATTTAAAAAGGCAAATCAAAAGAGCAAGCAAAAGGGAATTAAGTTTATGAAATTAACTGTTAAAATAAAAAGAATGTCAAGAAAAAATTCTTTTTGTTTTTTAATTCTTATTATTGAAAAACCAATTTTTTTAATTTATAAAAGAAATTAATGTATAATATTCCATCAATAATCATAAGTATAATGATTTTTTTCTGAGTACAAATCTTGCTAAATATCTAACTTAGAGCATTTCAAAAATAATTTTTATCAATTAATTTCTTATTAAAGACAATTATTTTCTTTTAATAAAACGATGAACTTTATTCTTAACAATTAACTTGAGCGTCCAAAAAATTTTACTTTTGGTTTATAATTTTCTATAAAAAGTCAGAGTCTATACTTTTATTTAAATTGGAGTATATGATAAATTTTCAAAGCAAATTTTCTGTATTTCCTAAAAATTCTTAATATTATAATATTTTCTTGTATTTTCAATTTTCGTATTCATTTATGAATATTTCAGCTTTATTTTACAATATAAAAAAACAAATGTTGATTAAGTGCAAATGCCATTAGTTTTGATTCTAATTTACTATTTAAATTTTCTTATTTTTTTCTTTGTACTTTTACTTTAATTTATTTTCAAATGAAAAACATTTTAAGTCCAATTTTTTCATTAGAATTGAATTATTCAAGATTTTTTTTCTTTTAAGCCTCATTAAATGAAATTTTAACTATCAGTCAAATAGCAAAAAACTACAGTTAAATTCAATTCCAGAAACATTCCAATTATTTTTGGATGAATTATGTTTATTTTATTGCCAGGATATAAAAATTGGTTTAAGACTAAGAAATTTCTAGTACTATAGTGAACTGTTTTTATAAGTTTATATAATATTTTCCTTGTCTTTGCTTGGTACAGACCATCAGCTGCTAAAATTATAGTTCTCATTCTAATTTCTTCTTATTTTACAGATGATATTTTTCTTTTCACTTTTTCTTCCAAAATTAACAATAAACAATAATATATACTTAATTTTGTTTTATACTTAAACTCAAATTATTTTTTTCAAGATACTTATATATTTTGAGGAATCGAGACTAAAACTACTAGTTAAATGTTTTTCTAGCTTCACAGTTGCTGACACTTGTTAAGGTTTGAAAAATAAAATGTTTGAAAAACAATTGCACCATTATTCTTTTGCATATTTATGTGGCGGCGAGCATAGTGAAAAAGATTGTACTAGGAAACGGGAACTAAGTTCCCTTAATACGTACCAGAAGAAAACTTAATCTTAAAAATCGTATATATTATTTGCTTTTCGCGAATTATCACATCTTATGAAAATATCCAGTCATTTTCAAAAAAAATAAGCAGGTAAAACCGCTATTTAGAATAAAAGTTTAGTAAGGAATGCTTTAGTAGGCCATCGAAGACTTAAAAGAGAAAGTTGGGATATATGAAGGGAGATTAAAGACATACAAAAGACAGGTTGTACCAACATCATCTTCTTGTGCGATGCAAAAAAGTTGCATTAAATTCAATCAAATACTAATTAATCCAGATTTACTCTCAATAGAAAATACAAAATGTGGTAAAACATCTAGACCCATGTTTTACTATCTTGGAAAATACGATTTATACTGTCAGACAGGTAGAAAGAATTTTTACAGACATATAGAGATATTCACATTTGAAAAAATAATTATTACACATACTAGGCAATTCATAATACTCATGGTTTAAGTTGACTAAGATTGTCTGCGGCTCTTTAAATTTTCAGTAAGTAGATTAGACTTCTAATTCTTTTCAAGAAGACATGTTTTTGCTAAACAGACAGATTAATATTTGATGAGTTTCTTAAAAATAATTTTCAGTTAATATTCGTTCAAGTTTTATCTTCTTTTATTGGATGGCTCAAGCTCTATAAATATATAAATCCACTTGAAAATAATCAACTTCTGTGAAATCTCTGTCCATAAATGGAATATTGCACTGCACTTATTCAATAGTTCTTAGGATAAATTAATTAAGATCAGGAGAGGAATAATTTAACTTTAAACATTTAAATTTGAGACTTATTATTGCACTTTTACAAGTTCCTAATTCCGACACAGCTTATTACGATTCATCTAAATTAGGATACTTCACAAAGAAAATATGATTCGAAAATATATATGAAAAATGAATTGCCTGGGATATTAAGAACAATTAATTTATTTGGTTAATGTCAAACAATGACATTTATATAAAACTTGGCAGAGGAAAATGTGCATGTAGTCAGGAAATTCAAAACATCACATATGCAACTTTATGTGAGATAGACTTCAACTCGGGAAATAGGATTAGAAATAGAGACTTAATCAGTGACCAAAACTAGCAACCACAAACTTTAGACAGAAAATTGTTGCCAAGGTGAACAAGACAAAAAGGTATCTGCTAGCACCTTAAGAGACTAGGAAAAAATCGACATATAAAATACTCGTGTAAGAGAAAAATTCCACATAGTTATTGACCGAAAGCAATCACGCAAATATAACTAAATGGCTATCGCGCTACTGAATGAAAATAAAGTCTGAAATTTGCTTTATGGAGGCCAAATTAAACTCTTAAGAAAGTTCGCAATAACAGAACTGTTATCCTGAAAATTAAGACGACAAATTCAAATTGTGTAAGGCAATCCTTCATGCTGTCGTTCGTATTAAATTATGATTAGACTTTGTCTAATATCTAGAAGCAAAGGTTACGGCATAGAAAATTAAAAAAATTAGATGAAATCAAAAATATAATTGTATTTTAACTAAGTAGGAAATTCAGAATTGGATAAGCAGATGTGCAATTAAACGCAGAGCTCACACCTTTGAATATGAGTGTTAACCTGAACGAAATGAAGAATTCAACACGAGAATCTTTGTAGAAATGAATAAATGGAAATAATGCCCGCACGAAACGCACTCTCTTAACTTGAACAGTGTAAAAGTCCTTTGTGTTTGTGTTTTGCGATTAAGTGATTTCGAAATATACAATAAGTTTTTACGTATAAAACAACAGTTGCAAAATGTGTGAAAGTAGTGCGATTAATAGCCAGCACTATCAAACGTATGTAGAGTTTATTGATAAATTAGATTGCTTTTACTATAACAATCAAATGGCTTAGAACAATTGTCCAAATTTTATGGGTCTGAAGCATAGATTTTTAGATGCTTTTATACGGAACTAGAAATATAATTCTGCTTCAGTCTTAAAGAAATTATTTTGTCAGGAAAATTACTACGGACTTAACGATTACTAATAATAAGCCGTAAATTGTTCTGAAATATCAAGAGCTCGCGAACTTATTTTACATATATAACTTTCATGAGATGCAAAATGTGCTGCTAAAGGCCGGAATGGTACTCGGAGCTGCTGTGCAGAAATGAATAAGCTCATCCGAATGGAGGGGATGGAAGTGGTTTCATTAACTCATGAGCTTACTTTCAAAACTGCAAAAAAATTTGTAGCTAAATCTTTACAGAAAGATGTGTATTAGTATGTAGGAGTCGGCAAAGTTCGTATCTTTTCATCATAAATATCTGGCACTGTGTACTTCTCTCGTTTTTGATAAAGTAGTGCGGCATCTTGGAAGAAAACTTATATTAGAGCCTGCAAAATCTTGATCCTAAACACAATTTTTCATGAGGCGGTCGTAGCCTCTAAAGAAGAGCTTTTAAAATTCAATTTATTTGGTTCTAGAAAACCAAGGAATGATGCGGTGTCAAATATGCTGTGATGCTGATAACGATGACGACAAAACTGAATTAAATTAAACAATAAATTTTTACATTTTTCTAAAAATTTACATGACCTGGTATCTTTACAAAAAAAAATACTAATGGTATTATGAAATTTTAAAATTAATGTTAAAAAAATCGATTCAGTTATTATTATCGAATATTAGTTTGTAATACAGTTCTCTTTCAAAAATTAATTTTTTTAAAAATATGCTTCATTAATAAATGGATACATTTAACATTTAAGTAAAATACAGGGTTTTCACTCCAAAATTGGCTCTTCAAATATTTTTCAGTGTTATAAATCATTCTAAGAAAATAAATTTTAAGGCGAAGGGTAAAAATGTCAAGTCGTTATTGAAAGTAAAACGACGTGTCACTAAAGTGTCGATAAACGAGGGATGTTATTGTTATGTAAGTGTATTAGGCGCGACAGATTTGTCTTGAAAGTCAAATGTGTCTCTTAAAATTTTAATCATTCCTTATAACTAAATTTATTATCTTACTTGTTATATTTCGTAAAACGAGATGAGCTATTTATTGTTTTTAAATAAATGTTTAAGTTAACATAGTGCTTGCATTAATTTCTGTAATTTACTAAAGATACAGAATGCAGTGTGCCTGAAAAACAAAGATGTCTGACTATTTCCCGCATGAAACTCGTGAATAAGCGTCATTACTTGCATTAGTTTTATAATAAAGTTCTCGGTTTTTAAGCTAAATGTTTTTATTTAAGAGCCTGCAAGAGATTTTATTTGGGAGTCTACTAAAGAATAGAAAAAATAGTTATTAAAAATGGATTAATTAAGCATTTTTATGATTCTATTTGAATATTACTCTTATGTTGCAGTTGGTAAGCATTTAATTTAAATTCGGTATAATTTTCTTTGCTGTACTTTTGTTGAAGTGTTATTAATAAATTCTGTCTTAATTAGGAAATCTTATTATTATTTGTACAGGAAGTTAAAAAATAAAATTGATAAATTTTGTTGAAGCCTAAATTATGCTAACAGTTTTGAGTGCATATAATAAATTAAGTTGTGATTGATAATAATGTTTTCTTTAACAATTTGAAGTTTGCTATATTTATCGGTTAATTTTTTTGTTATATAGGTAACGAATATATAAAAGAATTTATTATTTCTTTTAAATTAAAAAAAGCGTCCTGATCTTTATTATTTAGTTCATGTATCAATTCACGTCGTCAATTCATTTACATTTTAAAACGGAACTGTATCACAGTAATTAAAGTTTGAAGATGTCTTTAATTATAAATTATATTTAGAGTCCAAATTATTTACTATATGAATAGGTGAATATATTTATTATAGTTTTATGCTTGATGAATATGGTATTAAATTTTGCAATTTTATAAATTTCACTTTGTTATAGTTTTTCTACAAATTAAAAATTACTTACAAAATGATATATATAAAAAATATATTTAAATTTTTCGCATTTAAATTCAGTATGAAACAGCTTTGTTTTAGATTTTATAAAAAATTAAAGAGATTTAGACAAAAATTTTTTCATTAACATGAAGTTAAAAATTTTTTATTTGTAATGGTATAACTACACTTTTTTTTCAAATAGAATTATTAGACTTCATTCAAAATGCCTACTGATGACATAGTTTATCCACAAGGCTGTAGGCCTATATCTGAGGATTTGGGTCCAGATGAGCTTATTAGAAGATTAAAGGTGGGTAATGAAATAGTTTATTAAAATTAAACTGTTAAGAATTATTGCATTGTTGCATTATATATTATTTTTATAAAGAAATTATATCAAAATAACTTTGAATTTAGTTTATGCTTAAATTTTTATGTTTAAAACATAGAGTTAAAATGTAAAGATTTCTATTTTCAGAAATAATTTAGATAACATTAAATTTATTGTGAAATAATTTAAGTTTGTTAAGAATTTACTAAATAGACAGATATTGGTTGATCTAATTTTTTCTTTAAAATCTGTGATTTTTTTTCTAACTTTTGTTCTAAAGCTTCAGATTTAAATTCTAAAGTTGATCATGAATATCATGCTTACTTTTCATTTGCACAGCACTTTTGAAATTAGCTAAACAAATTTTAAAAGAATGTATTGTGAATTCCATAATAATATTTTGATCATAATAAAATTGTTATTTATTATAAAAAGTATACATTTTAATGTAGGACATTCTTTAACATCCTTTCTTTAACTCTTGCTCTTAATCATTTTTTTAATTTAAGGATATTTACATTTTTGTGAAATATTTTAAATGATCTCTTAAGATCAAATGTTTAATTATTTTTATGAAAAAACCTGGATTTATTTTCTTTCAGACTTTGGCTCATACTTTGCAAGCAATGGCACAAGATGAGGAAGGCCAGTTACAGCAGTATGTACCTCTGTCATTGCATCTGGCTGAGGAGTCCTTCATGCATCATCCATCAAGAGATGTCCAGCTATTGATTGCATGTTGTATTGCTGATGTTCTCAGAGTTTATGCACCTGAAGCTCCATATAAGGACCCTGAACAAGTAAAAGTAAGTTATATTTATTAAGTTAGATGTAATTTTAATATAAAAAATTGTGAATCAATTGAAAAGTTTAAAATTAATAAATTTATTTTATTGAGAATTAAAGTCATATTTTCAGTTAACTAATTAAAATTTTTTTAGACAATTTTCATCTTCTTAATTAATCAACTCTCTGGACTGCAAGATCCAAAAGATCCAGCATTTAAAAGATATTTTTATCTTTTGGAAAACTTGGCTTATGTCAAAAGCTTTAACATGTGCTTTGAACTTGAAGATTGTCAGGAAATATTTTGCCGTTTATTCCAGTTAATGTTTGAAATTGTTAAGTAAGTATAAATTTATTGTACATTTATTTAAAATGAAATTGAAACATCATGCAGTTATAATTTTTTCAGTATTCTTTTTAATATACACATTGAATTTGTCCTTGCAGTGATGAACATTCAAGTAAAGTGAAGTCATTCATGTTGGACGTCTTGAGCCCTTTAATTACAGAAAGTGACGTCGTCTCAAATGAACTTCTAAATATAATTCTCATAAATATTGTAGAACCTAATAAAACAAGTAGGAAAAATGCTTATTGGTTGGCAAAAGAACTTCTTTTAAAATGTAGTAATACCCTTGAACCTTACATTCAAATGGTGAATAATAAACAGAAATTATCTTTTATTATATAAAAATCATGAATAAATAAATGAATAAAGGTTAAATTTTGTTTTGTAGTTTTTTAATAATGCATTAATAATGGGGAAACAAGAAAAAGATTTGGAAATATGTTCTAAAGTATATGATCTCATATATGAATTATATCACATTTCTCCATCGGTATTACTCGCAGTTCTTCCGCAGTTAGAATGTAAATTAAAAAGTTCTCAAGAATCGGAGAGGCTGGCAGCTGTTGCGCTGCTCGCCAGAATGTTTTCGGAGAAAGACAGTACACTTGCGAGACACCATACACCATTATGGAAAGCCTTTTTGGGGCGGTAAGTTTTTCTTGAAACTTATAAGGAGACATGCCACAAACGCAAATAATAATAAATTTGTTTTACAGGTTTAATGATATATCTGTTAATATCCGTATTAAATGCGTTCAATATTCAATGCATTTTCTGTTAAATCACCCTGAACTTCGCAAAGATGTGACAGAAACGCTCAAATTTCGATTGCATGATGCAGAAGAAAATGTTCGTTTCGAAGTCGTAATGGCCATCGTTTCGACTGCAAAAAAAGACTGTGAAGTAGTCAGTTCCAGCGAAGATTTATTAGAACTTGTTAAAGAAAGAACTCTTGATAAAAAGGTATTTCGATGTAACAATTTATTTAACAATATGTTTTAAAAAAATGATGAAATATGAAAAGACGGTTTAGTTGTTAGAGAAGCTATTTTTAATTTTGACTTTATAAAGGAATAGTTTACAGGAAATGTTTAAATAAATAATTGCAATTTTTTATAATTTTATAATAGTTTAATAATTCAACCTTTCTTAGAACAGCAAATTATTTTAATTAGCAAATAATAATTATTTATTATTGTTTAATCGTTATATCTAATGGGTTTTATTTGCATGTTTCATTGATAAGGTTAGATTGCATTTTAATAGTAAAAATTATCTGATTTTTATATACAATTTTTAGACTTAAAATATACACTAATGTATGTTTAAATAAATAAATAATTTTAATGAAATTTAATTAAATGTAAAAGAATGTCTTTTATATAAGTTTGATATTAATAATTTCCAATTAGATTATAGTTTAAATTTTATAATTATGATTTTCAATTTTTTTCGCAGTTCAAAATACGCCGCGAAGCTATGTCTGGACTTGCACTCATTTATAAGAATCACCTAAACAGTTCAGATGTTCCTCAAGCTACAAAAAAGGCTGTGACTTGGATCAAAGACAAAATTTTGCATGGGTACTATCTTCAGGGAAACGAAGACAGGTAAGATCATTTATCAGATTTTTTTAACCAATATATTAATGTTTTCTTACATCGGCTGATATTGCTTTAGATATAATCAATATATAAGACAAATCATCGCAACTTGCTGTTACACAGTTCTCTGGTTTTAAACCTAGATTTTTTGGCTAAATATTATTACTTTTAATAATTTTAATTTCTTTTAAAACAGTTATATAAAAATCTCAGAATATATTTTTTTTAAATTATTTTTCCTGAAGAGGAATTTTTTGTTTCAGGCTCCTTGTTGAGCGATTGCTAAACACCTGTTTGGTGTCTTATCAATTACCACCGGAAGAGAGAATGAAAAGACTTTACCATTTACTTGGAACTGTTGACGATAACGCTTTGAAAGCATTTATTGAACTGAAGAAAAGTCAGCTAGTGTACGAATAAAGTTGTTTTAAAATTAATTTAGATTTTTAAATTGTTTTTTTTTATTTATATAAAATTATTTCAAATTTCAGTGCTAGGCGAATGGTCTCTGAATTTCTTGAACTTCATCATAGACCAGAAAGTGAAGAACGCGATCAAGAAATAGCTCTGAAAGTGATACAAGTTTCAAAGTTTCTCCCGGACCCTGTGAAGGCTCAAGAATTTATCATGAAGTTGTCAAATAATCTTTTGTCTCAACCAGAATTATTGCAACATATGTCAAAATTAGTTCGACCAGATATCAGTTGCAAGGAGTCAGTTCACATTACTGTAGGTCTAAAAAAGGAGAAAAATCGTTCATTATCTACCTAAATCTTATATTTTTTTGAAGAAACTTCTATTTTACATTTAATAAAAAAATTATTAGAAATTAATTTCATTTTTATAAATTTATATCAAAAAATCAAAAATAACCACTGATAATTAATATCTGTTTCAGAGTGTTTTGATTAAATCATTGGGTAATCCTATTATGACGAATTTATATTTTAACACTGTAAAAATGTTATTGGAGAGAATTTCGTCTGTTATGATCGATAGCACTGCTCTGGAACACCTTATCGGTTATGTTGAAGATTGTTTAAAAGGGGGTAATAGTATTGAAGAAATCGGACTGAATCCTAGCACAGCCGGTGAGAGAGGTGTTCGATTAATTCAGGTGATGCATGAATTCTTTTAATTGTGATTAATTTAAGCCGTGCTTCAAGATTATTATCAAAATATAAGGTTTGAAGAGAGATTTCATAATATTTTGAAATATTAATTTTCAATGGAAATTTTCAGATTTTATCCTTTGTGTATCCAGCTCATTACCTTAACATGAATGTATTAACAGCATTGACGCGCTTATTAGAAATTGAAGACGAAACAGTCGCTCCTTGGATTCTCTCAGCGCTGACTTTCGTGGGCAAATATAAACCATTAGGTGAGAAAAGATTAAAAGAAAAACTTAGCTGATATTTTATTAAAATTTATTTACATTTTATTCATAAAATTAAATTTTATATTTCTATTTTAAATTTATGCATACATATACTTTAATATCGCAGGTGAGATCTTTCCTGAACTAATGGAAGAATTAGTTCCCGTGTTTCGACATTTTATAGAACAAGGCACTCCAAAACAAGCAAAGCAAGCGGTTCGATGCCTCCATAAAAATCTGTTACCTGAAAAACACGAAATCTTCGAAGATATTTTGAAGGTATAAGTTTTAACATCACGTTATACAATATGTTATAATTAAAGAACCATCCTCACTCTGGGATATTTAAACATTTTTTTAATTTTTCAGAATTTAAAAGCCAATTTAGAGCCGAGTTGCGAACATTATTTGACTTCTATTGTTGCTCTTGGTCACATAGCGTACAATTTACCAACATTATTCCCCTTTCATATTAAGAATATTATATCACGGAAAATAGTTCGAGAACTTTTAGTAGTTGATAGTGCAGAATCAAGATACGATCCTACAGAAGAACCATGGAGTAATGAATCGGAGTTGGATTTGACAACAAGGTGTAAGGTTGGTGATTTTAATTATTAATATAATTGTTTATTTATTTTGTACTCAATTACCTTTTCATGAAATATATATCGACTTATTTATCTTTTCATAAGGACATTTATATAGAACTAGTAGTTGTTAATAAATAGTAATTTTTCAGTTAAAGTTGTATTTCGTATTTCAGTTAGAAGGGATGAAAACAATGGCGAGGTGGCTTCTTGGTTTGAAGGAGGATGTCGTTTCAGCTCAGAAAACATTTAGAATGTTAAGTGCTTTTATCACAAGTTGTGGTGATCTAACAGAGCAGAATAAACTCAGTAAAGCAGAAATGTCATGGCTAAGGCTAAGAGCAGGTTGTGTTATGCTCAGGATATCAGAACAAAAAGGTGTAGGCGACCAGTTCAACGCAGAACAATTCTATGATCTGTCACACTTGATGGTGGTAATGTCTTTTTTTTCATTTATTAATAAAAAAAATAGGATTCTATATTTCAAATATAATAAATATTAATAAACAAAGAGATAAAGATTTTTTCTTAATATTATTCTATTTTATTTTATCGCTAAATTTTATTTCTCGTTTTAATTTGTGAAAATGATTGTCATGAATTTGCATTTATTTTTCATGTTATTTACTAATATCCATGAAACAAATTTCCTATGAGAAATATATTTTCAAAAGCAAGAACTAGTTTTTTTTGGGGCACCTTCTGATTAAATTAAATATATTTTATAAAAGAAATTTTTGCGTTACACTTTTACTCTTAATTTGTTCTTTCAATTATTATTTTCAGGATGAAGTTCCTCAAGTTCGGGAAATATTTGCTACAAAACTCCATAAAGGTCTTAGCCAACCACTTCCTGGGAGATGTTTACCTTTGGATTTTATGGGAATTTATGCCCTAGCGGGCTTAGAACAAGATAAGAAGCTAAAAGGGTGTATTAAAAAAATGATGATTTCCGATATTTGTAAGAGACGGGAATATGCGAAAACTTTAACTATTTCAACAACCGGGAGTAAGTAACAATTTTTTGCCATGAATTTATTTTTTTTTTGCGCAACAAAAACTTGAAATATTTAAAAAAATTATGTCAAAGAATTAGAAAAAAGTATTTTTTAAAAAAGTATATTAATATATATTGAGGTGAATTATTGAGGAATCTAATTTAAGAGGTTGGGTATTAAAATCTATTATTTCTTTAACAACTTATTGGCATTTTCGAAGTTTTTGTTAAAATTTTTATTTTTTTTATATTTCTAAAGTTAAAAATTATTTTAATTAAAGTTTATTTTTTTTTAGATAAAGTGGAGAAGGCTATGGCACAACTACCGGCTATCTTACCAGATTATATGCTTACTTTTGCAATACCGGTATTGGCTCATTTACCTGAATTTACAGATCCCAACGATGTTGAGCAGTTGAAGCAAATGAAAAATTGTCTCTGGTGAGTTTACGAAGAAAGATAATAGAATTAATCATTTCTTAATTCGCAGCCACTTGATTAATTAAAATTTTTTTATAGGTTTGTTTTGGAACCATTAATTATGAAAAATGATCTCTACAGCTTCAGTTTTTATAAAAATATGATAGAGAGAATGAAAAATCAAAAGGATGCGTTGAAGCCGGATGATACCAATACAAATCATGTAAGGGAAAAAAACGCCTAATTATTAATCTTTCTTCAAAATATGATTTTATTATTTTAAAGTAACTTCAAATGTAATTCTTGCAGAAATTATGGGCACTTTGTGATTTAGCCATGACGTTAATTCTTTCTAAAACGACTAATTTCGATATGAAGGAGTTATCCAGTGAAGTGAGAATACCGACAATGTACTTCAAGCCACATGAGGTAAACCGTGTTAAAAAAGTAAGTTTATTTTTCATTTTTTGACAAAATTTGCTTTATGTAACGTTTTTAAAATTTTTTCAGAATCCTTTATTTAGCAATACAACACTTTACATCCCAGCTGAATTACAATATCAAGCAAATAAAAGCAAACAAATACTAACGACGCTAGGAACTAAGAGGACATTAAGGACAAACAAGAAAGTCCCTAATACGGGTGTAGATAATATTGGGATTGACAGCAAAACAGACGTAAGTTTCTTTTTCTAATTTGACCCTATTTTATATTTAAAATATTTTTAACATATGGAGTCATTTAAAAATTTAGCAAACTAGTAAATATTTTATTCAATTCAAAAAGTTTTAATTCTAATTTTTCCCTATTGTTTATAAATTCAAATATCATAGACTCGATTAATATTTCATTAAACGTTATAAAAAATTTTAACACATTAAATCAATCCTCTTTGTAATTTCAAGCAGATTCAGTTGGTGAGAATTGATGCTGAGGTGAGTTTTATATTTCTCAATGCCAATGATAAATTCTTAAGTTTAGAAAATATTATGATACATTGTGTGATTCATTAATTTAGATGTTCTACTTCATCAAATAAATTTAGTATTAGTATCAAGTTTTATTAAAATTTCATAATTTTGATGTTTATATATTATAATATAATAGTTGTTAATAATAATAATAATAATAATAATAATAAATAATAATAATAATAATAATAATTAGCAGTATACTCCAAAAAGTGGAAGCAGAAAATTTTTATTTAAATTTCGAGTTCTGAAGTTAAGTTCAATGTTAAAACGCCCGGCATATGGATTTTTAAATGGATTTTGATTGATATTGTTTCCTGTTTGTTATAAATTTTGTTTTATAAATAATACTTTTTTAAATTTCAGCCAGCCGAAGCGTCGCACACAAAAATTAAGCTGTATGGAATGGGAAACGAGCCACCTTCGCCAGGCGAAGCCAATTCGGCAGAAGAAACCTCTTGCGAAACGGAGGATTTGGACGAAAAATCTCAAGAAAACGAAAAGCCAAAACGGAAAAAGATTAAAAATTAGAAAATTTCATCTTTTTTCACTTTTTTTGTTTTTATTTTTTAGAAAAGGGATTTGTTCATTGGAAAGTGATGTTTGTTGAAGCGTTTTCTTTCATCTTTCTGCTTATTATTTATTTTTCTTTTATTGTTTGGTAACGAAGTGGTGGTGAAGCCCGTGTGAAATATTTAACGGAATAGAGTAATGAGAATGAGTTAACGTAGAATAACATTTTTACGTTCAAATTTTCATTTATTTGGATTCAAAACTTTTTTTGCACGTGATAAAAAAAATTTAAGTTTGTCGAATTGTCCATATGGGCTATCACCTTTGTCGGCGGATGGACAGAAGAAAAGGTTTGAAGTTGAGAAAAGACTGAAAGGAAGAATATTTTTTTATAATTTTCTTTTTACAAAAAAATATATGACAACAATCTTCGGGCGGTCTTTTTTATGATTTTATTTCTAAGTTGTACAGGCATGAATGAGAAATACTGTCAACATAATTGACATCAAATTTATTTTATCAACAGCATAATCGAATTATTAAAGAAAATTTTAATAGCTTTTAAATATCAGTTTTATTCGAATTCATATAAGAGCTTTTTCTTGATTGTTAAAGAAATTGTGATTTCTCTAACTTTGTAAGGAAAATCAAATTTTTTTAAAGTTCAAACACTGCAGGAAAGTTTGAAACTTTTTAAATGGATATATGAATTTTAAAATGACTATCCAAGTCGCTTCTATGCGTCAAATAATTGAAATAGTTTCATTTCAGCTTATAAAAATAGAAAATAGAATTAAAATATTCTGATGTAAGTCCACTCCGGTAAAAATCCAGTGTAAACATTTAATTTCACGGGCATTAAATGTTGAATAAGGTGAATAAAAATGAGCTATGTTAATATTCAATGAAATTAAATAACATTCTCATAAATGTGGTTCTGTTTAAAAAAAATTAAAATTTTGTTCAGTGTTTAAGTTTTCCTTAACACATAAAATAATGTCCCTTTTTGTTAAATTTCCCGTGGTATAATTAAATTATTATTAGATATAAGTTTGTCGCACGTACTTTGAAACGACTTCAATTTGTTGATTTATGGAGTTTTACTGAAGCAGAAAAAATTGTTTTGCGCAGTGGTTTCGGGTTATGGAAATGAGAAATAAAATTCTTGGACAAGAACAATCAATCAAGACACTTGTTTCAAAAAAAATAAATAGAAAACTTTTCTCCAACTGCTTTTGTTATGCAAAAACTCGTTTCGACGGGGACCTTTTATTGATCACATGTATTCTTTTGAAAAGTAGCCAAAACGGTTAATGTAAGAATAGAAAAAAATCCATGAAATCAAACAAAACGAAAAGTATTTAATTTCTCTTCTTTTTTTATACACTAGCATCTGAGAAAATATTTTTAAGTCTATTAATCCTTGCGGTTTTTTATTTAATTTTAAAACTTGTAATCGTCCTTGTTATATCAATAATTTGTGCTAAAAATGATTCTATTTTTTTTAAATAAGTTAAAACTTTTTTTAAATAATTTAAAAAAAATATTCAAAATGATTTCTCATTTTTAGTTTCATCTATTTGAACAGATTTTTTTCTTTTGAAGAGCATTTTCCGATCTTTGATTTTTTTACATTTTTTGCGTCGACTTTCAACATTTTGCGACTTGCGATTATTTTTTTTTTTTTGATAAATTCTATCGCCAACGGAAAACCGGAAAATGTTCTTTCTGATTTGAAATATAAGTAAAACAAATCTTGATTGCGTTAAGAAATTTAAACTAATCATTGTGTATTTTGTAACAGATAAAAGTGACTAATTTGGATACGAGAAGATTGACTTCAGCAAATGACTCATTTGCTCCATTTTTTTGTTTGTTTTTTTAAATAGAAACGTGATGGTTGTGTGTGCACACGGGAGATCGGGGGATGCTCTGGTTTTGACGATTGCCCATCGGAGAGGATTCGCCGGCGAATCTCATCTTCGATGGGCGAACGAGCGTGCGAAGACGCTTTCCCATCGCTTTCTCTCGTTCCCTCACCCGGGGTATCCGCCCGTCAATAATGTCGATCGTTAGCTTTTACATAAAGGGATTATGATTGTAAAACCTAAAATTTACATCTAGATGGGAAATTGGTGCGATATTATCGTCAGTTTTGGGCTAAAGCAGATAACTAGCTATTTTTCTTACACGAAACGAAAATTTAAAATATACCTCGTGGAAAATGCGATTGAATATCTCAGACTCGTCTTTATGCATATTTGGATTTTTACAAAAATTCAGGAATAAATTGCCTCCCTTCTTTTCAGTAAAGAAATAAATTGTAGAATCGTATGGAAAAAAAAATGCTTTGCTTTTTAGACCGCACACCAGCCCTGAAAAGCCCACTCGACAAATGCTACAAATTAATGACGTAATTATTTGTTATCCGTTATATACCTAAAGTTATACGCATAAATCCTTTCGCATTTTCAAATTAGGCTTAAGTAAAATTTTCGGTAATAAATCTAAAAGGGGCTTTATGCGTAAAAATTTTTCTTTTCACCATTTTCAATGAAAAGTACAGTTTGACCAGGATTTAAATTTGGAGACTAAACTATGAACGTAATGTAAAAGAAAAAAAATGAAATCGTTTAAAAACTGAACTAAGCTTGTCACATTGAAGGGTAAAAGGAGGAAAATCGGTTGTCGAGATTCCGATGTTTTGCTTCACGTTTCAAATTAGGTAACATTCAGTTTGGATAAATAACCTGGCACCGCAGCCGCTCAAATAGGGAATTCTTGTTTTTTTAATTTCGAAAGCTTATGAACAAAAAAAAAGAAACAATTCAGCAAAGATTCGCGAGCAATTCTTTTTAAAGCAAGAACCGTAAAGTTCGCGTTCTACAGGGCTTTGGATTTTGTAAAATTTACATAAGTACAATCCCGCACGCTACCGTTGGATGTTGCATCCTAAGTAGAGCCGCTATTTTTCTTTCGGTGCCAGGTTTCGTTTTGTGAACAAAACGCGGATAATTTGCCGTTCGACAATCGACTCCTCTCAAAAATGTATGGGGAGGAGAGCCAAGGATGAAGATGACATCGAAAGCGGAAACTCACGCTCCGCAGGAATTTCCGTTATGAAGCCGATCCCATCATCGCTTTCCACCGCGGCCCTAATTAAGCACCTCGTTCGGCACAGTTTCGGAAATATCTAGAGACTAATTTATTATTCGCGATGTTCATCAAATACAATAACGTGTTATTTTAATCATGAACGATATTCGGAAGAAATAGAAGAAAACAATCAAAAATGCATCTGAATTCCGTGAATTTCAATAATATTTTAATAAACTAGGCAAACGTAACAGATTTTCTAAAAGATCTTTGGTGAAAGGATTAACTTTAAAAAAAAATTAATTAATTAAAAAAAGAAGCATCTAGGAGAATTAAAAATGAATACACATTTACAACCAAGCCAAATTCTCAATGCGCTAAAAAAATTTTTTTTTGTCTACTTCTCTTTTAAAAACTATTCCTTGCAGGACTGAATTTTTTAAAAATAAATAGTAAAACGTGGATTTATTTATGGCCCACAGTAGAAAAAAAATTCACAAGGTAAAAATTAGATTAAAAAGCACCACAGCATTGCAATGCACGGAATTGAGAAATTCTGTTTTTCCTTGAATTGAACACCAAAACTCTAATGATCGAGTTAACATCAATTTCGGTAGTAATTTTGCTTTGCATTTAAAATTTTAATTTCATTTGAATGAAAATATTAAAAGATAATAAGGTTAAATCAATAAAAGTCAACCGTTTTAGTCAAAGGATCTAGAACGAAAAAACTTAAGGTCTAACTCGAAGATATTGCTTTGTCGTCGTTTCTCGAATCAAACATTTAATTTATATAAATTTAAAAAATTCCTGCTTGCGTATACCTGAAATTTAATACATTCAACTAGACTAGAAAAGAAAATTTTTCCACATCGCAGGTAAAAATAATTTTTTTTGCCTGCGAAAATAACGCAGGAACTGTCAAATAAATGTTTGTGTGTGTGTGTTGTGTGTGAGCGCGCACGAGTATATAATTCATGTATTAAAAGATATGGCAAACATCTAAATACCATCACTAATTGTTTTTTGAAATTTTGCCGACGATTAACGTAAAACAAGAAATAAAAAAACAAGTCGGTGGGTTGAAAAGCTTCTTCATTTCTAAAATGTAATTTGAAGGAGTCAGCGATTTAACGTTTTCGAATCACCCTGTATTAATGAATGATTGAATCGCAAAGCAAAATAACCGATTCTAACAACAAAATCTAATCCAATTTTTTTAAAAATAAAAAATAAATTAAATAAATTTTTTTTAAATTAAAAAATAAAACTAATGACTGTTCATATTTTTTTCTTTTTTTATCATCTTCCATAAATAATACATAACAAATACGTTTAAAATTCTACTTTACAACACAAAAATAAAACAATTTTTCTCAAATAATTATTTGTATGTATTTATATATAATTTTTATTCATTTTTAAAAAATAAAAAATAAGTATTTTTTTTTGTTTTTTCTTTGTTTCGAAGCGTTCAAACAGAGCAATCACAAGAGTTCATACTGACGTAGGTGCATCCTCTGGATTATGTCTCGGCAGTCGTTGAACACACGTCGTATATTCTCCGTGTCAACCGCACATGTAAAGTGTGGGTAACAATAGTGTTTTCCATCTCCGGAAGCTGTGCTTATGCGCTGAAAATATTTCAATTAATAATTATGCAGATGAAAGTTATTCTCTGATTGACATCATTAGACTAAGCTTAGTTATTAATTAGCTTTGAAGTGAATGCCAAAAGAAAAACGATATTTTTACGACATAATCAATGACCTTTATGGTGTTCATTAAAATAAAATCCTAAAACAAGTGTTAAAGTTTTTAATATATGGACCATGGAAATGGGAAACATTCCAAGACGATATATATATAATAGTAAAGGATGAATCTTTTGCTGACACGAAAAAACAGCACCTAAATTTGATGACGCAATTCATAAAGAAGGAAGACTATAAATTTAATCAATGAAAAACAGATGAATAAAAGTTGTCGTGAAAAAATGATGAGTGGCACAAAAATGACTGATCTTTCACATGCTTAATAATTTAATAAGAAAAAAAGGAAATTATTGGAATAAAAAAAATATAAATTCAAACGTTTAAATCACCAAGAAAGAAATTCTCAATCACCTTATGTTTAAACGACTATAGAATGATATCCTAATACTAACCAAAAATTCATCCCTAATAAAATATTTAGCTCTTATAACTTGTGAGTCGTCACCAGGTTCAGGTAAAGCATCTCCTGGTGTTTGATATCTAGAAAAGTCTGCAAAATAATCTTCTAGTTTCGATTTGCCAGCCTTTATTTTTTCCGCAAGCAAATCTTGCTTGTTTAAAAATAAAATTACTGATATCGTTCTCAACCACCTGAAACACACATTAATATATTTTAATTAACAATATTACAATAATAATAATTCTGTTGATATTTATTTTTACTATATATTTTTAGAAATGTAAAATAAAATGAATCATCATCAATCAAAGGGCAGGAAATTTTTCTTTCGTTTTCCTTTGATCTCACTGCTATTTATAAAATATATCAAAAAATTGAAAAAATCTCTTAAATGTTGTTATTACTGTTCGTATATTTAATTTTAAAATTATTTGAATAATTTTTGAAAAATTCTTGCATATAATTTTTCAAATAAAACCAAAATTTTCTCTATAATAGTTTTTGATTTAAAGGCAAATTAGGTCTTCGATCCAAATGTAAATAAATATTTACTTTTTACACACCTATTGTTCCAAATACTTTTAAAGAGATCTAGACTTTCTCTTAGTCTATTTTGTGTCGGATCTTCTCTTAAAACCATGTTGTAAGAAGAACAAGCCGTTACGAAAATTATGGCAGTAACATCATTAAAACACTGGATCCATTTCCGCCTCTCATCTCGCTGTCCACCAACATCAAACATGCTGAAAAAAGATTCAATGAAAACAGATTTGGTTAAAAAGTTCAATATCTAAGTTTCTAAACATAACATTGAATTATTAAAAAAGCCTACTCACTGAAAATTGACTTTGTCAACCTGGAACCTCGTTTCGAAAATCCCAGACGTTAAGACTCGACATCTGAGAATGTCTTGCTCTGATGGAGTATAATTAGGTTGCTTCACAGTTTCTACTCTATCCAAAAAGCTGAAAATTTAATCAAAATTAATATATTCATCTTTGTTTTACTAATAACTTTACAATCCATACGAAGAAGAATAATTTTATGTGCGTAAAATCTATTTGTTTCAAGTTCTTATCTAAATTGTGTTGCCATCCAGCTGGACTTATAAAATTAACTAACTTGGACAACAATAAACAATACCTTTCATAAATTAGAAAATTACTTACTACTTTGCACAGTCAATGAGCTGGTATTCATTCGATCTTTCAAAGCAAGTTTGAACACCTTTGTCCTTCCATAGAATTTCCGTATGTTCATAAAATTCCTGTTGATTTTGTGCAAAAATTAAAAAATTAATAGCAATAAAACTGTAGATTTTCTTTCTGCGCCTTTTAAATTAAAAAATCAGAGGCAATCAATAAAAAAAATGAAATGATCAAGCAAAAATTAAATTTTCATATAAAATAAATTGTTGAAGAGCATACTTACAGCCGGATAATCAAAATCATGTGATGATGCTACATCCTGAATATAATCTACCCTGACTTGATTTTCTGGATGTTCCAAAGGAATTGGAGGTGTTAAAGTACTCATTGCACCAGTTATAGTCTAAAAGAATAAAGTATCAAAATTTTAATAGATTTTTAAATTTTGAAACGAAAATATTAATTGTAATTGGAATGATTTTTAACCAAAATATAATAATACTTAAATAGTTAAATAATACTTAATAGTTAAATAGTTCAGTTATTTTATTTAAATACAGTAAAAAATATATATAGTTTTGCAAATAATTTGAATAAAATTAGGAATATTTTAATATAATTGGAAATTTCTGTTCATTTAGTAATATATTGTATAGATAAACAGCAATTTTCTGCAATTTCGAATTCAAATTAACAAGATTTTTTTTATAGACCAGCCTTTCTTAATTCAGAGACTGTGGCATTTTTTATTGGTAAGAACAAAAAAAATTTTTCATAAATGAATAGAAGTCAAAATTCAGAGGAAAATCCTCTATAATGTTTAAAAAATAAATTGCAATTTTTAAAAATATAAACCTAAACTATACTTTATAAATGTATAAAATATCTAAAAGGTTTAAAAAAAATTAGAAAATGAATCTTATTAAGTATATACTTTCTTCTTTTAAATATGAAACCAAAATGAACTTCTGAAATGAATAAATTATCTATTCTAGAATTAAAAGTTAATTTCTAAGTTTATAATTGATTTAAATAATCCTTAACAATTAAAAGAAAATATAAAAATGTATGGTGAATCTTGGAATATTTAAAAATTTTTACATATTAAATTATAATTAAGATGTTAAAAGGTTAACTCAAGGTCAAGGAGAATAATGCTTTACCCTTAGATTTAAAAAATATTCAACATTAATAAATATATATATGTTTGAGTTAAGTTAATTGTTATGTTTGTTATTAATAAATTGTCATATATATTTTTCCTTTAAATTTAGCAATATTTGCATTCACAATATTAAGTATTCGGTCTAGTGTAAAATATTATTAATACTGTAATTGTTAAATTTTAAAACAAATTTCCTTAAGATATTTTTATAAAAGTTAGATTTTATTGTATTTTTCATTCTTTAAAAACTTTTACTACTTTTTCCTTAAAAAAACTGAATGATAAAAGTCTGATATAAAAGAGTTTTCCAAAGATAGTCAGTTTTATTTTTTTAATTAGAAACCTGTAACTATATCAAATTATCATATATTTTATTTGTGAGGAGTTAAGTTTCATTGTACTTACAGTTGCAATTTTCTAATGTTTTACCTAATTCACTTTTATATGAGATTTGTTTTGCATTTCTTCATTTGAGATATTTTAAAAAGATTTTCACATATTTTATTGTTTTATATTCATTAGATAATAAATAATTTCAGTATGAAGTTTAAATCAGTTTGGAATCTCAATCTCAGAATCATGCAGCATATTGATTTTTTTCTTTAATAAAAAAATAATGAAACTGAATAATTTGATAAAAAACACTTTAACATTTATTTAAAATTACAGGACAAGAAATAATTGCTTTAGATAACCTTTATAAGCCATTTCTGCCATATTAAAATTAATTTGCTTGGCTCTTACAAATTTAGGGATACTACCTTTGACCAAAACAGATGCTACAGCTTTTTGGCATCTTTGAAAACATTTAATTTAAGTAGAATATGATCAAATATGTTAAACAATTGGAAAATGTATAAAAATAACCACATAAGGTTTTTTAACCAAATGTTTAAAGGAGACAGAATTATTTGAAAATAAAAAAATGGTTTAGGATATTAATTTCATAAATCAGATATTTCATACAAAATTTGCCATATATAAATGTCAAATCTTAATTGACTGTTTTTCTTTATAAGTAAAATACTAAATTATAATTTATTTACAATAGAAAAATAAAGATATTTTTGGAAATTCATTGCTTTATTTGAATTTTTATTCTAATAAATGATTATTAAGGTTATTACTTGGAAAAAATAACTTTACACTTACCAATATTGCATCCCTTATATTTTTTTTTATATCCTCTATCTTTTGTCGTTTCTCTCTGAAATAAAAACAAAAAAAAATAATCATAGCAATATAAGAGGTAAAAATTAATATATAAAATAAAAATTCAAGAAATTAAGCAATTCAAAATACTTACTCTTTGCTAAATCCATCAGGAACATGTAAGATTCTCATTTGCTTTACAATAGTACTTTTTCCTGATTCACCAGCCCCTGAAAGTAATTCAATACATTATGGAAATTCTAAATTTGCATTAGAGTAAATTTTTTGAAATATATATATTTATTCTAACAATGTCTATATTATATTATAATATGAAATTTAGTACTTTTAATATGAAAGTATGTTAAAAATATAAGTACAAATTTCTTGGTTTTATTTTATATTGTTAGTAAAATTTCTTCTTAAAACTGAATTGCAGGATAATACTTTTCTATTTTTCATTAAAGAAATAAAAAATCTTAATTTAAAAAATTTTTATTATTATTATTAAAATTTGAGAAAAAATCTTTCACTCGGGCATAGGAAAAAATCTATAATTTTAACAAGTTATTTAACTAAAATTTTTTTAATTTTCAGTGAATTTTTAAATTAAAACTAAAGTTCAGAATGTAAAAATAGATTGTACATTAAAAAATATGTAGAAACAACAATTTCAGTATTTAATGAATCTTCCAAACTTCAGAAATAAAATGTAAAATAAAGATTAAAAGATTAGAAGAATAAAAAGAATTTTGTTGTGAAGTGTGGAATGTTTACTTAAAAGTAGCTATACTGTTCAGACTGATTGCTGCATAATGGGCACCGTAGGAAAATATCTGTAATTCTTTTTTTCACATCATTTGCTTGTTTCATTTAAATATTCACTTTTTTCAGTGAAAATTGAAAAAATACGAATAAACACAACCCAAAATGGCGGCCACAATCCAAAAAAATGACATTTAATATAACATATATATATAAATAATTACCTAACAATAATAGTCTATGTGTCGCTCTATACACTTGTTTGTCCTTATTTATTTGGCGTTCTATTTCTTTACTTCTTTCTTTCCCTTTTTTATATTCGTCCGCATCTTGTTTTGCATTAGCACTGCCAAAACAACCCATTGCATTGGAAAATGGAAGTACCAAAATACACCAGTTTAGGCCTAGTCTTTTCGGCCTTATATTTAGCAATATTAAACAATTAAAATACTATTGTTACACATTTTGATTCCCTTCTTCTGCTAATAAATGTTCTACTTTGTTTTTCATCCATTTATTAAAGATATTTATGTACATATGCATATGTAAAATTCACATTAAATCTTACACTTTTTTTACAAGAAAATAGTTTGCACTGTACATCTGGGTGGGAGACCTACAGAATTGTGGGTAATTTCGGACCCCGTGACTAGCGCTATCCCCGGTTATTTGTATAATTTTGGTAAAAGAACACGATTTTCACAATCAGAGGCCAACAGTGAAGAAGTTACATTTAAAAAATTATGCTATTCTCCATTGTATAAACTAGGAAACCGAGACGGCAGCGAATTATAAAAAGATTAAACTTCATAAAAAAATCTTTAAAAGTTTCATTTTACAACGGCAAAATCGGGAACTTAGATATTTTGCAGTGTGTTCGAAAATTTACCATGCGGCTGATTCTGGGAATGTCGTGACCAAGGCGCACATTTTTGACTTTCGAAAAATTCATTCTGATGTTCGGTTCGTTGATTTCTTCTCCATTCGTTGCTGCTTTTGCATAATGAGGAATTACGATTTATTATTATTGTTATTAAAAAAATGGCCCATTGACTCTAGCAGAGGGACAAGAGATTTCGGTTTTCATCTTCGGCAATTAAGCAAAAATGGATTTCCTAGTGGAAATATTTTTAAAGCAAGTGAGGTTAGGACAGTTAAATATACCGCAGTGTTTTGAATGAGCTCTACTGATACTAAAAATATACCATTAGTATTTCAAACATAATTCAGTATGAATCGAATTATTGATTAACTTTTTATCACTAATAATATAATAAAAATAAAAAAATTTTAAATACTGCAATAAAAAAAATATTTTATTTCTATAAATTATTTGAAATATATCTTTCATATCAATAGTAATAAAAAAGCAATTTGCTTTTAATCTTTGTAAAATGATGGATTTGTAATACATAACTAAAGAAAATTTAATAATTATTATCATCATAGTAAACAAACATATTCTTCATTTTCAGTTGATTAGATACTATGTATGAATTAATCAGTATTAGTATCAATAGTCTTATTACCAAAACTCAGGATTTTTCATTTTTAAGTTATACATTTTATTCAGAACCTATGTATTGTAATATTATTGAAACAAAATATTTGATGACAAATGTTCTAACATTTGAAATTTAAAGAGTTATCAAATTTTTTTGCCACACAAAATATTTTAATAATTTAAAAAATTTTTTTATGTTACAGAGTGAAAATAGAAAAATGCTTAAGTCTTTGCTGAGATTAGCTGAAAATAAATACAATGAACAATATCCTTTTAAAAAACAAGTGGCTTCAAGTGGTTTTACTGCTGAGAAATTGAAAAAAAATCTTAGTGATGAATACATTGACAAGATGAATTTAAGAGGATGATTTTTTATTTGTGAAAGTTTTATTTTACCTATTGTAAATATCTTTAATGCAGAGTTAAATATTTTTCATGTTATTAGAAGTTACATTACAGCTAATTATTCAAATTAAAATATAATGGTAGTTGTTTTAAACTTAGTTGTTATATAATTAAATTTTTTTAAGGATGTCTTAATCAATTTATGAATTTTATTTACTTGTATTACAATGTTTGAAAATTTAGAGATACTTCTTAAAATTGATATTTGTTCTAGTTTCTTGAAAGTCTCAATAAGAACAAAAAGTTTCCTTTCAAATGTTTTATTTGAAGATCTTGCTCATGGAATTATACTTAATATATGCATCCTATTTCTTTTTGACTTTGGTCTCTTTTTTTCCAATTTCATTTTTAACTACATAAATAGTGAATGCAAGCCTAAACATTTTTAATAAAAATTATTTTACTCAAAATATGTAGTTTTACAAACTTATAATTTAAAAAGGTTGAAGATTATCACCATTCTGTATAAATTTACACATTAATGGATTGCAAATTACTATTTAATATATTCAATATATTTTTGATTCAATTATGAAGTTTCTTTTTGCATTTCATCCTGTTTCAATTTTAAATATTTTTTATATTTTTTATTATATTATTATTTTTATTATGAGACTTTCATGTAATAAAGTGGTTTTTTTAAATCCATAATCATTCTTCAAATATTTTACTGTAAATTCATTTTTAATGAATTCATTACTTCAATATTTATTTTTTAATGTAGATATGGAAAATTAAATTTTTTTTAATGGTCCTATTTGTCTAGATCCAACGTCACTCTCATTACACACGTACAAATTGCTGCACTGCGGTATGAATGTGGTTCTTTGGTAGTTAAACTACATTTACGATGTAACTTTTAGTGAGAAATCGATTTTGGGAATACATTTTGGAAAAGATCGATATTCCAAATCCCTGTATTTTTCAATTTCTTTACTTTTTCATATGCAACTTTGTCATATAAACATTAATATGCGGAATGAAAACTGTTTTAAGTCTTAGTTTCGATATCTTAAGCAAGATATTTTAATCCTGGTGCAACGTTTGTTTGGATTCGAATCGAAATTGATACTTAAGGAGGTGCAAATGCTCATTCGAAATGGTAATAATGGTAATAATTTGGTCCTTGCATTCGTAATTAGTGCTTTTTCCATAGATTACAGGAGCGAAGAAAGGCTCACCAGACAATTTTTTTAGTACTTTTTTGATATATTGGATATTGAAAGTTTAATTCTGAATTTGATTTATGCATAAAATTCAGACCGTGTTTACGTTCTAAGAGTGTTCAATATCAAGGTTGAAAGTAATTTGAGAATTAAGGAGGACGAATTTGGCAGCAGAGGAACTTTTCTAAAATTGAGTTAAAGGTTGCAGAAAATTTATATTTAATTTAATACCGAGAAAATAAACCGGCAAAAATGATTTTCCGCCCAGCTTGCGGCACGTTTTCAATAAAACACAATCCGCATTGTCTCATTATTCATCACTGCACTCCCTGGTTCATTGCGTCTGGAAAGCATTAAAAAAATCGAAATAGGATGGCACCACGCAGGACGGGCACACACGGAAAGTGTTGAAGGTGAGGGTCTCGCGGGTCCTCTGCTTACGCGACGGACTTCCAGCTAACGTTGCGCGAATCCTTTTTCGATAGGATGAAACCTTTGAAGAAAGCTTTAGCTTTCCGAGCCCGTTTTCTAACGGTGAGAGACGTTCAGTGTGCGGCATCCCGAACTTTGGGTTTCCATCCTATTTTCCACCTGAAACCGAAATGTATTCCATACAGGATTCATTCCGAGGAAACGCTCCTCATTTTCGGCAGGAATGAGCTTGTTTTGGGTTTGGCCCCCGGGTGGAGTTCGCTCGTTCCGAGTCCTCCGTAAGGAATTCTTTCGGTTTTTTGGACACCCCCACACAGCTCGAACTGGCGTACACGTTCGGTTGTATTTTCGGTGAGACTCCATTGCGTCGAGAGCGTCGGGAGCGTCGAATTTACACCGGGAACAAGTGAAAATTCAATTTTTAAAAGTTTACGTACGTTCCCTGGCATTCTGTGTTCGTTTCTTTGTTAAATAATGAGTGCGTGCTGTGGTGGAATGCACCGATGCTTGCGGTACGTTTATTAAATTGCTTTTGGGGACTCTATGTCCGGGTTTTCCCGAATTTTTCAATTTATTTGAAATCATTGAATGAAAATTTGAATTTTTGCCCCTTCTTCGGATGCGGTTGTTACTAGTTTTCCTATGGTTATACTCGGCTGAAGGAATTCAATTTTTTTCCGGCAGAATAAGATCAATAAAAATAGACAAATCTTCCCCTGTTGGGGAGCTGTTTTGTAAGGATTTTGGAAAATAGGTCAACAACCCAGAAGTCAATAATGGAAACCGTGCGTTTGGCGTTTTTCCTCCTTTTCTGTCGCCAATGTCCCATTGTTCTTTTTCGTCTTCTCTCCCCGCAGATAGCACCCAAGATTCCGGGTCAACTTTCATTGAAAATTGCCCAGAAACGAAAATATCGTACGGTTTCTACATCTTCGAAGGTTGGAATTTTCTTTGGAGACGGATCTCTTTGCCTCCGTTTTTTTGCCTCAATGGGCATGTTGTGGATTTCCGTCGGGTATGATCGAGGGACTTTCATCTTCGACTATCGAGATCCGTTCACTTTCATTCAAAACTGATATTTAACCTGACAGAATTGACATTTCACTAATTTTGATTCTGAACGGCTTTTTCCAAAGATGGTGTCATCAGCCTAACGTTTCAGGTTTTCACTTCACCGTAGCGGGCCCGACAGATATCTAAATCAAAAGGAAGTTTCAAACTTGGCATGTGAGTTCACGTTGAAATCTTCGCAGCTTAGCCTTCGGAAGCGGGAGACAGCGACATCGTCCCATGAATTTTGATTGAAATTTAGCCCAAATAACTTTTTTTCTTGTCTGCAACGATTTGAACACAAAATGGAACGTTTTAAACGATGCGAATTCATTTTTCTCGGATCCATCGTTAGCAACTTCTTTTCAGCACACGGTTACCACTTTCTTCTTCCCCACTCCATTCAGCAAACAAAAATTAATCTATAAGACCTCTCTTAACGTGTACAGGATCGTTGATGGGTACAGGGCCTCTTTTCTTCAAAAGAGGCCGTGCAGATTTAAACTTACATTTCCTGAGAGCTTCCTCTAATTTCAGCGGGCTTCGACCGAGACTACTTGGTTTAACTGTTGCAATTGCTGCTGCTTCCATTTTTCCCATTTTAATCTTTACCTCGAAATTTTTTACTGCCGTTGCTTCGAATTCCTTTTTCCCGAACCTCAAGAGTATCCTCAACACATTTTTCTTGCATCCTGAAAAATTTTTTTCGCTTTTCCCGTTTTATCACCCATTTTATAAGTTTTTTCCGGCACGCGTTTCTTTTTTCCTTGCTTTATTCTTGTTCGGAATGTGCCTAAAGTCGCATAAATGAAAAAATTTCTTCTTTTTAATCTAAACCATTTTGATAAAGAAGTGCTCCAGCCACATGTTTCTCGTACGTTTTAATCATTTAGTGATTCCTTTTAATTTTTATCCATTTTTCTTTTAATCTAATATTAAACTGATTGAAAGAATGGGCACTAAGATCATGAATATGAAATAATGTCAATAAATTATGGACAATCCTGTGGATGTGAAAATTTGGACATTTTATATTACGTTTTACTTACTTATACATTATACATTTTATATTTATGTTATATTAAATAAATTCTTTTGCAAGTTTTGATTAATGGCCAGATATTAAGGAATTTCTTTGCATTTCATTATTCTCAAGGAAATTAGGATTAATCTACACAGGTCACAAAACGTATAAATTGTTCGCTTTCAAATGAATAGAAAAAAATCCGCTTGCTATCGGAAAAGTCTAAAAAATTTTTCCTTGTTTTCCCTTAAGTTGTGGAAGACGACCTGAATGATAATTTAAACACATGTAAAATACATTCAAAATTATGCATTTAAGATATTAAAAAATGATCATAAGTTATTATTGATTCCTTGGCTCTCGCCTCTCCATTAGACCATCATTTTCCATTTTCCTGCATTTGGGTTCGCTGTTAATCCAGCTTATGAATTTTGGCGAACATTTAGCAAGGAAAAAGATTTATGCACCATCATGAAAATATTTACTGATAACTATATGTTATTTATTCTTATTACTATTATTATTATTACCATTTATAATCTATATTTCTCTCTTTTAGTAGTTTGCCTTTTTCTCAAATTGAAACTTGATACAACAACAAAAACGAATGCGTAATTGAGCTAAAATTTCTTTTCAAATTTCAAATCATCATCCCATACAAACGAGATGCTGCATTTTTCACCCTTGTTCAGGTTGAGCACCCAACTTAGTGACTTTTAAGATCTTGTACTTTCATATTGCATTTGTGAAAAGGTTTTACGGATTCCCAGTTTTCCCTGTTTCTGTTTATTTTTCTGCTTTTACTTTCCTCCCTCCCGATTCGTCATCAGCCATTCATAATGTCGCCCTCGCAACGATTCCTTTGAACGTGTATTTACAACTAGATTCCATTTTGAATGTAACAATGAAATCTTTTGTTTCCTCGGTTCATATTTAATTACGCAATTATAAGACCTTGTTGCACACATGAAATTTTTTCTGTCACCATCGGCTCATTTTTGTGACACAGTGTGCAGTTAATACTGATAGACCGGTTTTTGCTGCAGATAGCTAGGATATCTGTATCTCCGCTGATAAATTCGATTTCTGATCGAGAAATATTTCAATCTCGAAGAATTTGCTGTGGCTACGGCCGCTTTGCACCAATTCTGCTAATTGAACGAAGGCGTATTGACCTGCAGTGTAAACAAAATTAATTCCAGAGGAGTGCGCCTGCTAATTGCTGTGCAGAGGAAAGAAAACGGAGAGAGGGCTTTTCGGATAACATTTATAATTTTGTTTAAGCATTTAAAAAAAAGGCAGAGAGAAGAAAAATTGAACGATCGGACTTTCCCATTACGGCTGTTGGCGTAGCTTAAATCTTAAAGGCATCAAACGCCGAGTTTTCGGAGCTTCAGGCGAAAAGCTTCACAGTATGCATTTTGCGGTTTCCTTTCCGCCATCTCGGGTGTAAAGCAGCCTTGTCGCATTGTTAACAGCTTAAGGAAAAAAGAAGCTTAATTTTGGCACCTAAAATCTTAGGTCAACATCAACTTTGTCTAACTCAAAGTTTTCAACTTCTTTTCAATTCCCATTGAATTCTTTCCCGTCATCAGCATTTTAAAACTTAATTGTCGGATTTGTATTTCAAGAATGTTTCTTTAGTCTGTTGGCTTACCCATTTGGTCCATTTTAAATTTTCCTTTATTTAGGTTTTAAAATCGATAGAATTCCGACAGAACTAAGTTGGGTCGTTTTCAGTGTCTTCAATTAGGGTTAGGTTGAAACGTGTTTTCCACTTCGTTAAACTCTCGAATCTGTTACACAAGAGCCAACCGTGACTTTGTTCGGGTTATGTGGTTGTTCGGTACGGGATGTGAGAGTCTCTCATAAGACTGCTTATTTGACGATGTCCACCAAAGCTTCCACTTTATATCCGCTCTTCGATATGTGATGAAAATATTTTACTGAGGAAACCTGTACTCAAAGAGGATTTTGTCTGCTCAAAACTTTATATCGGTGTAATCATTCACCTCGCACAGAATTTTTCCAACACAATTCGATGCCGAAAGATCTTTTGAATTTGGAATTAAGCTAGTAACAAAGTTCTTTTCTGGTATAGAAAATAAATTTTTTTATTTTTCAATTTATTTTCTTAAATTTCATATTTAAGAGCTTAATACGTTGCTCTTCAAAACTTTGTGAAACGAATGTCTATCATATATTTTAATGGGCAAACTTCGTTTAAATGAAATGTCAAAGATAATTTACAATATACTCCTTTCGGTAGCCTCTTCATATAAAAGCTTCAAGGGAGATTCAAAAGAAAAACTAAACAGACATCAGAATATTGAGATAAAAGTAAACCCCTAGCACCAATGTGAAGAAAATTAATTTTGGGTGCAACAAAAACTTTTAAAAGTATTTTTTAGCATGCATCGCACCTGAGCTTTTGCTACGTAATTCATTCTGTGCCTGACGGAGCATTTTGCATGAATTGTTTTTATTTTTACAAAAAAATTATTTCAAATAGCCCACTATCAACCACTCCAAGAGTCACCTGACAGGCCGGTTCGGAGTGATAGATCTTTTCTACATATTGTCCATACACTAACGTAAATTTTATAATATGCCGAAGACGTGATTTAAACGGTGTTTTAATTTTTTATTTAATCACCGCATAATATTTTGCAGAAACTTTTACGTTACGATATAAAAGAAACAGTTAATCATATCATCTCTGATTTGGGAAAAAAATAATTGTTCTTTATTCTCCACCAGAAGGGATTTTATTAAATTTTTTCATATTTCTTGTTGAGTATTTCACTCGCTATTTTGCATTTAGGAACCGTCGAAGTTTCATGTTCTGTTAAAATTCTTACTTTCTTTTACACTCCCTCGTTCTTTCTAGTTCCGGCTTTTATATATTTATTTCGTTCTTACGTGACTGGAAATTCTTTCCGCTGTGTTGTATATGAAAAAAGGTGGTAAAAAAATCTCCAGATGGTCTGGAGAGGTAATCGACTGGAATTTCCCTGCCAGATACGAAAACGTTCCAGAACTGGCTGGCATATTAAACGGATTAATTTAAATCGACCTCTCGTTTATCTTTTAATTAAATTTTTTGGGTTACTCCTTGAAGTGATGAAGTTAAGTTTTTAATCTTGAAGAACTAAGGAGCTTCTTTTCGACATTTAACAAGTTCTAAAGCGCGGTTGCATCATGTGAAATCTAAAATTTTTGCGCTTGAGAAATAGGTATTAGCGAGGAAAGACAGATGAAACAGGAAAAAAAATTAAATGAGAATGAGGATTACACGTACACGGGAGGATAAGCTCAAGCATGGGTCGCAGAAGAAGGAAGACAAAGGGAGGTTTACCAGATGGAACTCGCGGGGGATGAAAAAATGATCTCGAATTCTGCCTTGCAGTTCATATGTAATTAAGCTAAGGCGCTTTACATGTTAGAACAGCCAGAATTGCAGGATGATCCTTAAAAACGAGTTTGAGGCGTTGTTAAGGAAGAAAATACGGCACCCTCGGCATTATTCAGAGCTTTAAGCGCTTCTAATGCGAGCGAAATTTCTCGGCACTCAGTTTTTAAGCCTTACTCCATTTAATGTCTCTCATCAGTTCCATTCTTCCCATATTCTGACTTTTATCATCGACACATATGAAAATTGTTCCTTTTTTTTTATAAGATCTTTCCTTTCGAGAACATATAATTATTCGGGTGATGATATGGAAGAAAACCGAATCGCGAATGGAGAATAATAAAGTTATATTCTTGAAAATTCTCGAATATCCAACTGCTACAATGCATGTGCGATGCTATTGTTCATGAAAGTTTGAACATCCCATTTCGTATGTCCCGTAGCAGAATAAACATCCACGCCACGTCGTGGATAAATTATAAAATATATATAATGGGCATTCAAAGCTATTTTACGTGATTGGAGTTTCTTTTTTAAATTTTATTTACAGAACTGTCACGCGCGTACGCGCGAATGTATATACACTCACATATATGCATGCACATACATACGGATAGGGAAAACTGCTTCCGCAAAAAGGGGAATGTATTACGAATGTTTATACGAAATTCTGACTGATAGTAGTATTCTATCGCTGTAGTAACATATCAAAATATTTATTGTTTATTTTGGGGCGCATACTTCTAATTAGGTTTAACACCGACTGTTCTAAATGTGCTTCCTTTATTCACTTTTTTCGTAAACACATGCCTTTTTTTACTTATTGCGTTTAGCTTAATGCTTTCACATCAGATCAATTTATCCTCGGTCATATTTATAAATTGCAGAAGTAAACAACTCAATTAAAAACTGAGTTAGTTTTGATTGTATTTTAGGATTTTAAATTTAATTTTCTCCCTGATAATTTTTTCTGTTCCTCTGTAATTAAAGTAAATAATTTAATTCCTCTTGAAATTTTATCTTTACTCAATCTTCTGTAATTAGAAACAAACATTGTTTAACAGTCTCATTGTTATAAAAGCTGCAATTCTGATTTATAATTTTAATCTGTCATTAGGAAAAACTGGAAACAACATTTAATTTTTTGGTAGGTTATATTTGAACATAAATATTTCCAAAGAATAAGCTGCTCAAATCATGGCCAGTTTTTGGGATGTCATAATTATAACTCGAGCAGCTACTTAATGTGTCGATGTATATGATGTTAGTAAAATGCCATGAAAAAATTTATGGATGTGAGGAATATAAATATAAATTCAGATTTCCCACGGAAATTATTTCAACAGCAGATATATGTTGAACCTAATGCAAAAAATTAAAAATTATCGGTAAAGAATCTCTTTTGAGGATGATTTTTTGAGAATATTCTTTTTATTGCAGCAAAGGTATTGCATGATAATAAATTGGACAAAACGTTTCTGGGACCTGCCGGCTGTTGATTTCTATTAAAATTAACGTAAATAAATACCGTGGTGAAATGATTAGTTTGGATTCAGAAGTGACATATTTTTATAATAAAGCATATATAAGGTTTGATCTTCAAAAATAACGGTTTAATTACGGCATAAAATTTAGAATTATTAGCAAAAATTTGGTGCAGGATAATTGAGATAATTTGCGAAACAACAAGGCTGTGCACAAAGAGGCGCCAAACTCCTAACTTGATTTTTTTATGAAGCATTAATTTGGTTAATTTTTCCAATTTCAGGTATCCGGAACAAATTTGGGTGTTCACGAATTGTGCGTAAAAGTTTATTATTTGAACAGAATATTCCAGGGAGAAAATATTGGCCGAAATTAGTTGTTTATAATGGAGATGTTTCGAAAATATTTAAACGTGGCATCAGAAACGGACCTTTCACATCCGGGAACTTTGAATTGCGATCGGTTTCTGAATTGAACAGTCAGCGTACGGTATGACATAAAAAACACGGAGGGCCTGAAGAGTGCTTTGGCGCGCCTGCGCTCTCGGAGTGCCAGTCCCGCGTCTTTATCCCCTGCTCATCACTCAAATGTAAGTATGAAATACTTCAAATCTGCTTTGATAATGGGTGTTTTTTTCGAATGGAATATTATGCTGTTAAATACTGATTCTTTCAAGTAGAAGAAAAAAATGTTTTCTGAGAAAAAACAACATGAGTCTGACCATTACATAGCCTGAAATAAACAATTGTTTATTTTGAGAAGTTTTCGTTTTATTCTCTCCTAATTTTGCGTTCGAAACATGGACAAAAACTAAAATTATT
The DNA here is from genome assembly GCA_028565995.1 of Ricinus marginatus. NCBI lineage: Eukaryota > Metazoa > Arthropoda > Insecta > Psocodea > Ricinidae > Ricinus > Ricinus marginatus. The sequence continues at coordinate 2,645,979 of JAOWBB010000007.1, read as the reverse complement.
ATTATTATATACATATATAAAATATAGAGGAATATTTAGCTGTGTCACTTCGTGCATAAAATTGTTATTTATTTTAAACGATCATTTTAAATGAAACGAAACTTTTTTTTTTCAAAAATGGCGGCTGAGAATAGTTAAATAATTTAAATCGAGAAAATATTACCTGGAAAAGAAATGGAATGTAAACTCAGAAATAAGCATACAAGGTTTGTTATGAAATTATCTTGTGAATGATTAATGAAAAGGATTGAAGGATCGTAATAAACGCAAATAAATTTTTTGGAAATGTTGAGGTTAAATGTTTTAAATAAAGCAATTAACATATTATTTTGGACAAATTACTTGAACGGAATATTTTTTATGATCATAAAATATTAAATCTGCCAATCTCATCCAGATATACGTTAAATTTTGATTAACATATGACAACCAATGTGTATCTAGATGATTATCATTAACTCCGATGAGTAAGGTACTAAATAACATTTCACGATTTTTCTGAAAAATAATAACATGACGATCGAAAGCCGGATCAGAAAGCAAATCCAATTCGAGTAAATGGAGAAATTTTTCGGTATTATTACATTTTGGTAGAGAAATAGCAAATCCTAATAACGTATTCATTTCCTTTGGATAATTCGCCACATAAATACTAAATTTCCAATCCCTACACAATATCTGGGTAAATTTTGACCTTTTGTTGGCATTCTCTTTTAATAAATCCTCATCAATCGAAGTTTTTATTACTTTTAAAATTTGTTATTAAATCGGAATTTATCATTTGAGTTTTCAGTTTCGCCATGTGCGAACCATGAAAAATCTCATAGATAAATTTGATTTATTAAATAGGTTTTATAATCATGAATTATTCGCTTCAATGGCAGATCCCAACTTTAGTTTATTTGCTGTTGATCAGAAGACGTTTCTGCGGAAGTTTAAATCTAAATTTATTTTATGACTTCTTTAGACTATTTGAACACATATATTTCTTGATATCTAATAAATCAAGATGCTTTTACTATATGTCCCACATAATTAAATTCCGTTTTAAAATAGTCAATATTGCAGTTCTAATTATTAGAATTTATTTATTTATACTTTATTTTATGTAAGAATTCTTTTCAATTTTTGATTAAAGCCTAGCGATGTTATTGAAAATGATCCTTTTTGATAGTATAATAAAGATTCCGAGATCCTAAGTAAAAGGATTAAACATGCTTTTTAGATATATTTTTGATAAAGAAATACTTTCCAAGCAATTTCAATAATATTATTGATTCTTAATTTTTTTGAGTGTTATGGAGTTTTGGCATCCCTGAAAATAATCTGAAGTGAAATTTATAATAATCATTGAAGAAGTATAGTTAAAACATATAATTTATCGAAAAATTTTTGGATAAATTTTTTCATGGTTAATTACACTTATTTGAAATGATATTAGATTTTTCAATTATAAAAAATTTAATTTATATTATTAATGATAAATTTTTATTTTTTTTTTTTATAAAAGTTGGAGAAAATATTGGTGTAGAAGGATTTATTAGGAATCGAAGTTTTTGCAAGATCATCTTTAATATCTTTGCTTTCACGATTGTTCTGAGTATAATAAAATTTTTATTGAAAAAAAATCATATGAAATCTTAGGTGAAAAAGCTTTTATTATTTAACATATACCACACATAGAAAAAGTATAGCTAGCAGTATTACGAAAATGGCTGAGAATTTAGAAGCCTTTAATTTTTTAAATTTGCACATAAAGAAATTCTTTTTTCTATTATTTCAGAATTAGCTTTGAATTAGAATTTAATAGTATCGTACCTACTCTAACCTACGAAAAAGTTTGTCCAAAATATTTTCCGCAATTTGGTGATAGGATCTTAGCCCAGAGAGTGTTTAAATAAAAATAGAAAGAGGAAGGAAATCAAAAATATTAAGTAATTGTTATTTTGTACTGATTTTTCCGGCATGATGCATACACGCTTGAATGTATGTAAAAATTGATTAATTATCATATGCATAAAATTCTTTCCAATTGAAAATTCATAATAAAATTTTTTGCAACGAGAATGAAACATATAGAAAACATTGAATCCGAAAATGAAATTTTCGAAAAAATTTTTTGTAATTTCTCAGGGAAATTTGGTTTTAGGTTGAAAAATTTTCCTTATACTAAAAAAAAGAAATGGACAAGGTCGGATTTGTATCGAACTATTGTTGTGCAGTAAAAGTAAACAAATTTAGAGTATCAATTCAAATAGGTTTCACTTAAAAATGGTGTAACAAAAAGTAATTTGCCCCAAATTACATTCAGAAAATGTTTGAAAAATGATTTCCGCTCCTGCGTTATTAACAATAGTTTTGCGCTGGGAACTTCGCGGCTGGGTTGGCCGAGTGGTCTAAGGCGCCAGACTTAAGATCTGGTTCCCTCATGGGAGCGTGGGTTCGAACCCCACACTCAGCAATTAATTTTTTTACACATTAAACAGAAAGTCTGCTATTTAGATCAGGTTGAAAGTTAATTGTTTGGTATCATTTGAGCGCAGAAATGTATTCGAATTAACCATGATAATCGAAAAATTCTGCATTAATAATTCTTAAAAAATTTCGTCGATACATAATATAATTTAATTTCGCAGTCCAGAAAAGAAATTCATATTAGTTTCGTTACTTTCAACAACAAATCATTTTTTTAAATTTTATATTGTTACATTTTATATTTTACGTACATTATATATAGTAAAACGTTAGATTAATTAATATTAAAAACATTAAATTAATGATTCATCATCATTACTTCTGGAACCAACATCTATTTCATTTGTTCTGCATATTTTATTGCATTTAGTGAATTTCAATTCCATTTAGGCTGCTTTAGTATGCAAATACTCGATGTAACTTCCATTTTCGCCTGTTTTGGCAAACATCCTAAGGCATAAGTTGGATTGTGAAGGAAAGCTAAGACAAGGAAAACCTAGGTTAAGAATGCGTAAGAAAATGCAGGGGGAGAATATTTCTCCACTTAATTATTAATTAAGGGCAATTAATTTTTGTTCTCTCTTCAGAAGATAAGGGTATGCGGTAAATCTTTTCCTTTGACTGAACGTCTGATAGAAATAACGAAAGACCATCTGAGAGTTTTGTGACAAAATCGCTTTCCTTTTTCATTTCTTTTTCTTAGATTCTTTTCGACCGGAATGAAGCTCAGTCGAATTTCCCTATCCTTCAAAGCTTTAAAGCGTTTTAGCGCGTGTGGACTATGATTCCCAAACCGTAATCTTTCACGTTGTTCTTTCCGTAAAAGTAAATCCCTGTACATATGTTACACACTGAAATGAATATTGCTCGATAAAAAGGATTATTCAACTCGGATTGTTGAAAATCAATCTTCTGCGGAAATTATATTTTCTATCTCAAATATGTAAACCTGACACAGAAAAATTTTCACTTTGGCAAATTGAACATTCAATATCAGATTTCTATCGATTTACATTTGCAAGGTTCCACCTTTTTTCCAGTCCTGATGCACAGCAAGAACGCTTTGAATATGCATCAGATCATATAGAATTAAAATTAGAAACCTGCTAATAACAAAGTCTTTAACTTTAATAAAAAAGAAAAAGCTTTTGTCGCCTAGCAGAATTTCAAACTCGTGTTGCCTGATTGAAAAGATGCAACAATAGACATTTATATGGAGTAAAGTTTTAGCTTACAGAAAGTATCATTTCTTTTAAAAAAAACATTTAAAACTTATGGGAAATATATCCATACCTTTTAAGTAGAAAAAGTTTCAAGAGGGAAATTTTTACGTTGAAAAACTAACGAATGTGAGAATACATAAAACGATTTTTTATTTTCCGCTAAATAGGAAAATGTTTAATTATTGCTCGTTAAACTAGTTAATTGCATCTGATATCGAAAAGCATGCAAGATAAACGGATGAAATGTTGTTTAATCCAGAAGATTATATTAGGAGCAGTGTAAATATCTCTGTTTATTTTACATTCCACTGAGACAGAACACCAGTGAAGGTGCTGAATCTGTTGTATCAGGAGAAAAGCTCAACAGCCTCGCTAAAAAAGATATTTTGAGAAAAAAAGCAAAAAATGTTTTAGCAGTTACGGAGACTGCTAAAAATTAAATCTGACAATGAGAAATTCATTAAAGAAAAATAAAACTAGGCATGTGTTTCAGATAATAGCACTTTGGCGCGATATTTAAGAATTTTCATACAAGTTGTACGCTGATTATGGATTCTATTTCAAAGTATGATATTAATGCCAAATGAGCGGTATTTGCGTCTTACACTTAATAAAAAGAATTTAACAATTTTGAGTATGATAATTTTTGATAAATAGCTGAAATTTTCATAATACGTAGAAATCACAGGATAAATTTGATCGAATCAAGAAGAAAACAAATGGCCAAATTCTTTTTTCCGTGAAGAATATCACGTATTTGCTACTTTGCTATATTCAATAATTTTTTTCTTTAGCCGTGTCATCTGTTAATTAATATTCATGTTTCATGCATATTTTTTTCAAAAACTTTTTACTGTTAACATATGATTTTAAAGTATTATCTATTGCACTATTTAAAAATTTTCTTATGAAATTGATTTTTGCATGTAATTTTTCATTGAATTTTGTAGTCTTCGTGATATATACAATTTTCAAGAGGTGAATGATCTCCAGTGTCACGGGAGGTTTTGATGGGTGAACAAAAATGTCGAAGGGTAAGCACTGCTGGTGTTTAACAATTCACGTTCACATCGTTATCCTTTATGGAATGGAATAGTCACGTATTCGCGATAACCGGGATATATGCATTAACCTGGAATTTATTTTGGAATCGTTCAGAACTTATAATTGTACTCCAAACCTTGCAAAAAATTTATTTACCAGTCTTTAAAAATTATTTTCTATTAAAATTTGTAATGGATAAAGTGTTTAAAAATCGACGAACATTACATTAATACCCTTATTGTATTTATCCTTGGATATTTGTCGCAGCATTTGCCATTCTTTCGAATTTACTTAACTATTAGATCTTTCCTTTTTAAGAAGGTTACATTTAACCAGTATTTTATATCAGTTAATACTCTATTTCTTGCATATCATTGTTTTATATTTTTCTGCAACTTATCTCATAATTTTTCAGGTTATTTGCCAGTCTTACTTTCTGAAATATTTTTTTTGTGTATGATTTAATTCAATGTTAACAAAAGACTAAATTATTTTGCATTTCAAATTTGTTGAGATATATATTTTTATAAAAAAAACAGTTTTTTTTCTTGTAATAAAAATAGCAATAATAATAATAAACAACATCCGATCTACTTCACTTCCTGCTGTTTTTCTTCATCCTCCGGCGCTATACGAAGGAAAATTAACTGGTTTTTAGGGAAAATCAGCTCTTCTAATTTTTCTATATTCTTTTCTTAACTTTGAAGCTTGCCAAAGATTTTTCCGTTCCTCGTTAACATCCTTTTGTTTTAAATTATTAATCCTTTTTCTGGTTCGCCGGTTATGAATTATTGATTGCTGATTGTCTTGTTTGAAAAAAAAACAATGAAAATTTCATTCTGATAAATCTTTTTTTTCCAGTTTTCCAAATTTCATACCTGAAGCAAATGTTATGAGCTTTGAAAGCTCATATAAAATAAATAATGAAATAAAGAGCTGTCAGAGAATAAAATGTTTTTGTGGAATCATCAATTTTACATAAAAAAATTTGAAATATAGTCAAAAAATAATGTCTTCATCAAAGACTTGCCATTAGAATCCCTTAACGATTAATAGGAGTCGGAACTTAATGATTAAAAGCAGTCTGTCATTATTTGTCCATTATAGTAGTTAAAAGATCTTTACATTATTTTCGGTATTGATCATAAAATATTCTTGCATATTACAATATATGTAAAATAAACAAAAATAAGTTTTAAGATTTTTATTTATCATTCTGATTTTATAACTCTTCTTTCAATCGTCTTTTCCATCAAATTATGTTCACATCTGGAAAATAGTAAAAAAAACTGGAAAAACTATATAAACTTGAAAAACCGAATTTAATACATTTTGACGTTGCATTTATTATAAAGGAGCAAAGGAAAGAAATTTATCGATTAAATGTTCTTCTTATAAAGCAATTTTTATACTAGTTTTCGACCTATGGCTCTTCTGACACTTGAGAATAATCTTTAGCAACAATATTTCATATATGAAATATTGAAAATAATACTTAAAATTTTATTCAATAGTTACATACGTGGATGTATCACTTATAACTGCTGTTCAATCAATTTATCATCAACTATCCTTCTTTGTGCAATAATTTTAAAGAAATATAAAATTTAAATTTTTCATTTTCAATTTGCCTCTCAAGAATATGAATATTTTTGAATGCTAAAAACCGGGAATATAAATTTATTTAGGGAGAAATAATTTGCGAATGAGAAAATAGTATGGAACGATATTTAGGTTAGAGTTTAGGATTTCGTGTTTTTCGTTAAGTGAAAAATGGGGAAAAAAAACTTTTTTATCATTCGTCCCGCAATTGCCTTTTACTGGTTTTCGAAAATGAAAGAAAATTGCCATGGAACATTTTCGATATTAAATCATTATTCATGTTGCGATTTCTTACATTTTTCTGTTTATATATAGAACCACAAATATATTTTTTTTTGAATTGATTTTAAAATAATTTTATATATAATGTTAAACCTATTGCAATGTAGCAATGCGGATGCTTTTAGGCTTAAATCAATCATCGAAATGAAAAATTCAGTAAACATAATTCATTTCAATGAAGAGAAGTTGTAAGTTTCATATATTATTCTACTGAATGTAGCAGACCTAGAAGAGCTCAAAAATGGGAAAAATGAGAGAGGAATCCTGAACTATCATATCTTTGGTTGTGGTCGGAAACTTTAATGAGATTCCTTTCGTTTCTTTCCCTTTCTCGCTTTCTTGAGACATTTCTGGTATTCGGGTTAATGTACTTTTTGTATAGCATAAAGGTTTACCCCTGCAGAAAACTTTGCCTCTTTTAATCTCGTGGCTTTTTATCTCTCTAAGTTGCTTAATGGAATTATGAATCATTCAGCGTATTATAGTAGCCTGAGCCTTAATTTCTGGCATATAGTGCAAAGGACCTTCCACTCCAGCTTCTTACTTTCTTGCTACTTCGAACTTTCATTTATATCTCTTGTTTTCTAGTAACATATTCCGTGGTTCAAAAGATTACCTGAATCGAGAAAATTTAAAAAAATTTATTTGCCGATCTTCCTAAAGACCAGAGTCTTCTCTTAAAATGCCATTCTATTCATGCACGCTCCATATATCACGAAACTCAGCATTCCTTCAACGTTATTCGCTATAAATTTTCAGCACTCCTTTATTCTCTTACATTTTTCTTAACTTTAATTAAAGGTTCCTTACTGTGACGCCTTTATATTGCTATTGAACAGATCTTAGATTTATAATAAGTTACAGTAGGAAATTAGTTTTTGTGTAGTTTTCCTCTTGTGAAAATGAAAAATTAGAGCTATCAAAAAGTTGTGATATTTAAAATGTAGTCATAAAAATGTGATTTTTTAATGAAAATAATTGTTTTTAGTGAATTTAATTTTTGCAATTGCATCTTTTTTTCTTTAATCCAATAATCGAAAATTCTTTCTTATTGCTTCTAAAAATTCTCACACTCTAAAATACTATAACCCTTAAGAAACTGATCTTTCAGGCAGAATTTTTTGAAATAATTAGTATGGTCCGATCAGTCTATAACATTAAATAAATTATGTTATGATCAGAATTATTTTTCAAAATTTCATGTAATTATTACTATTCCTTTAAAAATTGGAGGTTTATCCATATTTGTCTTTAAAGATTTGCAAAATCATTAAAAATATAAGTTCAGCAAAGGCTACAAAAGTAATATTCGTCTTAAATAGATTCATAGGAAAAGAATTTTGTAATATAAATTGAATGACTATCAACAAGGGAGCAAATCTTACCTTCAGAAATAAAAATTTGAAGTCCTAAATTCGATAAAAAAGGGATTTGGCTGGTAGATGTAGACTATAGGACAGAGTTGTTCAAAATGAACGAGACTAAAAATTCTCTTAATACAGTACAAAGGAGTAATTTAGACAATGGTTGAAATATGATTCCAGTAAAGCCAATCCAAAAATATCGCTTTTCAATGTATTCTTTCCCAGTAATTTCAGTTTTAGGGTGCTTGACCCTGGACCTTATAATGATTAAACAAGACCTCATAAAACCAAAAACTATGTCAAATAAAAGATTTTGACTTTAAAAAACCGAGTATAATTTATGCAAAGTCAGACTATTATTTTCAATATTTCATCTAATTTAATATCCCTATGAGGGGGAGAAAGATTTATTGTGCTTTATGTCAAAAGTTCCTTAGGTTTCCTTTTAGTTTTGTTATACGGCAATTCAAGTACGTTTTATATCTTTCGGTTGGCGAAACTTTTTTCATTCAATTTTCAATTTAGATTAACTAATTTAATTACTTTTTTAGTTTTTAAAAGAGAAATATTAATAATAAAATAATCTTCTTATTTATTATTTTCTGGAAGAAAACAAAGAAGTTGCGAATTTACTTATTAAGACTATTTCGGATGTAACCGGTAGGAATTTTATTTAACGTTGTATTCCGGATCCTTTTACACAAATTCAGATTCGAATGAATCTGAAAATCACCCAGAAAGAAATTTTTGAAACATTGTAGAATAGAAGCGATTAACTGTATCCCATTTTAGTGCATTCTAATTGAGCCATGGTTAAATAGAAAAACCTTTTACTAATGAAGGATTATTCCGAGCCTTACTGGACAATTTAAATTATTATTATTATTATTATTATTATTATTATTATTATTATTATTATTATTATTATTGTTGTTTTCCAATACCTTTATTTATTTACAGAGTCAAAAAATTTTTTTTTCTTGTAGATCTTAAGTCCTTTAAATGAGGCCGAAAGGTTGTGCCCCCAGTTGCTGTTGTGTATTCGCCATAATTTACGACATATTTTTTCATTCTTTATTCCTAATAAAGTTACAGGCTTCAATGCATTTTTGACGCACAATAAGCTTTATAGCTATTACTTTCCCCTTTTGTGTCTTGATAAATTAATCTGCTTTGTGGTAGATTTATATCGGTTTTTTTCCACATAAATTCTTCATTCCATGGATCATGATTTTTGTTATGACTTTATAACGCAATTGTACCGTCCAATTAAAGCTCTTGTTGCCACAACATAACATGAGATTTTTCAAAATATATATGATCGGAAAGCTGTTTAACCGATAGATATCAACAATAGAAATATATTAGTATAAATCCGAAAGGAGTTAAATTGAAGTTAACAGCTTAAAGAAGAATCGCCGCATAAGAAAAAATCAATAGATTATGAATTATGTAGAATTTACTTACTCCATTATCCAATCTATAAATATAGATCTTCATTTCAAATTCTTTTCTATATGCAGCTTTTTATCCGTGATATCATGCCAAGCCATCTCGATATTCTCACAATTTCCATGATCTTATCAAACAACAGAAATTCAATATTTTCCGTCATCTGATATCATTTCTTAATTTCGTAATTTTCTTTTTGTGAAAATTCATAGTTGTTTAATTCAAGAAAGTTTGTGCTAAATTTTTTTCAAATACAGCTATTTTTTGGCTAAATTAGGTGCTGTTGAAAAGAGATGGAATTTGGGGCATTGAGAGACATTTATAAATCCAAGAAGCATAAAAGCTTATAAACGGATATAAATTTTCTGGGAAAGGATATTGGAATCATTAATAAAAATAAAGAGGTTGTTTTTAAAAGGCGAGACGAGGATTCTGAAATATATATATATATATTTATATAAACGATCCGAAGTTCTCTGAGAATTCGTGAAAATTCCTTGAGAACTGCTTTTCATTAAGTATACCCCATCGAATGAATAGGACTCTTGGGAATTCTTCGTAATTGTGTGAAATAAGAATAGAAAATAATAAATCTAGAAACAGTCGTGAGCGTAGTTCATGTTTTAAGGTTTTTTAATGAAAAATTTCAGTGTGAGGTAGTGAATTCAAATATTATCCTTCCGTTGCCGTTTACGTATTTCAAAATAGTTGATTATATTGAAATTTATAATTGACATATAACAAAATCGATTTATAACCAGCATTGTGTTGTAGAAGACAATTAATACAACTTATTTTACTTCATATTTTATTTAAATGTTTTATCGAATCAGAAAGAAATATTATACAATTTATTATTAATATTTTCTGTCTTCCATCGACAAAATTAAAATTTTCACACTTTTACACTCTACATTTCGCAATCTTTTCAGTTCATAATATAAAAATGAAGCACAAAGTAGAAAATTAGTTATCTCAGAACAGTTCTTGCATGATTCGCGACAGAATATAAATTATGCTCATTTGACATTTTACAACTTAGACCAATTATTTTAAATAATGGCTTCCGCTAATTTGAAGCAAAGGTTATTGGGCACTCAAACAAATAGTATTCCATATCTGGAGATTTAGTCACAGATGGAAAAAAACATAAGATTTTTACCGAACAAAACAATTAGATTATGATGGTCAAAAATTATACTTTGCCGACAAAGCAAAAATGAATGAACAACTTATGGAAAAATACCAGGACTTACCCACCCATCAGTTCCATTTAATAATTCAGACGTCATCATTTGTTATTTTTTTATTATCTTCTTGCAAATCAGGTAATTGATGGCTACAATTTTGAAAATTCACCATGCCCGAATACGTTTTACATCATAAATCATTCTTTTGCCTGACATTCGCGTATGCCTGCGATTTATAATTCCATGTTGTTATTACTATGGTTCTTTCCCTCCTTACATTGTGAGAAACTTTTTAATTTGTTTTCATTTTGGATGAACAGCTGACGAATACATCAAGATCTTCGTGTTCATATAGTCCCTGCTGTCAGCAAAATGGCTGCGTAATGTTCCTTGAACAATATTTTTGTTGGATTCAGTGTGTCCATTATAGAACGATGCTGGTGAAAAAAGTTCTTCCGTCATGCTGAAGCCAATCACTATCATTGCTCACTATGAAAATGTAAAAAACAAACAAATCGGTTTTTGGAATGGGAATCTATAAAAATTCATCTAAAAACGCATTGTTGCTAATCAGGTTGGGCGTGATCTTATTGCATGGAAAAAGAAGATGACCTTCAACAGCAATTTGGCCAAATAAAAAAATCTGAATTTATTAAGATTTACTAAATCTTTTTTGTTCTTCGGCCAACGATATGAACGAATTTCTGCAAAACTTTTCCATTATGAAACATTGTTGATACAATGATACAGTGAACTTTAAATTCCCTTAAATGTGGATTTTCTTTCTTTTCCATATGTTAATCACAAACATCGTCATAAAATATATTGAAATTCGTATTGCAATTAAATTTGAACTCCTGAATCAAATGACTCAAAAGAATACCGGAGTTTTTCCTGAGTAACTGAGAGTGTCATGAGAATTGTAGCGGATAAAATTCAAACTCATTATAAAGAAACTCTTTATAGATCGTATTGTGTGAAGTCGTGAAAGTACAGAAAATCCGGAAAAACTAACCCATCATTATTTAGTATACACACTGCATTATGTAAGAAAATTTTTCCAGCTGACACAGTTAAATTTTTGTTCGATGTTCAACATTAGTTTTTACACCTATTTCTCGTTAAGATAATCTTCGTTCAAAGGTAAGACTAATTTTGATCAAATATATCAAAAATTCTCAGTCAATTGTTCTGATCTTTATTCTTCCTCCATTGTTTCATTATTAAACAAATTTGCCGGACAAATTCATTTTGTAAGAGACTCTCAAGCGAGATGTAATAAGCCGTAATTAATTCCGCTTTTAACATATCCCATATTTTATTTCAAAATATCAAATAACTAAAATTATTTTGCCCGGTTTGCTTTTTCCCATCGCCTTTCCCTGTTCATTCGATGAATCCTTTCATTATCTTCCTTTTATATAGTTTTAGTACAGCCGTCATCTGTTATTATACGACAATAGGTGAAAAATGAACTTTAAAAACCGCGTAATGAATTTTGCGGGTTTTTCGATCATTATGTTCATTCATTCAAAATTTTAATATAACATCATTGTTATGAAAAAATATGATGGCAATATTGATTTTTCAACATAAAGATCAGTACTAAAAACAATAATGATAAATTATGCAACGGAAGATTAGTGCTGATGGGGGATGAAGAGTTGTTTTCTTTTTCACACATACATTTCATATCAAATAATTTCGAGAGAAGATGAATTTTTTTTAAGAGAAAAAAAGCCGAATTGGAAATGAAAGTTTTAAATAGAACCCTGCAGTAAAAGCAATTTCAGCCGATAGACAGAAAAAATAAAATAATTATTTTTAAAGATGGGTTACTGCGAAGACTAACATTCGGATTTCATTCGAGGTACATGAAAATTTCCAGACTGAAAGAGCCTCAGAAAATCGTTAGACATGTTTTTGATAGTCGAATCATCACATTGAACAACTCACTGCTTTTTTTAAAATATGCCATTATTGTGAATCATACGTTCATGATATTTATCACTTAGGCGCATCCGGAGAAAATACAATGTAAAATTTAATCGTTTTTAGGATAATAGTTATGACTTCAATCTCCGACTTTTCCATATGGTAATTTCAGCCAATAACCATCGATTATTCTAATTTATATCATTTGTTGCGAATTAATTGCTCGGACATATAAGCATGAAATGACACGATTCGGGCAGGAAGGGGTGTTAATCTTTATATCAGATAAGCATTGTTAACGCAGCCGAATTTGCAGTGAAATCCTCCAGCATTTGTGCATCAAGCATCTCAAAGTTCTTTCGTTTCTCTCGTCCATTTGTTTATTTTTATCCCTTCAAAAGCTTTCTTCCATTTTTACTTTCCCCATATCCAGTCCCTAGAGATTTCCTGTATCCCTGGTCCACACCCTCATCATCGTTTCGGGTCAGTGATTTTTCATTTGACCGAAAACCTCTTTCCTTCAACTCCTTCTTCTCCTTTCAGTCGTTCATCTCTTTGTCGCTGTTTGTTATTTTCCAATCAAAATATCAAATGTGATTTCTCCCTTTAGACGCCTCCTTTTGTCAACATTTTACGGTATTTTTGTGGAATTTGTCGCGTTGCTTTGCCGAACGGAGAGGTATAAAGCTGACACGGGGATAATTACTAGTCCGCTGAATGATTAGGTGTTATTCACCCACTCATTCAGTGTAGAAATGTTAGAATTAAAAATCTTATAAAATCTCGGAATCTCGTTCATACCACGTTTCATTGCTTTTTAAAATGAAAATCATTTTATTCGCACAGAATTTGGAAATCCTCTAATATTCTTATGCAGTTTACGAAATCTAGTGTACCGGTATCATCGGCTATTAAAATTTTCTTGAAAACTTTTTGAAAGACCCACACCAGCGTTTATGCCATTCCCGTTGGGAAGCACTTTATAATAAATAACCGCCCGGAATCCTTCCCGGAAAATTTTCTTGGGTCTCAAACTTCTGCGAGGGCTTATTTTGTTTTCATAAATATATGATTTGTCTTGGGCTGGAAATAAGCAGAGCTTATCACGTCAAGATATTTTAAATATTATGCCGGGCAGCTGTCTCATGGGATTTATTTACGTAAGCATTCCTGTACTTTTAAAGCTTTAAGAATAAAATAAAAATGAATTTGTATCGGTTATCGTATGGGGTTGCTCTCATCAAGAATGACAAAATGGTCCGAGATTTTAAGCGGAAAATTCAACTTGAGCATCGAATCTAAAATGATGCCTCTGCGGTTTCGGCTTCGTGCATCGACTTTTTAAAGTTTCCAATGAAATCTGTCACTTTATAAAAACTCTTTTCGACGGCAAAATTCTGCATTTCTCTCGTTCCAAAAAAATTTTTGAAAAACTGAATTTACGAAGTCGCTTAACGTATTGCAGTTAATTCTGATATATTTTCATTTTCTAGCCGAAAATTCCGTTTTCAGACTTATCCAGTGAAAAACATACTACACATTGTAAGACAATGTGAGATTTATGCGCAAAATATTTTACATTGGTATATAAAACTATAATTTAGATATTGGAAAGTATAAGTTTTTAGACTAATTTAAGTCAACTAGGTCTCCATTTATGTCGCAGTTTTAAGCTGTACCGGATCTTTCATTCTGAAAAAAAATGAAGCAGTATTGTGGAAAGCGATTTCACTTTGAAAACGGGAAAATTTATCTCATGTCAATTGTTTGTGTTTCCTTTTGTATTTTCCCAATTTTTCGTACCAAACTTCGCACGAAGCAAATGTTAACCTAATTGATATTTACAGGAGATGATTTGCGAACTTTGTTCATTTCAAAATATTTCTTGGGGCAATATATATTTCTTTGCTATTAAAATGTTTCACGAGTTTTTCTGATCGAAAGCGATGTTGGAAGGTCGAGATGCCCATAAACAATCGTCAGGAATGTGCTGTTGGAAAAGGCTTGATTTCAAATAATTGACTATGTGTCGGGAGGAAAACAGCTTTTGCCTTTCTCAGTTTAATCTTTTATTCCGAGGGATGTGAATCTTTAACGAAATTTGATATGTATTATACAAGAATCTCGAATATAAAAGCAAGATTCTTATATGAATAAAAGAAGAATTTTAATTTTAAAAGTAAAATTTAAATATCAAATGGCTTCACAGAAAATAGATTCGCCTCATATTTACATCATCTACAATTTTTTCCATAAAATTGGGATTTTCATCAAATTCATGGAATCTCTTGACAGAAATTTGACTTCAAAAGCGATTTCCAAGAGTCTGACGGCACGGCAAGGAAAAGTGATCTGAGATTAGACAAATGGAGAAAAACGATGAGCATCAGATTTCAGAGAACAAATAAAGCTATTAACGAGGGTCGGTCATACATAAGAGAAACATCAACTTAAATAATAACATAAATTTAAATTCTTTAAACAGAATTTCCTTTCAGCTCAAAGACAAAGGTATAAATAATTCCAGCTGGAAGAAAAAAAGTTATTTGTTAGACAATCTTCCAGCAATCTAACCATCATTTTAGCTTTAGCAGGTTCATTTCGAAGCTTTTCGTGAACTGCGACTAGATAGAATTTGCATTTTTAACTCTACGAAATACGTGTCCCAGTTTTCTGTTTATTTAAGTTGTTCATTGTTTCAAATCGAGATCAAGTAATTACTTCCAATGAAACTGCTTGATATACTACCTAAGCTAAAACATACAATTCGTATTTGATTTCTCATTTATTTAAATATATACGTTAAATTCTTGAATAAACTCCTTTTGCTGGCGCTAAATATTGGAAGCTATCTCGAAATATATTATATTTACTGTTTGAAGTCGTTTTCCGCTGTCATATTTTACATCTTTCTTTAGTCTTTTGATGGATAAATAATGAAAATAATATGGTTTTGACTCTGCGGCTTCCATTCACGGTAATCAGATAAGAAAGATATTTCTTTACTGTAGACGGTGCAAAGTGAAACAAACGGTTTTTGTAAGGGCGTAAGGCAATACATCAAAATGTCATGACGGACGAAGAAGTCAATGGAAAAGCCCGAATAGAAAGGGTCAGAAAATAACGAAATATGTTTTTCAAACTCTATGCAATTTGCCAACTCTGAAACGTGGATAATTCCCCTTTATTTGAGGCCTTTCACGGGCCGAAAAAGCTGCTGAGTCATTTTGAGTTTTCTGAGTTTTCTATGATTCTGCGGAAATCGTTAAACTCTGGAAAATTTCAGACAGCCTTCGAATGATCAGGGATCCCTAAGCGTTTCCGGCATCCAAATGATCCTGCGGTTCAGAAGGAACAGCATCGAAAGACAGGAAAATACCATAAGCTTTTCTTTCATCTACTTATTCACGGCGAATTGCCACATTGATACAGAAAGGGATTTGTGAATAAACAACACGTAGTGTGCATTATCTATATTTTATTCCGTTGGAATTCGTTTTGAGACCCTTCCATTCCGCTGTTTCTTTTGTATTCTGGTTGACATGTGCGATGAATCGAGCGCGGACATTGCGATAAATGAATGTTTCTAACGAAGTTTCAAAGTTGGGATATATTTTTTATATTATTGTTAAGTAAGAGGTATTTCAAATTTTAATAAAAAGGGTTATTTACGTTACACTATTTTGGTGGAGTGCTGGTGCATGAACGATTTCAACAGAAATGGAGTCTGAAAAAGGATAATTTAGATTTAGAAGTGTATTTTAGATCCTTGCATTAGAACACGAACATAAATCATCAAGTACATCATCATGAATTGCAAAACTTCATTTTGTTTAATATTCTTACGCTGCAGTTTCCCAGCATATCAGTTAACTTAAATATATTAAAGAAAATTAAATAATTTCTTTATACGTATAATTTTCATGAGTTTTTCTTTGTGACGTCTACATCCAGTCTCTCGGTAATATTCTGCGTTTTTAAATCAGTTAATTCATTCTTAAAATTTGTATATCTTTGTAAGCTATTAAACCCCATTTATAATTATTGATCTCTTTATATAAATTATCCGGACATGGTTAATAAATGGTTTCACGATATTTTAAACTCACGATAAATCATTTATTCGTAATGAACTCAATTATGTTCCATTAATCCGGTGTAGAAACCTTCTCACCTATTGGATTTAACTTGTCAGAAATGTGTGATTTCATAGAAAAAATATTAAAGTTTTGGAAAGTCGGACAAGAAATTATCCGAATCAACATATTTAAGTTAATCCATTGTGGAACAGGTAACTGTCGAATTGATTGCGGAAGAGGAAATGAATCATGCATGGGCCCCGAAATTAAGCGAACACCGTTTTACACTTTCGCTGTTATCCTCTAGCGATAAATCGATTAATCGAAACTCGAAAAAGCAATAAAATAAAGGAGTGCGCCGACATTTTTCCAGATAAATATTTTATATGAAGTTTGTTCAATTGCTCGAGTGTTTTTAAATTGAATTACGACTTCTTCGGAGGATTTTAAAAACGAATTGGAAGCTGCCTTTTGCGTCCCCATAAATGTCTTATAAGCCTTTATCTGGGAGTCCGAAGGCATAAGGCAAGTTTTCAAAATGTTTTCCATCTCTCTCGTTCATATTTTGTGACCGTTTGGACACGACGAATAAGTTTTTTTTCTCTTGCGCTCATCTCCCGAATTAATCTGCATTAATCATCTTGCAATCTTCTCCTATTGTTAAGGATTACGACGAAAAACGGTTTGTACAGGATTCATCATATTGTTAATAACACACTTGCCATTAATTGACTAGCGTTAGTATCGATGTATTTAATTCCTAATGTTTGAAACGTTCAAATCCTTGAAAGACAAGGGAATTAAGTATCGATTGTGATTCGAGACGTTGAAATTTCAAAATTTAAACGCTCATGTTCAATTGCAGTTTGTTGTCTGCAATATTTACTGCTATATTTCTTCTGGGTGGAACCTCAGAATAGTTTTAATTTTTGTAGACGTTAAAACATGCACCTTGCGCCACATTGCTAACACTATGGAGTATTTTTCCGTTAATAACAACAAAACTCCCATATTTTACAGACTATGGATAATATTTTAAATCATATTAATGAAAGACTTTATGTTCATTTTTTCATCCATTTGTAAATGATACGTTCAGGACGGAATTATCAATTTTTAAAATTTTTTAGTATGAAAATATTCTTGAAAAATCTCTAGTTGAAGAAGATTAGTTGGATAATGGTGTCATGCCGTTCTTTGATCTGTGTACAAGGAATTAATCTAAATCCCTCTGTCATTGTCCTAGTGCAAACCGGAGCGTGAAATTCATTGGCATTTACCGAGGATGAGCTTAATAAAAGTTCTGCTCTTGGTCGAGGTGGAAATCCAATCCTTACAAGTCTCGACATAAATGTTATCTGCCTACAAGCCTCAAAACCCAGCATCCTTTTCAAACGTAATTTAAACCTTCTAATTCTTCGTCAACCATATTTCAATGTAAAGGATTGCAATAAACCTTTAATTTTTGATGTCACATGTAACTTTCGTAGCTGAACTTATGAAACTTTTCTTGGATTCTAGAAAGATGAGAACAAACATGAGAAGCTCTGCCGAGAGAACAGGATGCTTCAGAACTGGCTTTTTAAGAATTATTGTCGATTTAATACTATTTTGAAAAAAAATCATGTTTTTTTTTCATTTTATTGTACAATTTTGAGTACTGGAAAAAGAAAGACAAATGATTTTAAAAAGACAAAAAACTTAAAAAATTATTGTGGAAATTGCAGGAAGGAAAAGCAATATATTCAGGCTTATTCATTTAGAAAATTACAAGAAGAATGAATTCTAGAGATTATGCAAATATTATTTAACCATCAACTTTAATGCCATCCTTGAAAAATATGAATATACATTAACCTTCTTCGGAAGAGCTTTTTATTTATTTAAATGCTATATAGATTATTTCGATTTATTTTTTCAAATATTTTTCTTCGCATCCTCTTTGTTTTTGTAGATAATTATTTCTCAAGAAACTGACTGCATATCTTCGGACAAGTTGGTTTAGAAACATAGATAAACAATACCGATATCGAGATTTTGTTAGTTTACATTCAAAATGCCTACTGTTAGTTCTTTTGCAGTGAATAGCGTTTTCTTTCAGTAATAGCTATTGGAAAGATATCAAACATTTTGATGTTATAGATTTCCAGGGAAAAGAGAATGTGCAGAAGGCAACAGGAATCAAAGGAATATTAAAAACCGCTTCGCGGCCCCGTCTTAAAATTTCCTTATTCGGACTAAAAAAATCTCGTACATTTATCTTCTTGCTTCTGAACGTAACAATAACTCAACAATAAAAAGTGTTTAAGTATAAACGTTTTCTAGAAAAAAAGTTACGAAAAATATTATGCGTTTATTAATAGGAAAGAAATGATCGAGGTGAATTCAGTTAGTTTATGCGAAGTTCGTAGCGTGAGATAATGCGGCAGCCAACAGTCATTTCAAAATTTCGCGGATTTCCCTGCAGCCCTCGTCGAAGATGCCCCCGATGCGAATACAACCGATCGATCCGCTTCATTGCCAACCAGCTTTCCCTATCTTTACTTTTTCCTCATGCAGTCAAGCGGGAATTCAATTGTAGATTATTCAAACATTGTACCTTTTCCTGAATAATTATCCTTGTTTCGGGGAAAGTTCTCATTTAAAGACGGTAGTAGGAGAACCAAAAACTATCAGAATATAAAGAACGGAGAATAACTAAAGATTTCCCATTCAGAGTCGACGGGAAAGACCATCTCTTGAAGAAAAATGATCGATGCAGGCGAAAATGGGACAACGCAGCTTAAATTTTGGCGGGAAGGATAGGAACTTTCTCGATTTTGAGGAAGTCAGTGCGAACAAGTCGAAGAAGCGAATATCGGAAAGGTTGCGGAAATTTTCACCCGCAGCCGCAGCTGTAGGTAAAAATGATAATTTGTAGTACATCTGATCGATTTCGCGTTCATCCCTTTGGAAAAAGGCATTCATCCAGCCATTCCATTTTTTCATGATTTACATTCAGTTAAAGCGATTAAAAATTTTACAATTTTTGAGAGTACATAAAAATATTAATTTACAAATATCTTGAAAATGACTTTGTTCCTTGCTATAAAACATTTTTAAAATTGAATATAAAATTACTAAGTTAAATATTAAACTTTGTTAGTGCTATCGGAGAAATAATTTTCCGAAGAACACGATATATATACATGCTAACCAGTTGTTCGAATGACTTGAATTAATTACGTCTCTTGTTTTTTTAACGAAGAATATTGTTTTTGTTTTGTCTCTTGTTTTTTCAATATCCGAAAAGTTCGCCTTTGTCTAATAAAATTATACTTTTTATTAAAATGAGTTTATCATACAAGTAAGAAATTTTAGAAATTAATTATTAAAGAAGAATCGAGCTCGGGCAATTTATAAATTTTATTTCAATAACAACATTTAACCACATGAAATAATCCTAATAATGCAACAAATAAGTGAGCTATTTGAAGTTTTTTGGAAATGAGAAGGCGGGGAAAAATTCAAAGCTTATAATTTAAAAGAGAAGAATATGGAAAAAAGGGAGTAATGATTATATAAAAATTAAATTTTAAGTACTTTGGTTATGCAAATGTCTAAAGGCCGAAATCGCTTAATTTTAAAATTGTTCTCGGAGGCAGTAAAATCTTTATGTATTGCTGTAAAGTATTACTTTTCACGTAGTTCTTCCCGAAAGTTTGTTATTAAGTTAATGTTATGATTAATATGAAATCTAATCCATTTATTCATTTCAACTAGACTTCTCCAAACTTCTTTGCTTAGTTAGTTTTCGGAGATGAATATTAGAAGCTGGATTCTGAGATCTGCCGTCACATTCTGGTTTTAATATTTTACGCCAAGCGAAATTCGTTTGAGTTTAATATTTTGCTTGAATTTTTCATTTCAAGGTAGCATTTGCTATTCGAGTCCCCAGCTCCGTGCGTAAGTGTAAAAGAAGTTTGAAGTTCGTTATTCCATGAAAAATACATAGCCGGAAGGTGCAACATCAAAGCATATTTTGGGCGGTGTTTTGAAACTTTTTCTTTTTTTTTCTGGAAACCACGTCACGAAAAGCGAAAACTAATCGTTTTCCAATAAGGAGATAGGGCGACGACTGATGCTGCATTTGAGAGAGTGAAAGACCACGGGATGGGAAGGAGCAAAAACCGAGAGAATGGAAAGGAAGGGATCAATCTCGGAAATTTGTGGGTTATTTAATCATTTAGATAATGGCCATTAAGATTTAGAATCGGAATTATTTTTTCCATTTGAACAGGATTTGGAGTGGCGGAAATTCGATTAAAACTTCCGACTTTACCCGGGTCCCCTGATATCATGGTAAAATTAATGAAGAAATTGTCGGGGAATACCTTGTATTCATGTACAACAATGCTTTGCGAATAGTTCTTTTTTTTATAAGCGAAACATGATTTCATCGTCGTCTAAGAGCTGGGCAAATGCCTTTGCGATAAAAAGAATACTGATTCGCCGAGGAAGTTTACTTCTTTGTGGCGAGCTCAAGCATTTCAATTGTAATTTGTTGCTTCTGTTACAATTTTATTTCTTTTTTTTTATTGCCTGTCTTAGATTCTATTTAAACTTTTGTTCTGAAAATGATTTCGACTTCTTTCGCCCCCTCCGAAGACAGTAAAAATATTTTATGGTAGTGCTGACAGAGGTTATAATAAACGGGTCATCGCGGTAATTTGAATTTAGCGCTCGGAATTTCGCCGAAAGTTTTAGACAAAGCTATTAATAAAAGATCATTCGTTTCCGATTATGTACCCAGTCTTAAATCACTCGAAGGCAGAAAGCATTTGAAATTGGTTCAGCGAAAAGAACAAAGAATTATTTATATCGAATCCAAATCGAAGAGCAGCAGGTAATAATAGAGTAAGATACATATGGATGATGGATGAAAAGAAAAGGATCGAACCATTCCTTTGCATATAGTCCAAACCGTAATTCGAAATGCCCATTAATGATTAACAGGATGTATCTAAGCAATGCTCCGAAACAAGTTTTGAGACTGTAAATTTTACGGCTGCTTCTCGTGATTTGGGCTTTCCATTTGCCGGTATTTAAAACAAAAAAGTGTTTCCGCTGTTGTTATGTGCCTTTTGCGAGGAATCGACGAACGAAGATGTTTTTAATGCATTCAAAATTTAAATCCGAATCCGGAAATTCGGGGATAAAGTTTAATTTCCGAATCTTTTCCGTCACGACCGTTAATGCCGCTGGATAGATCAAAAAAGAATGGAATATTTGTATATAAATTCATTAGAGAAAAGTTGAAGAGCAATCGCCTTTTTTTTTCCAAGGGCTATTTCAAATAAAGATCAATAAATGAAGGGCTTTCAAGTGAAGGATTCTTTTGCACTTTTAGAAACCAGTTGGCGGATATTTTTTTTTGTGAGCTTTTTCACTGTTCTTGTTAATCCATAATAAAATTCAGATCGAATTTTTTTTAACTGAAAAGGTCCCCAAAATGCTCGTTCGACTGCATAATCATCAGTCGGAAAATTTTTGAAGTGAATAAAAGATCAGCGAAGCGACAGCATTGCTTACTCATATCGCCCATGCAGATTTTATTGAATCTTCCCATTTCCTCGACCGATGCCACATTCTTAAGGTTTGCGACAGCGTGGGCACGTGGATGACCCGGGAAGTCTTGTATCGCATCACGGGGATCTAAAATTTTCTTTTTTTCAATATTTTTACCGTCAGTAGTTGATTTTTTAATACCAATCTGGCCAGAATTTACACACGGAGAGATCTTTTCCCGGGATATAAGGGTGCGCCTATATCTCGTCCCTTTTTTCGATTCCTGATGCAATTAAGCCCTGTGCCTTGATTCCGGGCGCCGGCTTCCGATACAAAGAATGATTTATGTGTCTATCCGGGCTAAATCACTTGTCATTAATCAAGGAAAAAAGGACAAGGATGCGGGTGAATATTGAACGCATCCACATAAATCTAATGAATGTACCGATCCTTCGTATCCCATCAAACAAATCGTCGGTTTTCGAGGATCTGCAACTGAAAAATATCGAATTCCGTCAGCAAATTTGTAATATGCGAGAAAATTTTCCCTTTTGTAACTATTTCGAGAGAAATGGAGGGTTATTGGAAAACGCTAATTTTCGGAAGAATGAAAAGACGTAAAACGGGACGACGTTTCCAGTTGTAAATCTACCATTTAGAATTACGTGATAAAATCCGTTGCAAATTATGAAGAATCCAGGAAAATTTGCCGTTCCAGGCGGGCTGCAATTTTCTACTGAATGCAGAATAGAAAAGTTCCAAATTTGGTGGCAATCTGAGAATATTACCTGCAAAAAGGAGCAGTTGGCAAATCCTGTTTTTGGTTCCAGTTACAGTCGTCCCGGTTGGCTGACTGGGATCTTTGTAAAAGGAGCATTAAATTTTCCACTTTCCCGATTAAGGGAGTAAGGGGGGCTATAAAATCGCCAGTTCCTCTCTTGCCCCTGGCTTGTAATTTAGTTTGGTGTATTGCTTATAGTCGCCCGGTTTACCCCGGAAATTTTGTGAACATAATGTGGATAATGAAGATTAATGACTTATGCAGAAAAGACACTTTTGCTATGTTCGCCAAAAACGAGATTTTTTTTTCTTTTGTACGATGGATCTAGCTGAAATTTTTTTCCAATCGAATCATTCGCTTCATGTGGGAATCGCATTGCTTTTCAAAAACCATGGTTTTCATGGTTATTCACATTGTCCTATGTATAGATATATGTTAAACACTATTTTTATATTTTGAATAAGAGTGTTTAATTAATTGTTGACTTTTATCACATTTTTTTGAAAGATACCTTCGCGATCTTGATATATTAATATTTTATTGTGAAATTTCAGTTATGGCGAATATAAATGGTATCTGCCGAATCTCGGTAAATGCATATGCAAAATCCCATGTTAATGTGCTTTTCTATATCAAAAAATTGCCGACAGAAAGAGTACTGAAGGCAAATATTCGCAATTTAGGTTAAATGATGCAGATGTTTCAGGGATGCAAGACAAGAGACAAAGAAGGTTGAACTTCCATCTTTCTCTAATGAATAGGACGTGATAGCAGACAGATGGAAGGTAATGTGCAATGTCTCATGCCGAGCTCTTCCGGAGAAAATAAAATTGGGGTAAAAATAAATCCGGCGGATTGCCCGGAGAGACGATCCTGATGATACACGAACCGGAAAAGCTGAAAATTGTCTGTATGATAGAGGAACATCCATGGAAGGGAAGTATTTCGAATATTTCATTCACGCATATGAAATGTCACGATGCCACTGTCTTCTATTTTCCGAATTTTCGTATTAGTTAACGCAGTTCCAAGATTTTCCGTTATTCGAATTCTGCAAATAACCATGAGCTACAGTATAATTTGTACGAAAAAAGTGCTTCTAAAATTATCATTTACGTTGTTTTTATTTCATCCCACCGCTTACTACTATGTATATCAACTATGAATTCCAAATACACTTTGAATATCTTTTTCGATATCGTTAGAAATAACTGAAAATATAAATTTATTCATTTAGAATGTAAACACGTACTTAAGTCTTTGTGTTAGCAACAATATTTATTTTTTCATAAGATTTATTACTTTTTTTATCTCTTGGAATTGACTTTTACGAAAAAAATAAATCGCATAGTTGACGGGTAAGATTAAAAGTAAGAAAAATTCAATTCTGTAATTGATTTTTTTCTCCGGCGAACTAAAAAATATTATTTAAGTAATAAGAGGTTTCGCAGCACAAGCAACTGAGGCCATACAAAGTCGCTACATTCACGATCGCTTTATGTTTAAAATTGATATTTTCAGTAAAATCTTTTGGAAAAGATATAAAGAACAACAGGCCCGGCTTTTTCTATAATGATGAAATTGCTTGTAAAAGAATTTTTTCCTTTCGTGCAAATTTCAATAAACTATCGTAATTTCACATTGTTCGGAATGAAATTAGTCAATGATTTATTAATATTACAAGGCGACGCCATTTTCGTTTATCGAGCTTTGTCACCGATGTTACCTCGCACTCTATCAGGTGACGTGGCATTAAAAATTCCATATCAGGGAGGCATTTGCAGTATGATAAATGGTTCCGGAAGCTAATGTCTGCATATTATTATTCTTAGGTTAAATGTTTGTAGGTTAATTACTAAATAATGGGGCAGGTTACCCGAGGGATTTTTCATAAATTCATTTTTCCATTTATTAAAAATTTTTCTCAATTTAAGTAATGAGCTCTTTAATGGGAAAGAAAATGCAATATAATTTTCGTGAACTGCAAAAAGAAATATTCCTGCTAAAGTTCCTCCTCTTTTGCTTAACAGATATCTTACCGGACACGTTCATTTTACCTGAGCGGAAATCAGTTTCATCGATTTCAAAGGATCGGTTACTTTTGAGATGAGGGTAATTAATAAGAGTTTTTTTTTCTTAAAATTTGTTTCAGTCACCGGAAAGTAAATCGCCGACATCTTCGTCTCCTCAAAGAAATCAGAAGATGACGGTGATTGACAAAAGTCCGTCGGCCGTTCAGTCTACGTCTCCGGGAAGGTCCCGACCTGACGCGACAAAAACGGAATCGAGGAAAGGATCCAGGTCTCCGGAAAAGTGCGGGAGAAGGGACAGCGATCTGATCAGCACTGCTACGAGTGCTTTGCGACGTTTGCACTTCAGGAGCGCCGGGGGCAGTCGGACTAAAAGAGGTGAGTAGTCCCTTGGTTGGCACAGGAGTAGAAAAGGACTAAGTTGCACCGTAGCCGAAATCCACATATCAGAAGTTATCCGATATGTGAACGAATAAATAATCTTTTTGTTTCTGCTGGATGAGCAAATAATTCGGTTTAATTGAATTATAATATCGATAGTCTGCGGCAGACATTTTCGCTGATGATTATCGCTTGGATGATCATGAAAATACTACAAACAGGAATAAATTTAGTAGGCGAAACCGGCATTTGGCTCGATCAATTCATCATTTCCATCTCGTTAAAACGGTTCAACTTGGTTTTAGACCCTTTTTTTAGTGGATTCTTGTTATGGATGATACAACTAACAAATGTTCTTCGGTCTTTTTCACTGGAGCCCGTTTTCAATGGAATAAGACATACAAATTGTTCCTTACTGTGATCTGAGTTTAGAAATGGTCAAAAGATCCTGCAAATGAAGAGAATGCTTTGATCGTGGGGCATTCATCCTTCACTGACTTCGAATTCATTGAGTTAGTTAACCGTGAATTTTCAGTAATGGTGAGAAAAAACAATCTTATCTTCATTTTTTTCGGGAAAGAAATTTCATTTTGATCTTGCTCCATAAACACTGTTTGCAGAAGAGATTTCGAATTTTCAAATTCTACACTCTAAAAAGCCTTGGATTATTACCCCTAAGGAGAGAACTCCATCACTCTTCGAAACCGTAACTATCTAGCTATCTGCATTTCCTTGCTTTTTCTCTAAGTAAAAATTTTCAGATAAGAAAATTGACTTTTCAGATGGCGTGTTTTAAGTAGAGATGAATAATCGGACCCTTTAACTTTTATCCAAGGTTCTTTTCTCTTTGTATAACATTCTATGGAAAAATCAACACGGCTGCTTATGTGAAACAGAAGTTTATCCATTACGTCAAACAGTTTCGGGTTGCAATGCAATTGTCATTAAATATTTATTTTTTTTAGACAGCTAGCCTGGAAGCAAATGACCCCATGACATTCACTTTAATAACTGGATAGTTTAATTTGCCTTTCTGAGTAATTTTTTTAACTTGTTCTGAATCAAGCCATTTTCTACAGAAAATACAATTCTTAAGGCAAAAATAAGGCTTATAATGGTGTTATATATTTCATGTTAAAAATTGCGAATTTTACCGAAAATTAAGTTTAGTTTTCCATTAGTACTTATTAGGACATTTAAGAAAACAAATAAAGAATTTGAATTACTATCTTAATTGTAATTTTAGAGAAAATGGATGGAATTTTAAAATCCACGAAAATGACTTTGACTGATCTTCTGTAGTAAAACTTGAGGTTTGCCGAAGAATTAATGATATCTTTCATTGGCCTTTTTAGTGCAATACACTTAAAAAATCTATATTGTTAATCTCATAAACATATATATGCAAAGCTAAAAATTCTTAAATATTCCAGGAGAAGTTAATTAAAAACCTGAAGTAAAAGATACATCTCTGATTATAAACATCTACTAAAAGAGAGTCACGGTAATTTAATCGAAAATGACATTGCCAATATTTAGAGTTTTAAACGCAATTTCTTAGCCCATTCAAATGCTTTAGAATTTTTAAATTAAGACTGTTGAAAAATGTTTGATTGTTAATTTCTGAATAGTTTTATCGGTCTGCGAAAACAATGGTAATAATGTAACTTATAATTTAGCCAAGGAAAAACTCCTTAAACAACAAAGCCAAAAATATATTTTCTCTCCTTCTCACAGTTTTTGCAGTTAAAAATATTTCCGCTTTATTTTTATTCGTATAAATATATCCATAAGATTCCATTGATTACTGAATTTGCTATTTTAGGAACCTGAACCTGAAGTTGATTTTTTTAAAATAACGGGATCTGAGAATTGGGAATAGAAAAGGCATTAGGACTTTGAGAAACTGCAAATATATGAAGAAGCCATAGTTGCTTGGTAGATAGCTTGATATGAAGTCTTTTTGTAAGTAATCCCCAAAAAATTCTAAATATTGCATAAATATCACACAAAATTTCTGTCTTTTTTGCATACGTTTTTTGGTTCGATTCTCAGCGAATCTCACTGAATGATGGAAGCTTTCGGGTGACGTTGGATCCCATTAAAGAGTTTGAATTTTCGAACTTTTAATGAGATACTCGTTTACAAATTAAACTTCAATAGGTAGAATCCTTGTCGCAATATTTGATTTACTATATAATTGGCTCCGATACGGCTGCAGAGTTACCTTTTGCATTTAATCTGGTGCTTTGGAAAAATATTTCCAACAAATTGCACTTCGCCATACTGGGGTTGATTCTTCTCTCTGCTTCTCACTTTCAATCCATCTTTCCATTGAAAACTTTAAAAACTTTTTCATTATTCAAGGAAGAGCTCCTCATTTGACTGGAGAAGTTAATTTTCCTATTGGTTATTCCTCTGCCGGTAACGATCGATTCTTTGGCCTTTTCATCTTCGTTTGTTCCTCTAAAAAAGCTAAAGATTTTACTTCTGTTAAATTTTATCACAAATTTTTTCATATAGATTGTGCCATATTTTATTTGAACTAACAGTTAATAGAGTAAATGTAATTAGATAATGTTCGTTAATTCTTTATGAAGCATGGTGACAGTCTTTTTTCTGTAGAGAATAATAGATCTACAAATTTTATTTCCTTATTAAAGAAGAAATATTAAAGTGAGAAAAAGAAATGGAATGTTCTTGACGATACGAAGGGTTTCTTTAGAAATTGCTTCAAAAATAACTTTTAGAAGTGAAAGAATTTGACTCCCTGCATAACAGAGATTTTGAAGGTAACTCTGTAAAAATATAGGAACTAGATCGACATTTATTTCTGGCGGAACCGGCAAATCGTCATAACTCAGTCTTTTTTCAAACGAAAAAGGGTCCAAAATTCGGGAACGACAATTCAATGTTAATAATGAAAAGAACAGATTGAGAAAATGTGACAATTTTTATATAATTTTCGATAAAATACCAGACTAATGGGAGGAATCACGGGTCATGGACTTAAAATAAAAAATCATTCAAAGAAGCTCGTTAAAAGTGAAAAGTCTAACACCTTATGGGGACAATCGGGTGAAAAAAATCATTCACCCGCAAAGGTAGAGGAAGTAAAATTTTTCGAAGAAAACACTTAAAAGATTCATATGGACTTGCTAACTGCTCTGCTTTATTTTCAGGACAAACGACAACGGCCGGAGGACAAAGCATACCGAAACTCATGGTAATGGGCAGCAGCACCACATCCGAAACAACAACGAATACATCTACGGATTCCTCCAACACAGTTTATACAATGGTCACGGTTACGGATGCGGAACAAGAGGAACGGACAGATAAAGAATCGACAAGTGCGAACACGAGTTTTTTGGAAGAGAAACTCTTAACAAAATCGAAGGAAACTTTAGATGCAAAGAGGGAATCCAAGGATCTCCGAAGGTTAGAGAAGAGATGGGAAATGAGGAGAAGCAAGGAGATTTTAAATGAATTCGACGAACTGTTTTTAGAAAATGAGAAGAGAATACGAGCGGAGGAAAAGAAGAACGAAAGGAAGTTCCGGAAAGAAGGTGCCAAATATTGTCCGGAGAAAGAAGAGGAGAACAGAAAAGGTAAAGGAAAACACTGGTTGAACAGGTCCAGATCAATATTATTGCATTGCGGGAAATATTCCTTTCTGAATATGAATTTAGTATCCACGCACGTGAAAATTTTGTATAGGAATACAATGGATATCTAATGCGCAGAATCTTGTTTGTTCCTGTCTGCTTAACTTCACAGCCAATTGTGCTAGAAATTGTTGCAAAAATGGATTTAAAAATGCGATTCGCCAACATCAATTTATTATTATTTCAAACTGCTTTGTTTTTCATCCTCATGATGCAATTTTATTATGTGTAAGCATACACGTATAACCGTATAAATCGATAAAAATGATATAAGTTTTCTGCCAGGTTACAGAAATTATCCATCTTCATAAATATAATTAATACATCATAAGTCACGTCAGAAAGCTCTGCCACGATCTAGTTAAAGTGAAATTACGCAGTTTTTTACCTATTTCTCAGACGAAACAAAGGATTTTGACAAATTCGAGGATTTGAGGATCTCTAGCGTCACCACAGAGGACATCCATGACAGGAGAATGAACGCTTTTCATCAGATCGCGCAGTCGGAGAAAAAATCCTCCGAATCAGAGGAAGAAAGATTCGTTAAAAGGCAAGAAAAAAATACAGCGAGGGCTGCTGGGTCGTCTTCAGAACGTGACTCCGATGAAATTTTCAGCAGTGTGGAGGAGCAAGCGGCTGCAGGTATTTATGTAATGTTGTACTTATTAATCTTACAGTTTGATGAAATTTAGTTTGATTCATAACGGAAAATGGTTTATCGATTTATTAGAATTTTTGAAGGATTATGGGATTATGGAAGATAAAATTATTACTGTTATCCTAACACGTACAAATTTTTCATGTTTTAACATGCAATTAATAAGTCTATTGCCCGATGTTGGCATCTTATAACAGGGAATTTGTGTCAAACAGCTTTGAATTGAAAGGCTTTGTTTCGATAAAAAATTCCACACAAATAATTCAAAATTAAAGGAATAGCAAAAAATGAGATGGACTTAACATGGCATAAAATTCTCCACTTCTGTCTTTCGTTAACGTTTTACGTTCGACTAAATATTTATTTAAAGGGTCTGGAGCGCTTTCTCCAACTCCACTGGCGCTAAATCCCCAGAAAGATCAGCAATTTTTAAATAAAACCAACGGAGAAGAAATAATCCGAAACGTGGGGCCCGTTACTGAGAACGGACCGAGCGATGTCGAAACGAAAGGAAAACCGAAAGTGGAGAAACCGAGATCAAATGTTCGGACCATACAAAGTGAATTACCACAGCTAACTATTAGATCGAAATTAAATAAGAAAAGTCGTAAAGAGGACCAAAAGAACGACGCCCAGAGAGGAAACGTCGAAAAGTATTCGGAAATGACCTCTCTCAAAACTGGTGAGGATAGCTTGCTTTCTCATCCGCGCCGAAGTGGGTCGCCCAAACTGCCGTCGACGTCGGCTTCACCAAAATTCAACAGGAGCAGCTCCAGCAATTTGAAGAGATTGGCAGAAAAGTCTGCTGCCACATCGGCAGAAGATGATCCGACTATAGGTAAGTCGATGGCCACTGTTTATTCTTCTTCAAAATGCTCTGAAATGGGTCTTTTCTTCTGCCCGTAAGTCATTTTCGTTCGACAATAACTTTCAATAAGCCTTGGACCAAAGCAAAGTAACACTATTTTAATTCAGCTGAAATACATTACAGTTCGATCTATTCGGCGACAAGTTGTCAATCACATTCTTCATTGCAATTTTAAAACATAAGCATGAAGTAGCGTTCGAATGTTTTCTTTCACCACTAGAACACGATGCAGTCTCTTAGATAATATTAACAAAAAAAGCTTTAGTAAAAAGTACAGGAAGTTTTCGTCTAACCTCCCGAGTTTTTCTTATTCTCAGTCTATAGAAATTTAATTGAATGTGGTCTAAGAGAGGATCGCCGGATTTAGTAAGATATAAAATATATTTACATGTACCTCTCCTTTAACTTTTTTATTTTCCGAAAATATTTTAGTAATTCATTCTGTCAGAAAAAAGCACTGGATTATTTTCTTTAAGAGATAGCTTCCACGATTATTTGAGCACTGAACTGAGCAATATTAATATACTTCTGACAAATGAGTATTTTAACTAGTAATGTTGCAATGCGAGTCCGAAGCGCATAATTCTGATGTCTACTATAATTTTTCTAATGAACATCTAAAATTTCGGCTGAGGGTGCGGATTCGAATTCTCAGACGAACAACTACCTAAGCCCAACAACCTGATAAATTTTATATTGAACAGCTGTATATTACTGGTCATTAGACTCTAGACGCTTGAACGTTAGAATAAGAATATATCGAGACTCAAGAACTTTTGTTTTGTTGAAAGAAGTCCCAATTCTGAGCACTTAGCTTGATACCGTAGCGCGTCAAGTGTCTGCCAGAGAATTCCGCATGTTGCTTAGACAGGAAGATAGTCTTCACCGCGGAGTAAGAAACTTGAGATTCACAATCCCGCTTTGCATGATACCTAATGATCAAGCAGTTACCCAGTCCAATCATATGTGAAGGGCCGCGGAAATTGATCTCCGAGATCAATGATCAATTCTCGCAAATTTAAGTGCGTTTTGAAACTCCATTGATTATCGAGAGACAGGCACAAGATATTTTATGAAGATTCGAACCTGAATGGTCACATCATTAATATGAAGTCTGCTGGGCAGTGTCTCCATGGAACAATAACCATATGGTCTTGTATAGCGCCACTGAAATTTTAAGATTTTGCATCTCATCAAGAACAAATGTTACAGAGGATTAGATTCGGCAAAAAGTCTTTTCTGCTTGTCCCCGCCCGACACCATCATCAGTGTAGATCGCATAATATATCAGTAGTATTAGGTGGAAGAGGTCGTGTGTCAATTCTCAGGCCGAAGCCTGAGGACATCAAAGGACATTACAGACAGTCGCACGGAGCAAAAAACTTACTCCGAGCAATATATTTATCGGCGTAATGCTGAAAGCATTAGAAAATTCAAATTGCTTTGAGTCATCTTTTCTTTAATCTTTTGCCTTTGAAATTTTTGGTATTGTCTCAAATTTAATCAAATGTTAAAATTTATAATACCCGATATTTTTTGCACTAATGATATTTCGTTTACATCCCAATAATCTTCATCACTGCATAATTACAATGTTACGAATATCGTCGCTAACAACTAAATTTTTTCTGTATTTTAAAATAAAGTGAGGAATTCTCCCTCAAAGTTAGCTAGATGAAAGCTGCTAAAGTAGCTTCCATTTTCAGGTGAAGTAGTACCGCTGACTACCTCTAATCTCGAAAAATATGAGAAACAACTTTCGGAAGAACTGAAGAAGCAAAACCGTTCGAAATATGAAAACATCTTTAATATGGATTCACCTACCACGATTAAAAGTTCTCCACCAATCGGTGGGTTCTTCGACCCAACTAAAAAAACTTCCAATTTTGAGTTCCCTAGTTGCATATCACCCACAGAAATTAACAATGCATTCGCATACGTTATACCGGATAATGGGGATCTCAGAAGAGACTCAGATACCGAACAGGAAAAGGTTGATGAAGGAAAGTCCGATCTGGAAGACGTAGGTGTTGGGGAAATACTGCTACAAGAAAATGGAAACAAGCGGAGAAGGAGAAGCGACCGCAAATCGATCAGCATGGAGACTCCGATTAAACTTCTGGCAGCGGAAGAGAAAATCGCTTCAAACCGCAAATCTGAGGAAAACTACAGGGATTTGATCCTGGAGGATAATATGGCGTCTTTACAGAACCGAAAATATTCGATCCTAACGACGGACGGAAGTATAAAGAACTTCGTTAGTGAGAACAGTGAGGATTACAAGAAATCCAACGAGTGCGTTAGCAAGGAAAATAAAAAGAAAAAGAGCACTGGCATCAGGAGAGGGAGCGAATGCCCTCAAAGGCACAGAAGGGTGTCCATCATACAGGGAGATTCATTGAGGCACTTCATATTCGAGGAACCTGAACCCCGGACAAAATCAAACAGAAGGAAAATGTCGATGATGCCGGAAGACACAACCAAAAATTTGCTTCTGGAAGATACATTTACGAGGAAATCGAGTTTGGTACCCGGAGATACCTTGAGGAATTTATTGGGCGACGAAGCCACAAGAAAGCCTTCCGATGAGAAGGCCAGGAAGTTTTCCATTAACACTCTGGGTAAGTATTCACGAATTTGTGCTTTTAAATAAAAGTCTTTTTCAGTTTTCTATGATTTTCAATGTATTTTGCATTGCGATCTATTTCAGCTCTCCTAGGGTTCAAGTTCTTTTGTCTGTTTTTATCCGAAACGTCTGCTTTGATTCAGATTTCTTCAATTCGATCAAAATACATTCTCCCTTTTTTTGGCTTGTTCTCTGAATAAAAATTTTCCGATTAGAAAGCAAATGTTTATCTTTCTATTTCGTCAATTTTTAAATGTGTCAACAGAGAGAACTTTTATGAATTTTGAAATCGTTTTCTAATCGAAAATTTTTTCCGCCTCTCATGTCATTATTTTGCCTTTATATTTATTATTCCTTCTTCCTACATCGTTTTCCGCCTTCCCTTTGATGCCGGATTGGAAAATTAAACATCTTTTCCTTCGCAGGAGATATAGTCAGTGCCAGAAAATTTTCCCTTTTGCCGCCAGGGGAGATTTACACTTCCCAAATTGATGGGAAAACAACGGAAATCATAAAACTGACACCAGGAACGAAGGGAAGGCCTTTGGCTACAATTGTCGTGCAACAGGCCAGCATTCAGAGGGGCAGCATCTCCGGACCTAGCCAGAAAGAGGATGCATTGTTGGACGTAGCCAATACATTTACTCTAGAGGAATTGCATGAGTTTGATATGAAGCAAGTTTACATCGTTTGCACAATTAAATTTACTGTTCGAAAATCGAAGCTAACAATCGATTTCGTATTTTTTCAGGTATGGAAGTCCGCACCATTGCAGGTCCCAATCGGTGAAAACCCCAGGACGATCCTGCGGCCGTCCGAATTACCTATGCCTACCGCAGCAAAGATCCCGAGTCGCTTCTATGCCCAACACCGGGGTTGAAGAAGAATATTATCGACTGAGGCATTTTAGCATCACTGGTAAGGGAGTAGTAAACAGAGGAGATTCTTTGAAGAGCCGCAGAAGCCGCAGTAACAATAGCGTTGCTTCCAGCAACAGTAGCCATAGGTAAGTCGTTTGTTTCATATCTAAAAAAATAAAATTCCGCATTTTCATCGGAAAGAGAAGGAAGGAGTGAGCTAAGAGGTGAAATTTGAACAGCGGCAGAGAAAATTGGAATAGGAGGAGGAGCACAAGCGAGCTTAAAAGCTCCGACGTGCAATTTAGCATAAAATAATTTTCTCCAAAGCTTTGATAGTTAAATGGATTTCCATAAAAGCTTTTTCGCAAAAAACGATTTTTTAAAATTGATTTAAAATGTAAAAAGATGGGAGAGTCGCGAAATAATTGATTTACACTTGTAAAAGATGTAAACCGACGGGATCCTTCTAAGTACGAATCTTATGAATCTTAGAGGCTTTAGTAAATATTTTATGATATATAAAATAAGGATGACTGCTCTGTAAGTTTTGCCTCATAATGTACTCAAATTTTACCAAGTATACCTGCAATTTACTTTTTAAAAGTTTGTTTTTCAAGAAAACCGAATTAACAAGCCGTTTTTACCAGTCAATTGTAAACTCTGGTGCATTTTCATCGAAAAATTGGAGGATCTGCAAAAGGGAAACTTTGATGTCCAAGTTTTTATAGTTTCAAAAATTCTGTTAATGATTACGTATAACAACTACCTAGTAATTTATATGCTTTTCCGAATGCTGAATGCGCACGGGCGGAGACCGTGGAGAGCTTATTATGAAACACGAAAAAGGATTAGAGAGAAACGTTGTAGGCCTTCGGTAAATATTCAAACAAATTTTCATAAAATCCTGTTCATTAATCTTAAATTCGTTTCATTTCCTGAAAAAGATTTTCAGTAAATTCCCATTTCCGCTTCCGTTTACGTGACTTTAACTGCTAAATGTTCGACAATAGCTTTTTCCCTTCGCGTAGTTAAATAGGCATTGTGTTACAGACAGGATCATGTTAACATTTTTATTTTATTTTATAGCAGTAGAAATACAACAGATTTAGGGAATTCGAATACAAATTTTATCCAGGTTTTTGTAATTGATATCAATATCGGAATCTGATGTTGACAAATTTTGGTTGTCCCAAACTGCAAAAGATAACACAGTGGTCATGACAACAACGCGTAGGCTAAATGAGACAGTCATTCTAACAGGAAATATAATGAATGCAGAAAAAAATATTACCGTAAGGCACACGTACATTATGCCTTGCGAAATGAATATTAATATTTAATCCACATTCTCGGGATGAGAATTTAACGAGGAACTTGAAGAGGAAAATAATTTATACGAGAATTAAAAAGTTTATATTTATCTTTTAAAATTTGCAATTTCTAAGGCGCAAAAATGGCGAATCTCCAGCGGCGGGGGCTTTGACAGACTCGCTCTTCGAGATTCAGTTACATGAAAAAGGAACGATGCAGATTGTGGTTCTTTTTAGAAGTTCTGGCAGTGAGATTCTTATCCAAAGGCGGAGGGCATTGTCAGAATGCATCTGGATTTGATCTCAAATGAGACGAAGAATTTGTTTATAGCTCCGGGATTTTGGTTAACCTTTCACGTTCCAGTTCGCGGGAGGCACTCCTTTGTACAGTTTTGCAATCAAGAACAAAATGTCGGGAAAAATGAAAGCTTTGAATTAAAAAAACGGAATAAAAGGATTTCTGATTGAATAAACATTTGATGAATGAGGAAAACATGAAATTTCGAAAGAATAGCAGGTAGTCGGCCTCAAGATATAAAGCTTTACATTCACATTATGAAACACATTAGGGAAAAGGATTTACTTAGGGGAGAAAACGCGCAATTATTAAAAGTTAAACCTCAAACCCAATTAGTTAACGCTCAAGATGGAATGGAAGAAATTATTAGCTTGGTGCAAGTGGATTCAAGCTTTTTAGTGTTTGGGGTATGCCTGTGGTAAGGAACTGAAATTAGTTTTTCCTTTTGAAGTCTTGGAATGAAAAGAAATTTTCATCTCGCGGCTCGAGATTGGAAAATTTCTTTTTATTTTGGGTTGCATTTCCTCCTGGAAAATGCTGCATTTGATGCGATAGACTAATCCGAAGGGTTTTACAGAACTTGTTTCTTTTTTTGAAGCAATCTCTCGTTCGGGGACCGCTGCGACATTAATTCAAGTCCGGAATCCATCATCAAAGGGCTGTTGAGGTGCTTCACGTGAGTGAGTTGATGAAAATTTTGAAGCCCCACACATGACGCGAAGTGGAGTGACACCAACTCAATAACAAGCTTAATTGGCTCTGTCAAATGCAAAATTCGAAAGCCCCGCGCTGGTGCTTTTATTTCGAAACTAAAGCCACTATTATTAGCTTTCGCAAGCTCGCCCTTTTCAATTTCCGGTTGTCTGATTAGGAGCTGCGCCGCCGGAAGATAACGTCGTTAGGAACGTTTTATCAATTGTATCTCTTAATGTTTGTGCAAGTCAAAAAAAATCGTTCGGAAATGGGAAAAGGTTCAAATTAAAAAGGTATATTTCTGCAGAGTTTGCAATTACAATCGGAGCGTCGGAGGGGTGCAGGAAATCGAACTTCCTTGAAAGGATGAAAAGCGATAACAGAATTTCACTGAAATAAGAAGCCGGAAAACGGGGCACACGTCGGAATAAGGAAGCTTTGCCGATTCTCCTTTGGGAAGCAAAATGGACCGATAATGTCGGCTCAGAGTCTTCTCTCTTGAAGGATTAACATTCACGGTGCCGAATGGGCGAAAACCTTTTGTTTCGCCTTCGAAAAAAGCCTGAAATTTCTTAAATACGTTTCGAAATAGCGATCGCTGGGGAATTGAACAGGAAAGCCCTTTCTCTGCTTGATGTTCAGAAATTAGAAAAACCCACGTGGTCGAATTTCGAAAATTTCTTATTCATGTCGGTTTCTAAAAGTGAAGGAAGATCCGTTGGAAAAATGAAGACATCGCAAAGTATTAATTGCGTAACAGTTATGTCAACTCCATGCGGTGATGCTTTCATTAAATTTACTTATTAAATGAGTAAATTCTATTCTGCGTGGCGTCGACTCCCCACAAGAGGTGAATGAAAATCATCCATCTAAATTCGAACGGGCACGTTAAGGGCAGGTTCCCTAAGAGGTTGTTTGCATAAAAAAATACTTTTAATCTTCAGTTTTTGTTATAAATGGTTAGGCAGTGGAAGGAGTTCTCTTCGTGACCTAACCCCATAAATCACAGATCTTACGTCCTACAAAATTCACAGTTTACCCTGGATGAAGCATGCGGTCCACCACCAGCACGCACACGCTCTTATCAGGTGCGGTCTCGAAAAGAATTACCCCCCATTGCGAACCTCCCAATTTCCAGCAGTTCAACAGGATTTCCCTTGGGAATCGAATTCCTTATTTTCTTGATCCCAGCCCCACTTTCCTTTCGATTTACCGTTACGGAGTTAATGTTAATGGAGTTACGATTCCATTCGCTTAAACTCTTTTTCGCCTAGAAAGTTTGAATCCGGGAATCTTCTCTGTAAAAGCTAGCAGTATCAACTGTTGCCGGCAGTAATTTTATTTAGGGTCACAAATAATGAAAAAAAAAAATGCTGCGGGATTCTCAATATCTTTTTCACATCCGATGGCGTAGGTTAAGATTTTTATGCGCGACAAAATCTTTCTTTGAGAATAGCGAAGAATTTTACGAATAAAGTTCAATTCAAAGCGAATCAATCAGTTATTCGTGTCGCCTCCGTCGATCGCTTTCATCTCATCCGATCGGAAAAGTCGCGACCGGCGTTGAATACGACAGAAACAATGGAGACACGTGGATCTCTCCAGATAAATTTTGGTTTTTGGAAATGTTTCACTGTGCTCCTTGTTTAAATTGCAGTCGTCTCTTGTTTTGCCAAGATTCCGTTGGGTTCTGGATAGCTGTAAGCCATCATATATCCACTCATCGGAAGGCACTGCTTTTTTTTTAATCTCTTTACGCTTCAAAGGAAAAATAAAAAGAGATTAAAACTTTTGTTTTCTTCTCTACAAACAAACCGTTTTTCACTATTAATTTATTCCTCTATCATCATTATTATTGTAGCTCGTAAAGTTTCCTTAACTTGACGCCTCAACACGGATTTCATCTGAAGAAAAAGCTTTGTAGCAAAATTTCTTTTTTGATTCTTCATTAGTGAGATGTACTTGTTCTTATTTAAGTCATGCGGTCGAGCGAAATTAATCAAGCCATGTGGTTCATACTATTCTCTCTCTTTAGGTTAGGAATATCGTCGGTCGAGGTTTGATGAAAAAATTGATGTAAATTTAATCAATGTATAATTTTGGATTTCTCATGCACAAAAGACAGCAATCACTTTATCGTATGGGATGTATCATTCCTCAAGTTTTATATTTTCATTTTGTAACGAAAATGAGAATTCCTATTGAATAAATATTTATTCCTGCAGTTCGCCTGGAGTTTCCCCCAGCACAGTTTTATCTTCAAGGATCCCAAGTGATCAATAATAACTGAACCGAACTCGTCTCTCTTTGCCTTCGGAAACCTCAGATATTTCATCTCCAGTTCATAGTCAATAAAAATATTAATTCAAATTATTTTAATATTATAAACCACATGCATTAATTATAGATATAATTATTAAATAGGCTTTCATAAATATTTCTCTCGAAAGGAAAAAATATGGTCTTCACTT
Organism: Ricinus marginatus; assembly: GCA_028565995.1. NCBI lineage: Eukaryota > Metazoa > Arthropoda > Insecta > Psocodea > Ricinidae > Ricinus > Ricinus marginatus. Next base: position 2,607,142 of record JAOWBB010000007.1, on the reverse strand, counting down.
CATTGTATCCAGAAGCTTGTGATTATTGCTTTCTTTGGAGGCATGTTAAAGTAAGAATCCCTCTGTGTGAGTTTCTGATGGTTCTTGCAAGTCGGTTCTATTTGACACGAATTACATGCAGAATAAGTGTCAAAACTTTTCCAACTCCTGCAGACCATTCGTAAGACGCGGATATATATATAAAGAACCTGATATCTGCTATTCAAGTTTCGATATCTGTTATCGAATAATGTCTGATTTTCTCTATTATACGCATTTTGCAATGTTATAACTGACAAGGCACTAATTTTTGCATGGAAATATTTTACAGCTTTTTACCTATTTTGCCTGCCATTTTACAGATCAGAATTTGCCAAATTGCCAATCATATGATCGGTTTATTGCTCTTAAGTCGCGAGTTTTATGATATTTAGCATCGCTTTTGCACTGGTTCTGCTTATTTCATTTCCTTGTCAATTACAAGATTTCTATTGCTCGGAGATTGAATAACGTTGACAATTTTAGTTTTCTGTTTCTTCATAAGCGTTTCTATTTCGGATGTAGGATCTTGCGCAATTTGAAGTTGACCCCCGATCCTGGGGATTCTACGCGAGGGGTACAGCTTTGCTGCATGGTTTTATGTTGAGTCCCCACATTTTTCTGGTTAAATTATTTATTATGAAGTTCATTGCAGGGGTTGTTTGAAGTACTGATTGAATCATATATTCCGTTTACTGTGTATCGATTCACGTTCGAAATTCGAAGCACCTGACGACGGGTATTGATTGGATTTTGCAAAACGCTTTTTGACTTTTTTTTTCCCCTCGCCATCGATATTCCCACTGTCACCGCTGGAAGGTGACTTTAAAACCGACTGGATTGTCTCCTCTGCTCTGTGCTTAAAATTGCGTTTTTGCATTATCGCTGAACAATTTTTTTAGTTTCAAAAATTGCTGGATTTCAATAACTCTTCATCTTACTAAAAACCAATACACTTCGCAGCGAAAAAAATAAACTTAAAATCACAAAATTATTTTCGGGAAGGAATATAAAATTTGACCAAGCCTCAGAGATTCGGTTGGGATTTCTATTCGAAGAAAGATTGCGATAAGAAAAAAGATAAAAACGAAAATGTCAGCTTCAGTCTAAAAGAAAATTTCAGAATGGGAAGACAGTGGAAGTTGATTTTCAAGCAGAATGTCGCTGAATTTACAAGAACATCGGTCATTTAGGGCTACGTACTTTCATTAACTTGATGTTTACATTATGGCTGGAGCAACGAAATTTGATTCCATATTCAAACAATCGATATAAATTTCTGTATAAATATATTTGTGGCTTTTTCAGCACAGAGCATTTGGCATCAAATATAGGAACCGTTGGCTCTCATCCGGGAAGCGCTCGGACCAGCGCGGAGTGTTCCCTTGCATCCAGCAGAGAATCTTCTACCACCTCCATGCCATACAAAGTGGTAATGCTTGGAGGAGCTGGAGTCGGCAAAACTTCACTTATATCTCAGTTTATGACATCCGAGTATCTTCACGCATACGACACCAGCTTAGGTAAGCTTCCAACATTTAATTTCTTGACAAGTAAGGAATATCCTAATGCAGTGATATTTTTACAAGAGAAATATCAGAAGAAAGGACGGTAGCGATTTCATTTATGGATCATTCAGTTGAACTTCGCACAACCCCGTTTTGCATTAAAGAAATTTTAGCAAAACATCGGGATTTTTTTTCTCGAACTGAGATTTGCATTCAAAGCAGTCACTGTTGTGACTAATTCTGGTTGGCTGATCCATCCTGCCACGATGCCTTTTATTTTCATATTTATAATTCATAAAAAAATGAAATCCCAAGGGATGAAAACAAGATCTGTACGTCAAGAGATTACATTAATTTAAAAAAAAGAGAAAGGATTAATTAAGGTCGGCTGAAAAGTTAGGTTAACACTCTGCGATCTGAAATGTCTAGTTATAAAGAACACGGCTTCATAAATTATTTCTTGCACCGAGAAATATCCTTCCTCTGGTTTTTACCCTGAGAATTCAGAAAATTCTCGTTCCCATTTTCAAAAAGTCTTCTCAGATTCCTGTCTTTGCCCTCTTTCTTCCTGAATTCCCAAATTCAAAAGTTTTCTTCTTCAGAATGAGGTTAGATCGATCAATAGAAGATTCTTTAGTACCTCTATTATCCCTGCAAGCATATCCGTCGATTAGATAGATAACTTGTCTCTTGGATACTTAACTTTTGATGTCTTTGTTTTTTTAATTATCATTCATCTAGCTGGACATAATTTTTCAGCTTCAGAGGAATTTGTTTTATGAAATCTCGTTCAAAAAAGCAAAAAGGTTAAAAAATATATTTTGATATTTAAATATGATATAAAATCTAGCTTATGGTGTCAGATCTTTATTAATGAGAGTTATTTGAGCTTCTATTTCTTGTTTAATAACATCATAAGAGAATTTCCTCTTCCATCTTCAGAATGATTATTTTCATATTGTTAAGTCTATCAATTCTGAACTATGTTACATTTAGGTAAATCGTAAGTAATCGGACAAATTCTCCGCCTTGACAACAGATAACCATATCTACTTTACATTTGACTTTAAATAAAAAAATGGGTTTATAGCTTTCTTTCTTGAAAGCTTACATCCTTGAATCCTGTAAAAAGTTAAGATGTGAGAATGAGAAACTTTTTTTCAAATGCAACTCTTTTAATCACCATTACCTAGAAGGAATCTAGGACGATAAAGTCAAAAAAGAAGAGTATTTTGTCTAAAAATTAACATGATTTTTTTTATCCATGAGTTTCTAGCTCATAGCTTCTTAATACGTATGGCGTTTCTCTTTTAGTAAATAAATTCAGTCCGATGAGATTCAAAAATTTCATCTTTCCTTTAGGTTGAAAAATGTTCGGAAAAAAATCGAAATTTAAACTGACTTTATGAGTAAAATTTTGTTTCACGTCTCTTGAATATATTTCTTTCTGAATAATCCGTTCATCACGTCACTTGAATCTAAATGTCGTACTGAAAGGTAATGTTTTTTCCTATTTTCCAGCGTTTATCTGTCGCAGCTTTATACTAGTGTAAAACATAATGGTCTCCGGTCAGCTTTCTTCCCAGTTCCCTAGAGGAGAATTTAAGACCTAATTTCTCCGAAGTGGGAAATTTTATGCCCAATTTATCCCATATTTGTAGTTTAACCAAAGCTTTCGATTGTTCCACAAACAATTCCGTTTAAGAGTTTTATTTATATTTTTATATCAATCAGTGTAATTTTTCTAATTCGCATCGAAACCATTTTAGGGAGTTTTTTTTTTTATTCGATGTTCACTCTTTATATAAAAAATTCACTTTTCGAATTAACCTTAGCGGCATTTTTAATATGTCATCGTATATAATCTATAAACTGTCATTCAAACAAATCAACTTCTTACACGAAATTATCGGAACCTGAAATTCTAAGCTGAATGAATGCCAATTCAAACAGTGACTGCAATTCAGGTTTTCTTTCCTTTCAAAAATCTCTTGTTGGCCATATTAAATTCGAAAATGAAGTTTCAAAAATTGAGAAAGTTTAAATTTATTCGGTAGAAAGTGAGAAGAATTTTGGGACACCAAACAAAAAAGGGTCATTTAAAATTTTCCTCTAAGAGCTTGAGAACAACAACCGCTGCCCCGGATTCTTCATGAAGGGAATTTGGGAAACAATTTTGCCATTTTGGAATGTCGAAAATGATGAGATGTTTTAGATCTGCCATGACCAAGAAAAAAAACAGAAGAAATTTAATAGAAATATGTTACAATTTCTAAACAATACAATGCAAAACTCAAAGAGATTGCAGAATGCGATTATAAAAGAGACATGCTATAAATGAGGGAAAATTTAATTTTAAAGTTTTTTCATGGCTTTATTCATTCCAAAAAAATTCAAGAAATGCAAAGAATCGCTCCCTGAGAAGACCCTTTTTTTAATTAGAAACTGGAAAAAATGTTTTTCTCTAGTTACAGTTAAAATATTCGAGTATTACTTATTTCGGATTACCTTCCTTTTGGTGCAGTATAATGCAAACAAACGACATTATGTATTATTTTATTTGATAAGACGTTTATCGATGGAGATTGCTACAACTTATTAAACATAACCATTCATTACCAGGATCTAGCAAGAAACAGTCTAACATGAAATTATTTTAGCAAATAATTTTATAATTCATTCTTTTGTTTTTTTTTATATATTCTTTATTTTGTTTTGTATTTAAGACTAGCGAATCTATTAAAAAAGAAAAATGAACATTACTTAATTATATTGGAATGGACTGTCAGCATTATTGTCAAGAATCTCATGTCATATAGATAATAATTATTACTTAAATAAAAAAGATACGATACCTTTTCCATATCTTCTCTGCAGACCACTAGCTAACTCCTTTACTGTGACTTGAAAGATTCGAATGAAAATTTGTCAAAATATTATCTTTTTGAAAAGACTGTTCTTAATGAAACATTTAGACTTAGCCATTACGAGCAATTAGCAGAAGCAATCTTTGAAAAGCTTTCGTAAAGAGGCTGATTAGAGTATTTTTAGCTGAAGCACTAATCTGAACTTAAATCTTAGAAAAGCATTGAAAGGTGCGATTTGGAATTTCTCTGCTAAACAGAAGAGAATAAACTGGTGCTTTAAGTTTTATAATTACTAGACACTATAGAAGGACTTCGAGTTTTGTTTGACTGTATCGAAATAAAAATTTAAATAAAATGTAAAATATTAAAAGTTTAATCGAAAAATCTTGGAATTGAATAATTTAGGAATAAAATTTTTTAATGAAAACGCAGAAAGTTTGTTTGATCATTAAAAACTTATCTACTTTAAATTATTAACTGGATGACTGGAGGACATGAAGATGTAGAAAGATGATGTAGCCGTTCGTGAATAATTGCAGATAAATGGGGCGCATTTAGCTCACGCCTTCTCATAATAATATCTTTTTATTTTCCGCCCTCGGTATCGTAACAACCCCTGCTTCATATTCCTTTTACGCTATCTCTAATTCATATTTCTTTTGCATTGTTTTTGGAGTCATCTAATAACGATACCAGCATTGAAAAGTTTAGTGAAATTTTTGAACACCGAAGCTAAATTGTCCATAAAGTTTTTGGAAAATTGAAAATTATGTGAGTGAAACATCACAATGGATGTTCTTTTGCGCTATAAATAAATATGTGTTTTTAATATAAACAATTTTAGAATCTTCAATATAAATTTAATGCGATGTATGCCTTTTATTTAAGCTGTCTAAATTTTAATTCTGGAAAAGTTCCGGAGATCTCGCATCGTTTTCGCCATTTATTATTTATTTGGTTTAAACATATCCTGATGCATAAAGCAACTTGCATCTCAGACAGCATTAGAATGTTCCTCCCTTCTTAAAATTTCAACTTACGTTATCATGTATCACCAATTATTCCTTTAGATAAGATGGAAATTGTTTCCGCAAAGGTTGTCCTTATAAAGATCTTCTTCCTGCATATTTCATTTTTTCTTCCCGATATTTACGTTCGGACTTTATGTATCGACTTTCGTATAATGCTATTCCCTCTGGTCGAGCAGTAAAAAAAGCATTAAGTTACAATCTGTAATGAAAAAAATTATACGATAGGTTATAAATCTTAAAAAACACTGTTTTAGCGCGGGGAAGCAACAGGGTGCTCTGCTGTCTTTGGTTGAAATTTATTTTATTTAAGTGTTTGGATTGCTAAATATAAGACCATCATTAAAAATTATGAAAGAATTCCGGATTTTAAATCCCTTTCGCCTAATAATGTCTTTACATATAATTCATAAATATATATATTCCCATTAAATCTCTTATTTTTTATTCTTTAATTCAATTATCCAACATTCACTTATATACGTTCAATGTTTTTCTTGTTCCATTACTGTAAGATCAGGACGGTGAAAATAAAAAATGACGTTCAATTATTGCTAATATTTCTCACATGTTGTTTGTCTTTAAGTTCAAATCACTTAGATTTCGTATACTGGGTTATAATTTATGGAAATTAAAGTCATAAATCCGTAAAAATAATTTCACTACAAATATTAAAGTTGCAACAGGAAACTAAATCTTTCCAAAACTTCAATTCCTTAGGGAAAAAGTGTTGCTCTTCATCTTGAAACAGTTCAAAGTACATTAATAATTTCGCCTAGAGCTCCGTTGCAGTTAGAAAATTAAAGTTCTGACGAAAATAGAAAATTTTTAACCTCAAAAAGTAACTGTCAAGGAAAATTATTACTTTCACATATAGTGTCTTGCCTTATTACATACATTAAATGTACATTTATTGTTATTGCTTTTACATATATATAAAGCAACGAGCATTAAATGATTCAGAATCTTTTGAGATTATTTCGTTTATTCAAGAAAGCACATCACATTTTATTTTCATTTAATTTCAGAGGCAATTTAGAAAAAAAAAATTTTTTTTTACTAACTAATAATATCGAGATTATAAATAATGAAAATACCTGTTGAAGAACTTATGCGACGGCGTCTCACAAGAAAACATCACTTCTTGAATGTACTTCAACAATTCTCAGAAGTTTTTGCTTACTCGTTTCTTACCAATTATTTGGTGAATTCTGAAGTCGTTACAGCGTCACGTGAATCCCGGAGTGTGTTCAGTAATTACAATTACATTACAAATAGATACGATCGTTGGATGTTTCGGTGAACTTTGATTGATTCACGTACTATCATTCATGATTTTTTTTTTCGTGTTTTCATTCATTTAACGATGAATTATTTTTCAATCACATTTCCGCAGTAGCACATTTTAATTTGTATTGTCATGGTCATTACATTTTCAGACAAAAAAAATGTGGAATCGAAAGAGGTAACATTTATGAAAAATAAAAAGAAAACTTACCAAGCGTACTTTTTGAAATTTTCAGCTGCAGAAAGTATTAATTTAAAAAACGAGTTCTATATAGATCTTAAACCAAATTAGAAAAAAAAAATTCTCGCAAGTTGATTCGCGGAAAACAAACGTGTAACATACGAAGTTTTATGAAACTTGCGTGAAAAATAAAATAATTAAAAATATGAATCTCTTCTTCTTTAGCCGACAAAGCGTAACTATACAGAATGAAAAGCTGCGGGAGATGCATTATTTCTTTGTTTGAGTATCATCAGTGTTTGGGTGGAATAAGCGAGAATTTTGAAAGGAAATCTTAAACTAAAAGAAAACTTAATCTAGTTGCTTTTGCTTGAAGAAAATCGTTACATGAAATTAGGCAAAGATGGCGGCAATCGATCAAATGAAAAATGTCTGACTTTCAAGGTTATTTAAGAATTTTCACAAACAAGAGCTTAAAATGTATAATAAACATTTTTGATTAGAGGTTTATATATATAATTTACAGATACTATTTGACGTGCTATTAGAGTTGGAATACGGTAATTTAGTGTTCGTGTAATTTGGTAATTATTAGTCGAACGATGCAAATGACGTGGACCCGAATATCGTGGTAGCGTGTACATGAACGATTAGTATATCAGCTCCTGCCGCTTCTTTTCAACTAATTTTTTTAATTTTTCGCTGCAACTAAATTTAACACTACATTATTTGTTTCAGATGAGGAATACGGAGAAAAATCAGTTTCCGTTCTGCTTGACGGAGAAGAATCGGAATTGATATTCGTGGATCATCCTTCGGCCGAGATGTCAGTAAGTTATTCAAATATTTCACACCGCTTCCTTCCTGTTGTTGACGCGCTGTATTTCACAAAGCGTTTCAGAATTTCCGCAAGTTTACTCCGAAAATATTTTCCATTTCTCTCGCTTTTTCACTCTTAGCATTAATATCAGCCATCAGAATTTTTCGACGATTTTTACCTTACAATGTATTTTCATGTTTAGAATTTCTTTTGCCTTAAGAATTTTAATTACAGCAGCAATATTTTTGTATTAAAATTAAGTCCGGGAGACATCGATTTTAATTAGGAAGGTGAATTTTGAAATGAGTCAGCGAAAGCTGTTGGAAGGAAAGTTGGATATTTGATTGGCGGAATCTCTGTTATGTGGAGATCATTAAAATATTCTGAATGCTAAAGTCTTCAAACATTTTGCTGATCCGAAAATACCTAAATTTACTTCTTACAATACATAGAGATCTAAAATTTGGATATTCACAATTATAACACACTTTCATTTAAGTCCTTAAAACTTCACAGGGTTTTATCGTCAATATAATACACAATCTTGGAATACAATAACATTATGATGATTTCCTTGTACCTTCTGATTAATTTTTATCCCGTGAAAGAACTTGATTATATACTCATAATTATAAGTGTGTAAAAGGGTTTAGGGCACGCGAAAGTTGCGATCACCCAGAAGGAAAAAAGTTTTTAGCAGAAATCTGTAGCATCAACTGAGGAAATTTTAATGGAAGCAATGGAACAAAGCTCCCGTGGTGTATCATTTTTGCATATTTTCACTGAGAATTTGAAGATTTTTCGCTTGCTTAAAATCAGAAATGATTAAAGGACCCAGATAGCAATGTTTGAAATAAATTGAAATTCGAGGTTCAGACGTTCGAAGCTGAGCTGTCTTTCCCTAAGATCAGTTTCACTATTACAGTTAAAGTATTGTTAAACCACGTTTTATACAGTGAAAGCTTTCTTAATCATTAAATTCTGATCCAGTGACGGAAAGCTTGAAATTAAAACATGTCTTCACTTATTTTCTTCCATAAAAGTGAATTAAAACAGAAAAATTTCATCCACAGCAAAGGGGGACGGAGGAATATGATTTTTTAGTTTTAAACTTGCCGAAAGAAACAAATTTTTTTTTTAACTTTTAAATTTTTATTTCTTTTGAATTCGAGAGGACTAAGGAATAGATGTAAAGCATTTTTCGCGCTTTCATCCGTTAATCCTTTTTTTCATTAATATCATCGAATAGCCGGGATTTTTTACGAGTGAAAAATTAGAGAATTTATTATACCCAGATACACATTTTACACTATTCAACTTGCAAAAGTAGCGGAAGCTGTAAAATATTTGTGACTTTCCTTAAATGTTATTGTCATCTAGATGAATCGTAAAAACCCGAGGCATTACATTTTCTCTTTTGTATTGGATCCGAAAGTGAAAGATATCGTTGTTGTTGCTGCGGCTTTGAAATTATAAATTATATACGGAATTTATTTTATCAATCTTATTCACGCAAGGAATAAAAATACCAGTTTTGATGAGTACTTCCGCTTTTGAATAGAATATTAGAACGAAGAATATAGAAGGGAATATTCCGGGACGTAATGGATGAAAAATACAAAAAAGAGATACTAGAACGGGAGATAAATTAATTTCGTTACTCCCCATGAGCGACACTTTATAATCTCCGCTGAAAAATTTTTAATCGATGTAAATGAAACTGCATTGCCTCGACAGCAGATCTGATGCCACATGATGATGCTGCCGTTTCGCCGCCGTCTCTTTTTGCCTCCATTTCAAATTATCTACATTTCTTCAATGATTTTCCCTTCGACTCTTAATCCGCTAAAAATTGTTTTTCCGTACTTTGGCGTCGGAGACGTCGATCTCTTTCGATACTGTCTCCAGAAATGCGACTTTCCATTCGAAATTTCAGCATTCGTTAATGTTTCGGCAAATGCTCTTGCACACGTTTGAAGCCTTTCGGGAAAAATAAATTATTTTTTTTATTGCGAGGGGGTGTCGGTAAAAAAGGAAATTGACTAAACAAAAGCTTTTTTTGAATTTTACTCGGAGCGAAGCTAAAAATTTCCCCTTTGCAAGTTTTCCTTTTGAAATTTATTTCGAAATTTCAACCTAAACGAAGAAGTTCTGAAACTTTTTCCTCCCTCCAAATGGGATTATGAAAAACCCATGCATGCAGCCGGTTTTTCCGAATTTACAACCTAGTTCCATTCGTAATAAGTGGAATATTGGACCGTCGACATCGGAAACACAAAATTATCCTTTTCACTTCAGCAGTGGAAGTGGAAGTTCCGCGAGATATGGCAGATTTCGGTTACTCAAGTTCATCCTGTTCCGGCCGCTTCTATAAATATTTATCCCGGAGGAACGCAGGATCTGTCAAGAGCGAGAGAAAGGAAAATTAAATGCGAAGTTGTTTTGCTAACGATGTTGAAAGTTCAAGGGCCAGCTAATTTCTAAAGAATCCGCAGGAGAAGATTGTGCTGTGCAAGTTTTCCATTACTCACCTCCCACTGAAACGTTCCGAGGGTTCTTCTTCCAAAGTGCCGGACCCCTTTGTCCAATTATTGGGTACTGTCTCATTCATGTGAACGCATATTCCAGGGGGTTTTACGCTTTAATTACAGCCAGAGAACTGCATCACGACCTACGAGCCCCAGGCATACATCGTCGTCTATTCGGTGGTCGATCGTTCGAGTCTCCAAATAGCAGAAGAAACGCTCCAATCTCTCTGGAAGACTGACTCCATAGCTTCGAAGGCTGTTATTTTGGTCGGGAACAAAATCGATCTCGTTAGAAGCAGGACGGTGACCACCGAAGGTAAGAATGCATTTGAAAATTTATAAAAAGATTTACCTCCCGAGGGGTTTTTCCTTCCGGAACATTTAATGGACTCTGGCCGAGGAAAGCTTTTAATCAAATGGAAGTTTGCTTGACTTTCGAATAAGTGCTAAAAACCGTACTTTTTCGGTTACGAGATGAGAAACGGTTGACGGTGAATGCGTCATAATTGACTTCTGTGCTGAATAAATGCGACGAGTAAATGTCGGAATCCGAAATGCGAATGTCGGAAACGGCAGCGAACGGAATGAATTTTAACATGATGAAAAATGATTAATGACTTGCTGTAGGCCAAGAGAAAAATGGAAAATCACACGGAAGCTGTTTCGGCGATCATTTTGATGAAAACCGAACTGGGTGCAAGTCATAGATGATGGAGCGTCACGCACGCGGTCAAATGTAGTGATCGAAATTCCGACAGAAAATTATTTGATCTCTCGAATGTTCTAAAGATCGTGCCCCATTCAGTTTCGCTTAATGTTTTTTCGGTTTGTCTCGGTGCTGCAAAGAAGTTTATCACCGGATCTCAATCATTTTCTGGGATCCTGAAACGTCTCCACAGCGACGGCAGCACTTTCATATCGGTTCACGTATTTTTTTCAAACGGCACGATTGTCTGATCCCTTTTTCATTTTCGATTCGCAAATTATATTGTTTGCTATCCCATTGTACAAAATAGAACCTGCAGCTTTTCTATTAGACCAAGTTCGCAGAGGTTCTTAATTTTTCATTTAAGTGTGCAATGATTTTCCTTCTTAGTCGGTTGCGAGTGCTGCAGGATTACATAAGCTCGCATTCAACTATTGGTCACTTATCGGTCCCAAGAGTGTTAAATGAGAAATATTAAACGAATGGATTAGCAGCCACTGAACGGATCACTTTTGTAAAAGGCGATATTCAAAAACCAATCACTGTGAAAAATTCTTGTCAATATTTATAAATGAAACAAATAATCCCGAAATACGAATTTTGCAGATCTGGCGGAAAAATTATTTTTATTCATTTCACATTTCGATATTTTTGGATTCATGCAGAAACTTCGGGCAGCAGAACTCATTGAAACCGTAAAGGATCGTAAAACGAGGTCGTAAAATACGAGAAAAGTTCCTTCAGAAAAAAGTTTTTTATAAGATATCCGAAGAGCTTGAGAAGTCAGAAAAGCACACATGATCAAAGTCATTTTAATGGATCATCAGAAGCATTACTTCGAAAGCTCTTTACAAATAATGTTGCTAGAAATAGAAAATATATATAAGGTATGGGAATACTTAAAGTCGAAGCTTAAATTAGCTTCGAACTTGGTTTTGCTTACAAATAGCTAACCCACGTAATCATATCATTCATTTCTCTAGAATTTTATATTTAATATAATAAAATAAAATTAATGGTTTTTAGATTTAGAATTTAGAATAAAAGTGTAAAATATGATTTATGAAGTAGCGGGGTTATATACGTAGAACTTTATTCCACATTCAATCCATGAAAATTTTTATAATTTATGTGCTAAATTCAACTGAGTCTGTTCGCATTTTCACATTATTCGAAAAAATGAAGAAAAATTTAACGTAATGGCGGTGAACATGAAAAATCTGCATACTTACATAAAGTGGAGGGGCGGATCCGAGCTTGCCTATCGAGCATTACTGGGAATGTTAAATCCCATGTAAAACTGCTTTTTCATACTTGTTTTTTCGCAATAAAAAGTTGAAGCCTCGGTTTCCTTGGTACATCTCTTAGCGAAACTTGAATTTGTTTCTTCCTTCAGTATCCTCTTAAGATGTTCATTTCTAATCCGCGAAATCTTCACAAATACATGAAATAATTACGCTGTAATGAGCACATTTTCCCCTTTCAGTTTTCTCTTAATTTTTGAATATTTCGCCCATTCTCACTTACCAAAAGCCCATTACACTAACCAAAAGCTTATTATTTGTATCTCGGATTAAAAATTGTATCATTTTGAATCCTATTTCGGACTTCAATTCGCATTAACTTTAGCGACTGTCTTACTTTAAACGGCAAAAACAACTCTTTTGATCGCATGACATCCACACGTGCTTGGCAAAGAAAATTCATTTTTTTGCATTTCATTTATTAAAGTAAGTCAAGATTTTCCCTCTGAAAATTAACATTTTGATGTGTTACAGAGGGGAAGAACATGGCACGGTCATACGACTGCAAATTCATAGAAACCTCGGTGGGAATTAATCACAACGTGGACGAACTCCTGGTCGGGATTCTTACCCAGATTCGCCTGAAAATCCAACAGGCCATGAAGCCGAAGCGCAACAAATCTCCGCTGGGAAGCTGCATAGGGAAGGACAACGACTCACCGAAGAAATGGAGGAACAGCCGGTTGTCGGCCAGCCTTAAAGTAAAAGGACTCTTCGGAAGAGTCTGGGCAAGAGACAGCAAAAGTAAAAGCTGTGAGAATCTTCATGTATTATAAATCATGTACGTTGGAAAATTGGGAGCGGGAAATAAAGTATAAAGGCTAAGAAAAATGGCGGGTTTATTGATGCACGTTTGTGGCTCTTGATAAATGGCGACAGTCCTGTTTCTCGATAGGACGCAATTCATGAAAATAAGTCGAATGTCGGATATATGAGAGCTGAAAATCAAATTACAGCGGTGCAATAAGCCGGAGCGGGCAGTGTTTTCAGTTTTCTTGGCAAATTCGTGCGTCCACGAACCACCTCCTCGCTGAAAACCTGATTCGGTGTAACGCATTTTTGAAATGTAAAATTTTCCTCGGATCTGGTGGAATTTTTATTACTAATAGCTTGGTGTGATGACAGTGGACTCTTGTGGAGAAGATCCAGTTTCGTTTCGCGACATGCTCTTCCGCACCACATTGTCATCCCACGAGTGTAGCAGATGAATAATTCTGTTACGGGATCAGGATTCTTTTGGCTCTTTTTAAAAATTTCGATTGTACGAGCCTAAAAGACCAGGATGTGTCGCTTGCAACCGAACAGTTTCCTATTATGTAGCTTTAGATAAATAATGTACGAGTTTTTTTCTTTCTTCACTCCTTCGTCGAACGTTTTAGACGAGATTCGCTGACACGGACGGCAAAATGTGTACGCCACTTACGGATATTATTCAAGTTTTCTTGTCATTTCTCGTCCTTGTTTGTTCACGTGAATGCAAAATTTATTTTTCGTGTTTTGTCCGTAAAATATAATTTATCGTCGTTTCTCAGTTCCGTAAATGTAACACTATGTCGTGCCAGTGACTTTCCTCTTCCCACTCCTTCACTACCTGCGTGAAAATTTTGATTCTCCACACTGTTTTTATTACAGTTTCAGGTGAATCGCTGACTACAGAGGAGCTGGATCAGTACAGAAACTACATCAAGTGCTGGTTGCAAGCCGAGTGAATTGTAAACAACAAGCCACAACGGATTTTCCGGAGTTTTATTGCCAAAAGAAAGTTTTTGCGGCCGATAATGGAAATTCAAATATATTTTGTCGGATTTACATGGTATATGATATCTTTGTATTAGACTGATTACCATCGCAATTCGTTATTATCATTAGCATTATTATTTTCTTTTTATTCGGAGTAAAAGACTAAACAATGCAAATTATTTAACTTCAATCATGTTGGGTCCACTTTTTTGTAAAAGCAAAAACATAAAAAAATTAATTAAATTACTGTTTAAATATCGTAAATGTAAGATGGGATGTGACGTTAAGATTATTGCTCTATGAATTTTTATTTAGACAAACAAAATCATAATAAATGACCAAGAAATTTAACAAAGAGCTGTTACACTCCACGAAAGGCGATTTAATTATTTTTAAACATGCGATCGGGAACTTTTAAAAAGAAAATAACCTCAAATTAATTAATTTGAAACCGTCAGTGAAAGATAATGTTGTTATCGAGTCAGAGATTTTTAAAATCATAAGTGATTTTTTTAACGAAGATTAATGAAACCGGTTCAGACTATTTCCACGCTTGATTCTGAAATTCTAAATTTGATTTTGCAAAATTGGTAGAAATCAATAAAAGTAAAATTTGTCATCATTTCATTTTGTATGAACGAAAACTTGCTAAGTATTATTTCGTGTGGCTGTTATATCGAAATGTGGTTTTATCTAAAGCTCCGATAACATTTAAGAATTATATAAAAGCGTTTTGAAACTGTTTGTAAAGTAAAAGGAACCGAAGATAACAGTAATATTTTTTTCTTCTTATATGAATATATACAGTGCATAACAGATTTCCGCGGTCCAAAACAGGAACCGATTATTGTACGTATATTTAGGTTTAATTAATTAATTTGTTTCAAAAATTGTAAAGATCCCGATTTCGAACGCTCAGCTTCTATTAATGTCATTTGATCGGCAATGTTTTGTTCTTTTCAACCAAACCGCAGTTGAGACAAATTCCTGTTGGATTTGAATCATTTTTCGTTGAGTTAATAGCTCGGACTGATTTCGTTAATTTTGTTCGTCGGTTTTCATTGTATGAGAGTGCCTCGTGGATTCTGTTGCACGGTTTTACTCATGTGTTGCAGTCTCGAAATGGAAAAAAAAATATAGAAACTATCGCACATCTTGAATGCATTAAATCATTTTTCATTCATCTCTGTAGTTATTAAGAAGAGCACAACGTTTTTTCATGTGTAGTTTAATAATATTAGCGGAATGGGGTTAAGAAGGGGATGGGTTAAGTGCATTTTAATGGAGGGTGGCCCGATTAAAACAGCGGGCTCTGGGCAGTGGTAAAGAAATAATCGAAAATTATTTGTCCGTCGCCGTGTCCAGTTTTTAAATCTAAAATTGAATTATGTTTTGTTAACTATTTTTCTTGCTCCATGAAAGTTTCTCCTGTCGTGAAACATTCTTGAGGTTGAAAGGCGGAATGAAAAGCGAGATCAACGGCAGTCGGCCCGATTTTCACTGCAACCCTTCAAGCGAACATTAAATTTTGTTAATTTGATTTATTTTTATTCATTTGATTTGCTCCTCATGTTCACGTTCATGGCTGTAAAAGAAAGTATTCCGCATTGCTAAAGAACGGTGAATTTTTTCCACGTCCGCAAATTTTGAAATGATAAAATATTTGTAAATAACAAGTAAAAATACTTAATTTTTTAAAATTGGTGATTGTCAATAGTTATGTAAAAATTATGCTAAACAATTTTAAAGTTCGATTTTTGTGAGTTTCGCTTAGGTTCACATACAGAACATGATAATTGTCGGTGAATTGCTGTTTTCACGCAATGTTAGTTTTTGTAAGTTTTCATTTATATTGTGATTTCGTCTAATTTATTTTTCTCAAGTATTTTATCATAGGTTTTTAGTTGTGTGTAAGATATATTTATGTGTCTATATGCATGCACACCATTGAAAGGGTTCTCATTTCGTTTCATTTTTAATGTGCATTTTTATAAATTTTGAAGGTTTTTCTGGTCCACTGTCCATAAGGGTCGATTAAATAGTTTCATTTAAGATTTTCGATTAATCCCACTGCTGACTTTTAACTGTAAGAAATGAAGTAATTATCTTTAGTTTACGTTGTGAGTGTTAAGTGAAAACGTTGGAAACTCTTCCGGTGTTCCTCATTGCCGTTGCAAAAAGTTTGTAAAGTCGATTTGGTTGAATCGCGGATTTTTGCACTCGAAGCCAAAAATGGAAACTCCTCCGTCTGCAGCATGACGGCAACCAAACGCCGAAGCTTTTTGTTTCCCACAGTAGATCCCTCGAAATTCTCGATCCTCCCTCGACAAGCTCAACTGCTTCAAAAACGCAGTCTTTCGGCCCTCCACCAGTGCCTTTCCCTTGAACTTTCTTACGTCGTTCAGAGGAAAACCGAAAGAGTTGAAATTGTTTTCCGTAACACAATGTGAATTTAAACAATCTTCATGTGTCTTACATGTTAGTCTAAATGTTATTTTGCGAATGTTCTTTCGCATTTTCTGAAAGATAATTTGTTTTAGTCGAAAGCTAGCGCAAAGCTTCAAGCACCGAATCCGTTTCCGGTTGCCGCTCATGTAAGCGGGAAAAGTTGCGAGAGAGAAACGCGGCAGGTGCTTAAAGTGGTGCCCGAGCAAAAGGGCGACGCGAAACATCCGGTGCGAAAAGTTCTGCCGAGTCTCGCCTAATGCCACGTCCGAGATGTGTCAATCTGCAGCGGCCAGAGCTTTCTCGCTCAATTTCGTGCCGCCCGATTCGAATTTCAAACTAGGTGTACCATGAAGTTTTTCAAAATTTTGTGCAAATTTTTTAAATCATTCGGGATAGATAACTAGGTGTAATCTTAAATTGCCTTTTTACCTAAATGTTCATATTCTGAAGTCGATTATTTTTTCAACGCGCCCAACGCTTTCTGGGCTCGTTGACTTATTTGCCTTTGATTACGTCACTTCCGACAGCTCGAGGCATTTCATAAGCGAAGATTTTAACTTGTTGAGTCGCCGCGATTCTTCCCGATTCCAGAGTCAGCGCCGGAAAAATTTTTTTCTCCGTCGGTCAACTCTGCTACCGTCGACGATGCTCATTTTCAATTTCCGACGAGTTTCGCTTTCTCTATTTACCCGTCAAACAAATTTCGCAGGACTTTTTTGCCACATTTCCTCGAGGAGAAACAAAATCTTCGCGACTAACCCAAATTAACCCTTTATCATTTTATGATTGATAAATAAATTTAAAACAAAATAATTTTCTTTTTTGAATAATTTTGTTTTATTATAGTTTTTTGAAATAAAATGTAACACCACTTGTGAGACCAATATATCGTATTATTAATTGTTGATGTAAATTTTATTTTGCATTTTAATTCAAGTCTGCGAACATGATGAAAGTTTCGCGTTATCGGAAATGAACACGAGAACTGAAAAAGGGGTTCAGACAGAGAAAGACCCAGACGGTAGTCGACGAAAGCAGCCATTTACCTCCGACCATTCATTCGCGGAAAGCTCCCACAATGCTGAATTGCTGTCGCCGAACGCGCTTTGAAATTCGCAGAGTCGCAAATAAAAAACACGAAAGTCTAACTAACGAAATCGCAGGTCCATATTCTTTTGCTCGCGGAAGTTCGAGAACAAAGAAGACGTAAATTCGGTCGGACGAAACCCAATCGCAAATCTCCTCTTTCGTGTCTTCCGTTCTGAAGATCCGTTCTGAAGAAAAGAACGTCTAAATATCAATATCGACACCAGAAACGCCAGTCGGGGATTGAAATAGTTCGCGACATGGGCTTAAATTCGTACATTTGACACTGAGTATAATGTCGCAGTCGAGGTGCAAATTTGAATTCTTAAAATTTTCGCATTTTTCCTCTCGTACAATCGCGGGGCTATTTGACTTCTGCATCGGACTAAGTGTGTTCCAAATCTGGAACTCCGAATTTTCACGCTTTCGGTCGGATGAAGGCGCATCAAAGATCCTTCGCAGTGATCGAAGGGGAAAATAAATATTTAAAATACAGAAGTAAGAATCGTTTACTGTATTCACTTCCCGATCGTCATACATGACAACTTCAAAAATCAAAGCGAATTTTTCGTTAAGGAGCGAGCAAATCGCTCCGAAAATTTGGCTCTCGCGCGAAGTTTTTTAAAATGGCGGATAAAATTTGCAAATTTCCTCGACATAACGCCAACAAAGCGCGAACGAAATTTCACCGTGGTGAGTCTTTTTCGGCTGCGTCAACATAACTGGCGGGTTGACCCAGAATCCCTAATATAAAAATCAAAAAAAGCAGGAAACTGAATTCCGCGAAGAGCCAAACATTTCGGCAGCGATTTGCACCTCGGCAATATATATTTATTATAAAATACATATTATAACAAGTATGTGCAAACGTCGCGGATCGAAGTGATTGATGGCGTTCACTGGATAACAAATGTCCCGCTGGAAACGCTGGCACGCATTGGACAACTCCGGACCCTTTTCCTTCCGGAGATTTCACAATGGCATCGGAAGTTTCCTCATCTGCACTATTCTAACGTCCTTTTCGTAAAATTAATCTACAGTTATACGGTAATTACTCATCGGCAAAAAGCTTTTATTTTTAATTTTTAAAACACAATTTATGGATCTTAAAATAAAACTTCACAAAAAAATTAACAACTCAATCACAGAATATGATTAAAAAAATAATTTTATTTTCGTTAGTTAATTAAATTCAAAAGCGATGAATTTTTTTAACTACATTTGGTTCGATCCTCGATATCCAGGCGCTTCTGGATGGGGAGATTTCCGTTTCCTCTGAAGATCGACACCCCGAGGGGGATGTCGAGGATCGAAATTTTGACATCGAATCCTTGTCGGAAAAGTTTTATAAGACACTTCACATTTAAGCCGTAGCCCCTTATGACTACTCAGATTGGCTCTCAGAAATGTTCTTAAAGCGAATTTTTTTTTCGCCAAAAGCTTCGCAGCTTTCCTCTCGACCGCGGACTTCCTTCGTGGTTGAAAGGAAAACACGGGAAACTGCTTTAAATCAGCGAATGCCCTCTGAGGGCATTCCTCGAATTCGATCTCGAATCCTCGGCTACATAACGAGAAAAATCTGGAAAACAAAATAGTCGAAATAATTCAGGAGAGAAGAAAAGTAATGGTTTTTTTTCCTTTTTTTCCTGCTATTGATTTCTGGACGCAAATTGTAGGAAATATTTAATTTAATAAAAATTTCAGTCATTTTTGAGCAAAATTTCCCGCTTTGATGCTTCGCGAGCTTTTGGGTATTTAAAACCCTGTTCGGCATTTCAGTCGTCCTTGACTTTTTAATCATTTGTAACGGGCAATAATTATGTCCGCAAGATATAAATCTACATTTTTGATCTAGCAACACGAAAAAAAAATTATTACACTAAAAGTAATGTAGGAGAAACATCCCTTATCCCACATTAATCCAGTTTAATCAGTTTGTTTTAATAAAGAGAATTTGCATTTTATTTTTTTTTTGGTAAGAATGTGTACCGGAAGATGACAGTTCATTGCTTAAAGGTTCGATCTCATTTTCCTAGTGATCTAATTTCTCCTATCCCCTCCAAAAACACGACCAAACTGCGTTTTGTTAAAAGTTAGAAAATGAGATGATTCTTATTGCAAGAAAAAAGATACAAAAATATACATCATAAATATTGAATATGCAAAAGTTGTAGCAAAATGAAAAAAAATTAACGACCTCGAATAAATTAATAGGCGTAAGAGGAGGAAATTAAAATGGTGAGAATTGATGAGGTATCTCCCATTTGCAAATCCTTTTCCATTAGCTTTCCGTTTAATTGAAACTGTGATTAAATATTCAAAGTGCAAGCGAAAGATCCTAAGCCTCCAGCAAAACTTTAGAGCCTAAAATGTTCGGCCCCAGTGATCCTGGAAGTAGGATGAAAGCAATAGCTATTCCTTTGAAAAAGGAACGAAGCTCCTCATGGTTTCCCAATCCTGGAGGTCCAACGGAGCGAAGCACTCGTCCCAGAAGCTGTCGAGGAGCTTGTAGTAATGATGAGAAACCTCCGCCATGTCGTGACCGACGTCAGGATAAATCTAAAATTAGATGCACAGATCCTTCGACCGACGCCTTCATATAAAACGCAACAGAAACTTTTTTCTCGGCTCACGTACCTGATGCTTAAAAATGGCGTTCTGCCGAATCAAGGAGTGAATAAAGTTCATACTGTGCTGCACCGGAAACTCAATATCTGCAGTGCTGCTAACAAGCAAAAATTGTTTCCCGTTTTCCTCGTTTAAATTTCCAGCTTTTTTGTTTAAATCTGCCTCGTCATAAGCTCTGTAACTTTCGGTATCGTTCGGCATTCCCAAATATCTTTCAGTTGTGTAAGAATCTAAAGAATGACAACGGAAATTGAGTGATCGACCTTTAAAAACTATTTCCAGTGAAAAAAAAAATCGATTTTAAACTGGAAACATGCTGAAAATTGTTCTCTATCGACGGAAAGTTCTGGAAGTGGAACTGTACCGTTCGACATAAGGATTAAGTAAATTTTCCCCTTTATTTATCCCCAATTTTGTCAAATAACCATTGGAGCATCGGAAATAAAACGAAGGTTCAATAGGTCAGATATTAGATTTGCTTTTTAAATACTTGCCTGTGAGGAGAAAACTTGTAATTGGATTAACTGAAACCCCACAGCGAAATAAATCTCTGTCTTGCATTAAAATCATGGCTGATACGTAGCCTCCGTAGCCTTTTCCGAACACTCCCATCCGATGTTTATCAACGAACTTCATCGTATCCCGGAGGTATGATACGACGGCTATTTGGTCTTCGACTTCCACCGTACCTGCAAATATTGATTAAATGAAAATAATTTTTACTGTAATACAAGCAAGGTAAAAACTCATTTCCAAAATTTTGTGTCCTCAACGTTTTACAGAACGTTTTCGCAATGCAATCCTCAACGCCGAATAAAAATTTTAATTCAATTTACTGATAGAAATTTTTTTAATAACAGTTGTTAAAATAAAGCATCACATTTATATTTTTAAATGTTCAAAATTATCATTTCTTTCAGTAAAATTAATAAAAGTAAATTTATTAATGGCTATGACTTTGTGTTACTGTGGATCAATAATTAAGTCATTTATAAACATTACGCTTAATTTTTAGTCAGAAAATGTACCTATTTTTCCATTTATCTCCCTAACCAATTTGTCTCCTTGAAATCCGGTACCTCTGGCATCAATTTGAGCTACAATAAAATTCCTGTGACCTGCAAGGTACCAACACCAATTCACATGAAACTTTTCGTTTACCAATTGCGAACCTGGAGCAGAATCACTGGAAAAAAAATTAAAGTTTTAATCTGCGGCACTTATAGCAGATGCCAGTTTATATATATATATAAATGACATGTTCTTATATGTATATAAATATGGTGGATGTTGAGTTAAAAAATCGTTTCAGTTAACTTACACGTGCAATATTAGAGGGAAAACCATTGGTTCGTATTCTCTCAGGCCTGGTGGCAGAAACAATCGAACCTGAGCGTGGTAACCGCTTTCCATTTCAACCTAAACAGGAAAAAAGAATTAATAAATGTAACAGCAACAAAAATCATACAAGAAAAATTTGTACCTGAAACGTTTTAATTTGAGGTATCGCCATGGAGTAGAAAAGATTTCGAAGCTCTGTATTTGCATTAAGTACAGTCATTATCGTGTTGCTGGCTGCATCTACTAGAAGCGTACTTGGTACATCGGGACCTAGAAATGTATAAGTTAACTTGGACAGGAAGAAATCAAAAATTATAGAATTTTATAAATAACTACGTACCCAAACAATCCAGAACGTAATATCTAGGATTGTATAATGAATTAAAGTAAACTTTCGAGAAAAGGCAATGCGGAGTTCGTTCGCCATCATCTATGGAAACGTTTGCTGCATAATTCTTAAAATTTCCGGAATTTTTATAAGAAGTGAAATTTGTCTTATTCATCCAGTTGCCGAATCTGTTGTTCATAACAGTGCTATTATCGTAGCAGCAGGTAAGGCAATCCCATTGCCTCTGGGAAGAACTTCTGTCACCGGTTTTATATAAATGACGGTTCCCAGGCTCTAATGTCGCTATAAAATATCTACAAATATGTTTGCATTCTTTATCTTAACACTTCTTCTTAAATATCATTTTGTCTGACGGCAAAGGAACGAAATGACTTACACAAAATGGTTTTCTAAATCCCAAGCTAAGATTTCCAGAACAGTCATCGGAGGAGTCGTTAAAAACATATATTTCCTGCTTCTTGTGTCTACTTGGCATAATTCTTGAAATCGACCCTGGTCACCATCTTGAAAAGGCAGAACCGCTAAGAACCATGTTCCGTTCAAGTCAAAAATTGGGTTTTCTATTTTATTTACCCAGCTATCCGCCAGTGTGTCTTGATATATCTGGAATCACGATCACTAAATTTTATTTCTCAAGTTTAAAGAAATAAGAAGAAAAATGATTTATAATAATGCAATCTAATCATTAAATCGAAATCTTCAAGGTAATTTTATCATGCAAAAAACTTGGGCGTACGTATTCATATAGAGACTATCAGCATTCATGAAATATTATGATTAGTAGTATAAACTATTCACTCTCTTTACTTACATCTCTACACACATAATCAGGTTGCTTGCATAAACTGACGGATGTCATGGTCTGCCTTCTATTCATCCACGTTATGGCCATTTCAGTAGCATTTACCCACTGCACTCCGGTCATATAGTACTCACTGCAACACACAGAAAGAGAGTTAACCGCACTCTCCATCTTCGGAATCACTTCACTAAAAGTTAATCCACATACTCATTTTTAGTATAAGCAGTCGGTGGTTGTACGATCGACGTTTTCAGTATTTTAGGGAAAGACATGTTGACAATTGTTAACGTTACTTTCGTAATTGATGTCCCTGCTTTTGGAAATCTCACACTTTGTATTTCTTCATATATCTGTAGAAAAAAAAAGTTTAATTGTAGCTCTTTTTATCGAATAATAATTTAAATTGGAAAATGTTTCGTGCTTACAGAGTGTCCGTAATAAGGAAATTGCATATTCCCCACTTCCGTGCAGTTGAAGGTGGCATATGCAAGCAATGCTGAATCCGGAGAAAACCAAAAAGCAGTCCCGATATTCATGATTTTTGTTTCATACAAGAAATCCGGCCTTCCGTTGAAAATAACATCTTCGATTCCTTCCCTTGTCAGAGTGTATGTCTGGGGTCTTCTAATCCTCGGTTTGTAGTACAAATTATTTTTATATACAAAAACCAAGCCATTCCCAGATGGAGTCCATGTAACGGATTCCAAATGCGGAATTTGATCCGATTCGCTGCCTTCCTCGATCAGTTTAAGAGGAAAATGTTCCCTGAAAAGTAAAAAAAAAATTAATAGCTGTACGAGATGAATGATTGATAGAATTAGGTTGCACGCGCGAATAACTAAAATTTCCTACTTCGGAGCCCATTTGGGAGTAATTTTGTAAATGAAATTTTCCATTTTGTTGGACCCATATTTCTGCGCCTTTTGTTCGGATTGAAAGGAAATTTTTTAAATGGTCAAATGATTATTTGACAAGAGGATTCACCGTTTACAAGAGGCTTGTCGCAATCATGAGAACGGATGATGTCTGTCAGTAGCATATGTCTTTCTAGATTCTCTACAATTTTTATGTGTACGGAATCTACATAAATTAACTTTCTGGGTCTTCGTAAATGGCCACTCGGTGAAATATTTCATCTATTGGGGGATAATGAAAATAAAAAGCTAACTTACTGAGTTGCTACTTCATAAATGTAATATTTTGCCTTGAAGGAGTTCATCCATATTTTAATAACGTCTGTCACCAATAAAACATAATTAAGATCAGGAGAAGCCTTGAAATCTACAGCGTTGATTTGCCTCTGGAATGAAAAATAAACAAATCCAAATAAACTGATTCAGTTCAAGTCTTCCGTTTGTGGGGAGCGCAAAATTAACTTACAAACGTGACATTTGACATGAGAGATCTTGTCGTGTAATTTTCCACGCAGAAAATCTTCACTCCGCCATAATAGTCCCTGTAAATAAGCTCTATTTCGGAGATCCAAGATCCGTTGAACAGTTTCGGAACGAACTGCTGGCCCGTGATGCTGTCCAAGCTGAAGTGGGTCCCCTTAACTCGCGGACCTTCATCGGGAGGCGAAAGCAGCAATATAGAACATATTATCAGTCCCAGAAAAGCTACTATCACCAAAAGAGCTATTAGGATTCCTCGCCAGTTGCGCTGATTAGGCGTCGCTACAACTAATTCCTGAAATAAGAAATGCAACGGATTAACAATTATCATAGTCATGAGAAAAATTTGAAAAGTTGAAAACGAAATGCGAATATTCTGGGATTAAATGAACGCGTTTATTTTTATGTGTACAAGATGGTAAAAATGGAACTGAGCGTTATTGACTGATGCAGTTAATTTGAAAATGCTCGGTGAACAGTGACCAAATGTTATACACATATTTATTTAGAGAAAGATCGGTTCAATAGTCTTTCGGCTTTCGCACATTTATAAAATGTGACACATTTCACTGGGTCACGATCTCCAGGGTCAATATTAACCTCTCTGAAACCGTATATACGAATAACACCATAAAAATATACCTTTGAGGGTATGAGAGGCAATTTAATCATGAATCGTTTCGACTCGCCACTGCACAAGATATTGATTTCCTATAAAAGGATTTGATCACTTCCTCTGAGGGTCCAAGTTTTTCCCAGATAACTTTATTTTCTCTTTCTTGGGCATTCAATTAGATTTTACTTTCGAATTGATAACATTTAATGTATAATAAAAACTTTGTCTTAAAAACAAAAAAATGTTCCATGGTTAAGGCAGAGGAAGAATTGCTTTACGGTATTTTATGTAGTTCTGTAAATTTAATGAGGAAATCTGTGAATAAGTTTTCTGTACGACCATAATTATAAGAGGAATTAATTTTCAGCGACACGTTCAGAAAAACCGAAGGAACAAAAATTGTTAAAGAAATATTTAGAGAAAACATCAAAGTATCGGTTGTGGAATTAAATATATTCTGGCAAAGAATTGCGGACGAAGAAACAGGCAATTGAAAGACAAAAAACATTAATGTCTCCAAGGGATTCTGAATTATCTATCAAATATCCAATTCACAGAAAATTATAGTTAAAAAAGAGCATCTAGGAAATGACAAAGCAAAACGGAGAAGTAATAAGATAATAATCTAGAGTGTCTGCACAAAAAGGAATCTAATTAAATTCTCATATGGAACTGGAATTAAGAGAATGATATTTTATTTTTATCTTATAAGGGAGTGGTGGAAGTTACATTGAAATCGATACAAAAATTTTAGGGTTTGTAACAAATGCGGAATTCAGTTATTTTTTGCGTTAACCAAAACGTAAAATATTTTGTAATATTTGGAATATTTCAGTTATGCGTGAACGAAAAAATAATTCCGTATGATAAAAATTTTTAAAAGAATTCTTCACTTTATTTGACTTAGAATATATAACATATCAAACAGTCGTCATCGAATGCAGCGCCTTCTCTGAAATAAGAAATTTTCCTTTATAATTAATTTACTCGGATGGCCGATATAACAAATACTGAATTCTCTACAAAATTCTTCAGTTTTTAACACAACGTCAAACTGTATTGCAAATGAGAGAAAATAGATTTTAAAACCGAATAAGATTCGACAGAAATAATATTTTCAAATATATTGTTATATGTATAGAAATGGAAGTGCAATGAAATTAGCTTTTATAAATGTGTTTCTTAAATTTTTTTTTATATAATGATTATATTACATTTCCTTTATTGATTAAAATTAAACGTTCATGAAATTCTCATTTTTCTTGTAAAACAGTAAATTTATAAAGAAAACTATTCTTTAAAGGTCGAAATAAAAATATTTTACATAAAAGAAACAATTGTTGCTCGTTCAACGTGAATTTAATGCAATAATTATCTGAAGACGGAAACAATTAATGTACAGCCGTCACTTCAGCGCTGAGCATATGCTTTGTTCGCAATTGTCTTTAAATATTTTCAGTCATTTTTCCTTCTGGTTATATATATATATAAATTTTGGGGTGAAAACAAAAAATGATATGTAACCCACGTGGCAAAAGTTCGACTTCGCCATGCGGGCCGCTTAGACAATAGGAGAATTTCAAACTGCAGATATTTTGACAATAAAAAAATAAAATCATAAATGATTCGCGGGGCCAAATATTTTTTATGATGGAAAATTAGCTTTTGGACAGTCGGCAGCGAGTCGCCGCTGAACTTTCTACTTCCGCCAAGTCTGAACTAACCTCTTTTCCCAAGGGGGTGGCCAAAGTGACGCGCTTCTGCTTCTCCTCGCCGCCCATTTGCTTCTTCAGATTTGAGTCCGACATCGTTCGGTCGAAAAATTAATAAAGTCCCGGGTTTCACGGCCCTACGACATTCATTTCAGAACACAAATTAAGGTGGAAACACGTTGAGACACATCTATTATGTTACATCCAGTTTTTCGTTTAACACACGAACTTTGTACAATGGTTTGAAATCTGAAACTTTTTCCTTTTTTCCTTTTACGAGAACTCCGATTAAATGAATGACAGTGGAACTGCAAAGGACGACGACATTTTCGTTTGTCACATCGCAATTTTCTCGCCCGTTCCCCGTTTATATGATGAAATCGTTTTAATTAATCTTATCGAACGCCTTTTAACGTTTCAGAAGACGTTAAGATTTGCAGATGATG
The DNA here is from genome assembly GCA_028565995.1 of Ricinus marginatus. Lineage (NCBI taxonomy): Eukaryota > Metazoa > Arthropoda > Insecta > Psocodea > Ricinidae > Ricinus > Ricinus marginatus. The sequence continues at coordinate 2,580,333 of JAOWBB010000007.1, read as the reverse complement.
CTGCGAGAGATCATAAAACCTGGTCTTACGAGTTGCTTTAAAATCAATTTACATCTAGCCTCTCAGGCGAGATCATTTTTTTGTAGGTCTATTTGAAAGCTCGACTTCTATCCTTATGAAAAGGAATTTTGGTCTATGAAGAGTTTGCTAATTACATAAAGTAAGAAATACATAATGGGGAATGAATGAGCTTTTAGTATTTTAATGAAATTTTGAAATAAATATCTCTCATTTCTCGCCTGCATTGCCTTACTTTAAAAATTCATGTTTTTTTATAAAAATATTTCTGTTTTTTGAAACTGGTTTTAATTCCTCTTCAAAGCTTTTCAATTTAACGGTCTTGTTTGGAAAATAAGTTTATATCTGGGAATATGATATCGACTTGGAGACTTAATAATCCACGCACTTATACATTTGTATTTACATATGTATAAAACTTTTGATAAAATTAAAAAATGAATTTTGTTTATCACAATTGAAGAAATCTTAAAAGAGCTTTCAGTAACACGAATAAAATTAATAATGTGCAAGATGCCCAGAAGTCTCAGAAGATCTAAAATAGTAATAGTAAGTTTAATTTTCTCATGTAAAATATGAAAACTAGAAGACGTTAAAGATTCATGTCAAAGGATTAAAATACACGAAATTCATCTGCATAAAAAGGCGTTAAATTATAAAACTTAGACGACGTGATAGAGAAATGTTATTTTTCTTTGTTTAACACAATTTGTCTCTTGCATTTTATCAGTTTCAGACTGCAGCATATAATAATTTTCAAATAAAGCGATTATATTCTGCAGTCATATAATCTTCATTTTGTTTTATTCTAGGATATCGAATTTATTAATAGAAATATTTTCTATATTGCACATAAAAGAGAGGGAACAAGATGAAATGCGTTCTGTCGGAGTTTAATTGAAAAAGGTTTTAGGTCATAATCCTCATTCAACGGTTATTAAATGAGGAAATTCTACGAACAGGAACGTAAACAGCCGTCGATTGAAAAAACCAAAAAAATTTTTTTAAATTTAGTTTAAGTTAATGGTTAAATATAAAATATTTTATAACATGAAGAGAATGATGGGTTGGAGAAAATAGTGGATTTGCAATACAACAAAAAAAAAGGTGATCGATCTGATCTGACATAACAATGGTTCATGCATTGTATGGAATCATACCGAGCTAAATATATTTAGAAAATGTCAAACTTTTTGAAGAGTATTTCAAATGTAAAATTATGAAAATGGACAACAGTCTGATCGCAATTTACATAGAATGAAAAATTCGAACCAGAAATGAGGGAACCCCTGCAGGAGACAGCGCATGGCTTGAGAGCTAAACATGTACTGATATCTAACTTTTTATTATAAAAATGACATAGCAATTTTCTTCTCGGCAATAGTTTCGTCAAAAGTAACAGAGTTAATATTATAAATATTTCTTAAACTTTTCTCCCCGCTTCCTAGCATGAATATATGAATTTTTGAAAGCTTTTCAGTAACCAAAAATAATCTTAAAGTGGTGTTTTAGATTAGTCTCAATATTTCATGCTATAGACGAAAATTCTCACAATTCTAGGTTTCCCAAATGATCGAGACCACTTAATATTTTCTGATTCATTAGCTAAAATACTTGAAGATTAATATCTAACAATTTCAAACCATAGAAATTAATTTTTATCTTGTTCCCCGCATTTAGTGAAATATGCGAATTTATTCAGTACCATCACAATTTTAATTCATAATCATTGCATATTAAGGCTTCAGATTGCAATAAAGTCTATAAAAAAATCAATATTAAAATCTACCTGTTGGCTTTATTTTTTACATGTACATGAGAACCTCTGAATGAATAACTGAATCCAAATCTCATGCGAATGAATAACTGAATTTGATTTCGGTTTAACATTATTTAAACGGAATTAAATGTGTTTTGAAATATTTAATTTAATATCTAGCCTTTTCCACATAAAATAATGAGATAATACAAACCAATTTTATTCCAACCCCAGAACAACAATACGCAATCGAATTCGATCTAATTTATTTAAAATTGGATGAAAATTATTAGAAAGAAAAAAGAATAAATAAATAAAAGGGGAATGATGAAAAGTGACGAAAAAAGAAAAGTTAAATAACGAGACGACAGAAAACTTATCGTTTACATTACGAAATGAAAAATAAAAAATAAAATAAGGAATAAATAGCGAAACGCGGTTCGGAGATACACTGAAGGTGGGTGTGTTGGGGGAAAACAAAATATTCAGGCGAGGATCACAAATCCGGGATCCGAATATGCGCGTGGATAGGGATCCCTGCGCAAAAGCCAGGAGTCTGGAGAGCTTTCCACAGTCTCCAGCGCTTTCCCGTCCGGGAAACTTCTCTTCATACCCTCGACAAAGAATCTAAGACATATCCTTTGAACTTCAAATGGCTTAACTCCAAATATGGGAGGCCGAGAGATGAGCCTCAAATCACTGTGAATTTCATGTTGAAAATTTCCGACCGCAGATCGGTACATCGATCGGAAGATGATCGCGAAACAACAAATCCGGAGCTGGAACCGCATTCGATCGGTAACTTGTCTTCGAAGGGACTTGACTCCAGAAAACCTTTTCATCCATTAGGGGGTGCCGCATCCAAACTGTCATGCATCAGCGAACGTTCATTTCCAACGATTCGAACGTGCCGTCTGACGCAGTTTTGGAGCGAAATTTTTGCCATCTCTCTGGAGACAGCCTGGTTGCAATGCACAGCGATGGATCTCGATCAAAATTGATAAAACGAGGGAGTTTTTTTTATGTGGGGGGCAGAAAGGGAATGGCGATCCACAAAATATGCCCGAGCCGCAAGGCGAAAAAACGACGTGAATATCCATCGAACGAGATCGGGGAGGCCTAATCGAGAAGCTCAGAAATTTGCCCTCGACCGATTTGCCTTCGGATTTGCGGAAAAGATGCCGCGACGTATCTTTCCCCGCGTGAGCGGAGCTGAAATTTAACAAACTTCGATAATCGATGCGAAGCACTGGAAGTCTCGGGTGCTGCAACAGTTTGAATTTCTTATCCATTTCTGAAATAGCAGAAGAAAACGGGGAAAGCGAGGTTTCAAGCGACAGGAAGTTCGAATGCCTTCATCGCGAATCATTCGCGATTTACTTCCTCAGAATGTAGAAGCGTTTGCCCTCTTCCGGCCGGAACGGGAGCCATCCGCGAGTTACAGTTTGCGGGATCTCCGCCCGCGGCGCTTCCTTCACGACGAATCGTTATACCTTCGGCTTTATCGTTATCACAGGTGCTGCGACGTCGTTTGCTAATTTTTACACATAAAAATTTTCCCAGGTTAACTGCCTTTAATAATAAATAAGGGATCGAAATCCAACTGAAAAAATCCGATCTCCGAAACTCCATCACGAATAACCTAAATCGTCAAATATTTCTTTGGCAGCTGATCTAAATTGACATCCAGCAGTTTGGATGATGAGAATTTATTGAAAATGTTTAAAAACAGATATCTTTTTTCCACATTTATTACATTTTTTTGTTTGATCTGCATACGATTTGAATATCACTTGGACCTCTTTCCGTTTCCATTTTACCCAATAAGTTATGAATATAGATTAGTGGAATCCGTAAGTGAATTTTCTAAATGTGGATTTTACAAAATGCGGGGGTGGAACTTTTGAGTTCGCCACAAGGTATGGTTCGTATATCGAATGACTTTGATGCCGGATCGAAAAGAATACCTGCTTCTCATCCTCTTTTTCAGTTGAAAACCAAAATGACTGTGGAACTTGATTTATTTTATGACTATAGCAGTGACAAGATGGTTTTGTCGTCCATAAATCGTGAAGAATATAGTGCTTGTAAAATGTAATATTATAAAAATGTTCTGTCGTTGGGAAAATGATATTAATGAGAAATGGAAATTTAAGGGTTCTTTGACAAATTCATCTTCTGAGGGAGACGTTAAACGATCTTACCGAATGAATTTGCTCATAGCAAAGTGAAAATGGGTGATGGTAAAGGGGAGTTTTTAAAGTTCTGGATGTAAATAATAAAAGAGAGTGAGATTCAGCAGAAGAAGCGGAAGAATTAGATTTATGAAGTCGCCCGCAGAAAAAGTTTCCTAAACATTCAACACTGTTAAACAGGTGCGACGACAGAGAAAATATTCACGCGAGGGATGATCGAGTTTATGCAAAGCAACTCAAAGGGTCTTAATAAAGCAACGAAATATGAGCTGTTCTAACCCAATCTATTGCAATCTAAGTTCTCGAGTCTTTCTCCGTAGAGTTTATTCCCGTTCGGGATTTGTATCGAGGATTTTATCATTAGACCTTTTGATGGCTATCGTTTGGGGGCGCAATCCATGATTTTCCTTCATGCCTAAATGATCGGCGAAACTTGTCAATCTTGGATTTTGAATTCGCTATTTTGCAATTTCTCTTCGACCCATGATGAACCTCAAACCCGCAAGAGTAAAAAACTTCTGTATAAAGCGCATGTAACTTTTTTTCTGAATCACAGTAAATTTTACGAGAATTTCATACCTTTTGTCACTTTCCCAAATCTGCCGCCTTCCAACTCTGCTGGCGGATGAGAGACTAGGTAAAGTTTTCTGGAAATAAAGGAAATGTCTCGATTTGTGGAGAATTGTGAGGTTTATTTAATTTTGAATTCTTGCTCCGATAGGTCACTGAAGATAAAATCCGCAACAATGATTGCTGATTGAGAGCTTTCTTTCAGAGAGAGCCCGAAACCATTTGAGTCAATTAATTGACATTATCCGCGTAGTTCACATGTTGAAATGGATTAAACAGAGAGATCATCTAAGAATGGTTGGTGTTCGGTTCTAAGCCACAGCAGGGTGTTATTTCTTATTGCTGGATCCTCTCACAGACTTTATTTTCGATGTTTCAACTTAAGTCACTTTCCGCTGTAATCTTTCTCTAAAAGGGAATTATTAACGCCGATGTGAAATATCACAGAAAACTTTTTTTGTGAAAACTGTTTTCAAAATTTTCCCTGTTGTCAAAGATTTGCATTCTGAAAGCTTTAAAATAGAGTATCCTGCTTGCTGGATGATTTCCTTTCCTCAAAATTAAGACTGCTTTTTGTTCCTTTCTTGAGATCTTCCCGAAATATTGTTATCTGAGCCTTTTAAACTATAACGCAACTCTTCTAAAAAAGTACCTTCTTTCGGAACCATTCAAATTTTTTTATTAAGAAGTACAGGGTGAACTTTCGCATTCGTAAGGGCTTTTCTTTTCTTATTTATTTCTTTTGAAAATCACAGAATTTTCACGCTTTTCTTGGATGCAGCTTGAATCATTGAACGTGGAACGCATCGTGAAAAACTTCGTCGAATTGGGAAAAACTTCTGCCCCGATTTGTCAGATTTAATAAAAATGATGGTAAACACCTCTTCTTAAGGCTTCAACATTAAAGTTGTTTTGAATTGAAATTTTGCTTTGAATTGCTTCGCTTAGTTGAGCGTTATTCGCTTTTTTGTAAACACCTGAGAATTTAGTATTCCAATTTGAAACCATGTACTGAGCGGTTTTTCGCTTAAATTTTGCCACTTAAGATAACTCTTGTATAACATCTCAGACATTCGGAGATAATATTCAGACCCCGAACTTCAATGCCTCCTTTTGAAAGCGGATTATAACAATTTAGGAAGTGAATCATTCAATATTCTTTTGCAGAGACATTCAGGACATTTTCTTCTTTAGTCATTCACTTCATCTATCCAGTAGGATCCTTCCCCCGAAATCCTTAAATTTCCACGAATCTTTCATACTTATAATATAGCTGTTCTTCCGTACCAATATTCCATGTACAAATTTACACATTTTCTAAGTATGTCATTTTCCATTATTCTTTTCATAATAAACTTTCCTTAATCAGTTAGCTATATTGGTAAAATATTTAAATAATAAAACAAATTATTTCAGGACTGAGACTATTAACTAAATATTAAATACGTAATATTTATTTTAATAGATAGCTTAATAAGGATTCCGAAAATAGTTAAACCGATATTTATATTCTGCCTGATTCTTAAATATATTACCAAAGAAAACAAATATTTACCACTGGAAATTAATTTTTTAAAAATTTAATGACGATCAGTTCACCATCAAAAAAAATTATTTGAAAACAACGTAAAAGTTATCAGAAATATATATGGAAAGCGGAATCATTGCAATTTCATTAAATATTAATTTAAAATTTCAAACTGACATTCACTTCAAGTACCATCGCCCGATCTAAATGATTGTCAAAAGCAGGAAACATTTTTAATTAAATAGAATGGTGCGACATTTATTGCCCATTTTTAAACGGGTTAGATTGAATAAGACTAAAAATTATCTGACATAAACTTTTGAACTAAAGAGACAACTAAAGTACTCCCTAATAATGCTTCAATTATCAGGTATGAATGCAAACTAAAATGACATATTGGCAGCGCTGTCGATTGAAAATCCAATGAAAAAGGCTCCAAAAGGTCTAAGAATAACATTAATTCGGTTTTGAAAGTGTCGCACTTAAACATCAGCGGCCGCTTCAATGGAAATTGAATAATCCAAATTCGGATAATTGGGGTTTAGCAATTATATTTTCAAGTAGAATCAACATAAATTGAGAAGATAAAGAAGCTGCTGGAAACTAGCCGTGAAATTGAGTTTTCAGAGAAAAGAAAAAACTTAATTTATAAAGAGAAAAAGGTATCGTCGATGGAAATACGTTTTCAGCAAAAGTTCTGAAAATTTAAAGCAACTGTGGCTTTCAAGTAGCTTTTTAATGATGTCATATTGCGAGAAATTTGAGACATTTGTGCCCCAGCAGATCAGAATTCTTTTAGTAAATTAAAAAATCATTTTGTGAAAGGTGTTAAAGGTAAATTGATTTAGTTGACCGTGCAGAGATATTGTCAATGATGAAAGAAAGACAACGTTCCAAAAAGAGGCAAATTCCAGACTGACATCCCATCGAGGATGGAGCTCCAGTTTCGATCTGCTTAAGAGAGATGAGATGAAATTGGGTGGTGGAGCCGTCAGGAAAAAGGGATGCGAAAAACGTGAGTTCTCAACGTGAACTTATCAAAATCCGCGATTTGTATCGAAATCTATAAATTCAAGCAATTTGAACAAGCCCTGTCAATGGCACACACGAACATGGCCCACGTTTTCTGCAAGGTAGACACCTTCATTGCCAAGGCGCCCGCGTCAAAATAAGTTTTAACTTTTCCCATAGCGAAATGTTATTCTTTTGTTTGCATTTCATCGATTTCAGCGTCTGCTTTATTTGATCCCTCTCTTCCTTTTGAGCAATGGAGGCTCCGCGAACAATGAATGAACAATTCTTTCGGAGTACAATGGAAGTCCATTACCTCCAAATAGGTTTGATGTTGTCAGAATCGAGAAAAAAGAATAGTCTCGACTTGGGTTTTCAATCTAATGAAAAGACATCAATTTTTACGTACAACAAACGGGGCGAATTAAATATTTCCTTCTTGAAAATGTGGTAATATTATTTTTTTTATGATTTCTATTAATATAAAGAAGTATAATCCACATCAAATTTTGAAGTTAAGGCTCAAGCTAGCGATAGATGTATGGTTTAAATGAGCTTTCAAAAATATTTTCGAACGTGAGCGGAAAAATTTATTTTATTCCAACCTCAAATCGAAGAAACATAAATTAAAGCCCGAATGATTCCAAAAGATGCATTTAAGGTGTTTCAAAAGTTCAGAAACATAATTTTTGTTCTAAACTCTCTAAACGAACCAATCAGTCAGTACATCTCATTGCATTGACATCCGACTAACAATGCAATAAATTAAACTTGAGACATACCCTTCAAACCCAATGGTTTCACGTCAGAAATAAATAATACTTTCGTAATCTACAGCAATTTCAGTGTACAATAGCAAAAGCTATCATATATCGGGTGCATAACTAAAAGAATAAAGATATACGTATCTTCCAATATCTGATTCATTTCATTTTATTTAATATAAGAATTCTTCCACATCCACTTAAATCAAGAATATAAATTCTATAGTCGGATCCATTCGAGCAAGGCAAATAGCTTAAGGGAGGAAATAAAAAGAAATGAAGAAAGCGAGTGGTCGTAAATGGAGGGATAACGTGGAGAAAAAAAGGTCTTCGTATCAGCAACGGTCCAAAAATATCGTGAAGGCTCCGGAAAATATGATAAAATACATGAAGATAATCCGGGATTCGAATCATAGATCTCTTAAAATGTTGTATCTGATAAATATGCGATACATAAATAAAATTTTCCGATCTGTATCGTCACACAAAATATTTGTAATGCCAGAAAAATTAATTGTTCACTGTTGATTTCCATATAAAATATGGATGGCCAAAATGCTTTTTCTTCGATTCATCCTTATTTGTTTATCAGACTTATAGCCTTAGGAAGAAATGAAATCTACGAACACTATCCTCCAGTAAGATACAGCAGTAATTCACTGAAAAGGCAAAAAACAAAATTGAGGAATTTGAATTTTTTAAAAATAAGTCAAAAATACGCATAATTGTTGCCCCGACGATAATGGAAAAAATAATCAAGGATGTCTAGGATCTAGTTTACCTGTAAGAGTGAAAACTAATGCAGAACTTCCTTGGAAAAATTGGCATTAGGACGATTGCAATTGTGGCAAACATTTTCTGCGGCTCGGGAAATAGAAATTTACATTTTAAATTTTTCAGTCTTTGTAGAAGCTCGTAAAAAAAATTAAAATTTATCGATACTTTCATTTGTGATGGTGGCAAATTCCACTATTAAGAAATTTTCCGTAAAAAACTTTGGAGGAAAAATAAAGGACTTTGACTCGAAAATTCCAATACAATATAGTGTTATATATTTTAAAAAAGAAATGAATCATTTTCATTTAAGAGTTAAGAAAATGTGGAAGAAGAAAGTCATAAAACGGTATGGAGTTTTATTGTAGATATGTAAAAAAATGAGCGCCGAATATATTATTAAAGACTATCATATTATTATTTAATTCAAAATAAAAATATTATTTAATTCAACATATTTACCATAATTCCATTAACTAAAATTATTTTTAAGAGTTTGTAATAAGGGCATCAGAAGGGCACATCACAGTTAATTTTTTATTGGAAACAACCGTAAAGGAAATAATTTTGAATGATTTACTTCCCGGAGAAGATATCCGAAAGAGTTCATTTGCCACCGAAGAAAGAAAATGCAACATTTGGCTCCGTGTTTATACTTTTTTATTTAAAGAGAGGAAACCAAATCCGTGACAGAGGAAAGTGATGTCCAATGTATTAAAAACAAGTTTTTTAGTATAAATTTGATAATCCCGTGTTGTGCTACTACAAAGAGTAAAAAGATAAAGATAAGGTCTTTAAAGGCGGCGGAAGCAAGAAAAAATTTCATGAAATCACTACGATTTTGGGTGATTGATGAATCTTGGGAGCTTCGTGTTTTTATCACGTCTTGAGCGGGCTTCCGCCTCCCGCAACCAGCTTCCGGAGGAATGGCACCGACAAATCGAAATTTTACTTTCATTATCCTCAAACATTCCGTAAACCATCTCCGACATCCCAACCCATCAAAGAATGAGTCAATAAGTATTGAATATCAAAAGAAATTCTGGTGATTTCGTGAAACATTTTTCGAATTTCCCATATCATTTCCATCTAAACTCTTTCCAAAGGTTTTACAGTTAAATTTGAAAGAATTATGAATGTTTTCCGGGGAAATCTTTGATTTTAATTTTTTTATTATTTTTGATAATTTGATTAATGGATTTTTTCTCGACATTGTAATACTGCTCAATAAATTTGTTTTAACAGCCAGAAGAAGCACAAAACCAATTTTCTGGCAAGCAGTACGATTGAGCATGACTAGGTAAGAATTCTTAAACAATAAAAAGCATTCGAAAATAAACATATTCGTTTAAGAGAATGATCGAAAAAATATAAAACATTTTATGAAATATTTAAATTTTATTTTTTTAACAAGGCACTTTGTGTTAAAAATATTTTCTTTGGTTATTAAGGCCATGCCAAGGATTCATTATTACGAATAACTTCATGTCTATATTTCATAGTAAAAATCAAAAAAACTTTGGGAAAACAATCGCAGTCGATTCACGTAAAACAGTTTTTAGAATTTCAACAACCATTACGACATTAAAAACATGTATGTTTAATAAAAATTGACTGAAAAACTCTCGAACTAAAAGATTTTTCATGATCATGATTTTATATTTTATTTCAGTTAGCTTATAAGAGTAAAATATATAAAGATTTCCAAATGTTTAGAATATATAAAGAAATATGAAAATGTCCTATCAAATTTCATTAGATAACCGTGATACCAAACAACCAATCTTGCACAATGACCGTGGGGTAAAAAATTTTCGACTGCATCATCAGTGCTGTCATCAGAGGCTACAGCCGAGTTTGGGACCTAAATCAACGGAAAGAAGATTGATGAAAGATGAAGTGGAAGAAGGCCTTGGAAAATATCTCATCATCTCTACTTTAGACAAATAATCCACCAAGTGAGGTTCCACGATGAGCAGAATATTAATCTTTTTGATGCAGGGAATATATAAAAAGGTCTGTTTCAAGTTCGCCTGGAAAACTCCAATTGACCACTGAAAATCGGGATTTTAAATAGCAACTCATTTGGATTAATACTGAGTGAAAATGATGGCAGTTCGAAAGAGTTTGATTAATGAGGAGGATCTTGAAATCGTATCCGTCTTCAATAATTATTACCTTTCTAGAGAATTCTACAGAACGTAAATAATATTTTAAAAGAAGCTTCAATTAATTTTCGTAAGAACTTAAAGGGAAAAGTTTAATAAATAGAACTGGACTGTAATAAATTTTCGCAAAATCTTTTTAGCTATATAAAAACAAGTTTTAAGCCCTAATATGAAAATCAGATGTCGTAACTAAAGAGTGGATTAATAGTTACAATAGAATTTAAAATTATCGTTCACGAAATTCTCTTCAAAGAAGCAGAAATCGATTTTATGGGATTTATTATAACGTAAATTATATTGAGCTTATGATTAAATATGTAGTACATCGATTGAAAAATTTTAAAATTTTCAAAACTTTTAAGACAATATGGGACTATGTTTGGATCGCAAAATTTTTTAAGGTAACTTACATTTAAGGAAGACTAAAATAGAAAATGGTACAACAGTAACATTTCGTAATATTGTTTTTCGATTTTTTCACATTTTATTAAGATAAAATTTTAAAATTTTAAAGCTAAATTGCTTTGCAAATGGTATCGTTTTCTAATAATTTGTAAATTTTCTAAATTTTGTAATAATTAAAAACAATGTGAATTTCTGAGTACAGAGGCAGAATCTAAATATAAAAGCCTTTTCAAATTCTTGGAGAAATAAACAAAATTTTATAATTTATTTATAATTCGATAGGAATATAAATAAATAATGAAATTAAGATGTTGACATATATATAAAATTAATTGTGAAGATTGATTAAAAGTGGATTGTGCGGGATATTCACGAAAGAGGAAATATTTATATACAAATAATTTTTTATATTTTATATAAATATTTTATTTTATTTCTTATATATTTAAATACAAATATTTTTTATATTATAGGAAATATTTTTACAAATAATTTACAAAAAAATTATACCATATGTGTATTATATATGTGATATCTTACCTCTAAAGTATGTTCCTTACTCTTTGCTATACCATGTCCTCCACCAGAACTTTGTACAGTATTCATTATTTACTGACTAGCTAATCTTCTATTTGGTGTTTACATAAAGCACAACATTTTTTTTTAAATTCTACTTTCTTATAGCTGAAAAAAACGAAAACAAATGAATTACATATTAAAATTATATACAAGTATTATAATACGATTAATTTAAGAAACATTCATTGGCGTACAAAATATGAACATATATATAATGAATAAGTGTTTTTACTTAAACTTTGATCTTAGATGCATATGTTTAATGAGGAATAGAATTCTCAATTATATTTAAAGTGTATTAAAAAAATAGCTAAAATATATGTAATTAATTAAAATGTTCACATTATATTAAGGAGTTATTCAATTTTTTGATACATTTGATTCAAACCATTTGAAATTTGAGTAAATAGAGAAAAAATGATTATATCGACTTTTATTATTTTTTATATTTCCTTATTTATCAAAAAATACGAGATGCTTATCGACTGTATAAACATCATTTACATCCGCTATATTAAATATTCCCATGAAACATATTTGAGTTGAAAAGCAGTTTTATTTGCACTTTAAATAAACGAGTCGAAAACCTCGGAGTTTTCAATTTCAAGTCTTTTAGTTAATCTTCCGTTTTTAAATATGAAGTACCGGTTACCATCAAAATATTACTTTGAATTTATTTGGGAGAAAACTATATATGTATGTAAATGGTATGTTCAAATATTTGCATATGTTTAAAATGAATATGTCAATTTCGATTTTTAGATTAGCAATCCCTTTACCAGAACTACATACTGTGTACAAGAGATGTATATATTTAGAAGTTTGTATTCTATCATCTGATGTCGGTTTACCCTTAACTCAGATCTGTTTGTATCTTTTCTTCCCGAAATGATTTGCTAGGAGGCTTTTCCGTAGTGGAGTTTCAGATAGTGAATTGTTTCAAATGCCAAATAGATTTGGGAGATAATCGCAAAAAAAGTATGGATTTTCAAAGTGACTTTTCTCAATTTTATTTTTTTTCTCCAATACTGAGATTGGTTCCACGACCAATAAAAGATAAGAGACCTTCTGCGTGTAAACCAAAATTTTTACTTTTTTCTAGCCTTTTAAAGAGTTTTTTCGACCAAAATATTGTCTGCAATTTCTGTAACCCTACGGATAAATGACTTGGGAATTGAATACAAAATAATCCGCATAAGACAAAGATGATGATTTTTAATTTTTTTCAGAGTTGTAGTATCTGTTATAAGGAATATAAAGGTCCAGATTTTTTTATTATATTAATATAGTTTTTTAATAGCAATGAAGGATTAAACACAAATTGTCATCATTCACATCATACATAATTTTTTTCTTAAATTTTAATCATAAGCTATAAAGTTAATTTTAACTCTAATGAGCATAATAATTTTACTTAAATTTCACGGAATTTTTTTTAACAGAGTATGCAGTGGAATTGTGGTCTTGTTTATGAATAGCATTTTCGTAATTTTTATACGAAAATCCTAAAAATTTTGCTTTAAGAGACTCGAAATTCATGTGGTTCTCCTACAGCAGAGTAGTTTTGAACAGTTTACAGAATAAATAGCTTTGAATTATAGCACGAAATCCACTTTTAAAATCTTCTTTCATTTAGTAAAATAATCCGGATCGAGGATTATACTTAAAAAAGTTTCATTATATCTGTATACCATAAACCGTATTACTCATTTAGAAAACTGGCATGAAATGCAATTATCAAAAGTAAAGGAGTGGAAGTCGAAAAGTCCAAAACAAGGATTTTCCGGTGTGATGATATCCAATCCTTTCATTTACACCAGTTCCCCTCGCTAAGGCGTGATGTGCATTTGTGAATCTTTTTTCGTTTTCCGAAATCTCCTCATGTTTGGACTCCGGGCAACATAGCCTAAATATCTTTGTTGAGAGCTAAGAAGTCGGAATGTTTCCAGATTTTCTAATAGGCGCTCTACCACCACAATGCGATGATTCCAAATCGTCTCAACTTTTTTCTTTTTTTAATGTAGAGCGAGCATTAATGCCTCGAACAAGAGTTACGCGAACTTAAAGAATATATAATAACAAAAACTTTAACTAGTCTTTATATGGCATTAAATAAAACTAAATCAGACTCCAGTTAATCGAATGATAATCGGATAACATTAAATGAAATTTAAGTAAGTATTTGAAATAAAAAACTGTAGTAAAATATTATTAACGAAAAAATGTAAAAGTTCTCTAATGTATTTCGAATTTCATAAAATATTCAATGAAAATTCTCATAATGAATTTCTTACATAAAAATATTTAACACTGAAAACAATTAGTAATCTACTAATCATGAATCAATCCTATTTTTTAAAATTTAAAATCTCTTATTTTTTACGATTTAAAACTATGTATTTGATTTTTAATATTACAATATGCAGAAAACATTTCCTTAAACAGCAATGTCGATTCATAGTGAAATTACTAATATTATATAAATAAGCTATTAATGTATATATATTGATATTATATAAACAAGCTATTGCTGTATATATATTGATATTATATAAACTGATAAAGTAATAGCAGATCATTTTCGATTTATGGAGAATTAAAAAATCATCTAAAACTCCGACCATCGTTACATTTAGATATTATCACTAAATGTCACACTTTTACGAGAGCATTAAAACACATCTTTATCCACAATGGTTTTTTAACTCATTTTGGCATGCACAAAAATAAAACCATTAATAATTTAAAATCACCTAAAATTTTAATTTAATATTTGTGAGATGTTTTAAAGCTACCAGAAAATAAATGTATTTGAATATTTCACACTTTTTAAATTTTGAAAGTCAAACCCTGCACTAAAAAAGTTTGTATACTTTATTTATAATATTTTTAATATCGTAAATGTTATTTAAAAAAATCTTTCTCTAGAATTTCTTGATGAATGAATTATTATTTATTAGATGTTACAAGCTCATAGTTTGAATATTCTTTAATATTTAAAATAAGTGAAAACGACTGAAAATGTTTTATCAATTTGAAATGAAAATTTAAGATAATATGAAATAAGTTACGAATAATAATAATAATAATAATAATTTTAATGAGCATGTAGGCGAAAAGAACGTTATAAACTAGTTGGAAGGATCAAAATTTAAAGCCCAGTTAAGTGGATTAATCTTAGGAGAAATCAATTTTATGTTCATAATTTAGATTTATATCTGCTTTTACATAATCAATCCATCCATCGGATTCTAAAGAGTTCATTCCGTCCTAATTTCTAAAATCAGTCATCTTGTAAAATTATCTCCATAGCATGCAGTCAATCCACTTATCAATCCCATTCATTAATATGGAAGAAAGATTCCCTTAGAAATATAAGTCTTTGGAGAAAAAAAATAATAATTGTGCCATTGAACAGGCTTTAAAAACCGCAAAATCAAAATGGTAGTCTTAAAACTAAATGAAATAACAGAAATAGCATTAACGGAACGTTAAAAGAAAAATTTTAATGAGAAGGATATTAGGAGATGCAATTATTATATATTTATATTGCGATTAGGAAACATGGAAAAATTTTCAGTACAAATAGCAATACAGAAAAAAATTAGAATTATAAAAAATGAACGATTGATTCTTTTTTCAAGTTCATAAAATTCTTAGATTATATAATGAAAAACTGATTTTAAAATTTTCTTATTAATTGCTGAATATTCCTATGAAACTACTCCCGAGAGTCATCGAAATTTTTAATTTCTGCGTAAGCTGTTTTTATTATAGAATCATTAAAACGCAATAATATTTTCATTTGCTAAAGCTACTTATCCTGGTCTTTATGATTAAGTTTTTAACAGCAAATAGTATTTGTATTATTCGTAATAGCAAAAGAAGATTTTGTTAAGCAAATCTATTTACTAACTAAAATTTATAATCTATTTTCCAATTCAATCTGGAGGATTTTGGTTCATAGCTTGAGGTGACTCACCAAAAGATTACAAAATTTTCCCTAAGTGTTCCAAAATATGTTAGCCAAGTTTCATAATAGCCTGCTGCGAAAAAAATTTTATTTCTTGGAGGGTTTATAAAATTTATCTAGTCGAATGTCCAAAATATTCGAAAAGATATTTTCCCTTTCAGAAGTTGACTAAATTTTCTTAATTAAATTTCATTCTTCCCGAACTATTTCTTTATGAGCAAGGATCAATTTTCTCGTCTTGAAAATGAAAAATATTTTATAAAGTTTAAGGGAATTGCTTAAGAAGCATCCCGTACTTCTGTTTTGTTCCAAAATCCCTAATAAATTTAGTTTTCGAGATATAGACACGAAGTCCATTTCAATTCTTGTTTCTCCAATTGATATATAACAAACCGAAAATTTTTTCCGATTCAATTAAAGAAATATAAGAGATTTAATTTTAAGTTCTAGTATCTCAATTTGCTAAATGCCACAATGGCAACATCCCTTGCAGCACGTGGAAAATTTCTTAAAATAATATAGTTAAGAATAATTCAATAAAAATTTTACCTTAATTCTATTCTTACTTCAAAATTAGCATCTTTGTCTTTTTCTCGTCTTTTACTGCGCCTATATTTCGCTTATATTACTTTTCTCAAAATTAACATAAAAATATTTAATTTTTTTAAAATCAATGTTTAATGATAAAAGCTTGAAGTTTCGCATTACATAAATCAGATGTCTCTTATATACATACATAAATTTTTAAAATAATTTTTTTACATCAAATAATATCTAAAAAATAAAAAAAAATGAATTTTTTATATTTCAATGATAAATTTAATTTCGATGCATTATTACTCAATCTTTCGAACATCTAGTCATGCGGCAGTTGTCTTAGATTTGTTTTAAACAAAAATTTTTACTATGGAAAGTTTACGTTAAGAAAATTGTCAAAGAATTTAAGCAATTTGAATTTATCTTAACGGAAGTGAATATTTAAAGTTAAATCGAACAAAAAAGGAAACTGCAGTCAAATAAAACAATTTTTAATGATAGCCGAAATCTGTTATATTAGAAATCTTTTGTCTGCTGTTAAATGTATTATGACTTTCAGTAAGATAATTGCAAATTTTGTTACCAGATAAAAGTTACAATTAGAGGTAAATGGGAAAACTTAATTATTTCCTTGCCAAAGGCAAATCTACAAAAACATCCAGCTCTTGTTCATTGATAAATGATAAAATTGGACAATAAAGTAAAAAAGGTAAAAGCTAAGAAAATTATCTCAGAAGAAAATTTTAATTGGGGGCACAAAGATTGAATATGATTTCGTCTACGTAAAAATAAAGATTTGGTTCTGATAAAAAGCGTTGGGAAGAGAATTTGGTAAATATGCTTATTCGTAAGAATATTATTTATTATGGAGAAACGCTAATTAAAAAGAAAATTACATTAGGACTGTCAGTCAGACGAAAAAAAAAATCAATGCAAAAGTTATCTGAAACCAAAAATTAATAGAATCAACGATTTTTAATATTTTCGTTAATGAGAATATATTTTATCGAAAGATAATGTGAAAAAGGAAATTTTTTGATGCTGCAAGCTCTGCAGAGAGACCTAAGATTTAAAAAAAAAATCCACCTTTATCATAAGATTTAATTTAACTAATGGATTAACCATAGGAAAACTATATTAAATCTATCAAGGATTTTAGTTTAATTCTTAAATGAGGGATTCCTACTATAAACAGATGGTCTCCCATTAATTTCTGGCTCAACTAATAAATCTTGGGAGGATATTTGTCAGTTTTGTCAAAATTTTCCGCTCTAATACTAACGTAACCCACTAATAAATATGAATAGTATTAATTTTCATTTGCAATTAATTTAACCAAGCCTTTTGTGCATACTTAGTAGAACCGTAGATAATCTAATATTACAGTGAAATTTACACTGCATGAGATTTTACCCGATTTCAAACAATCTTAATATTATTAAATATATAAATGCTAAGCTAAACTTGTTCATATTAAAAAAAATTATGAGTGCATTTAAACAACACATATTTTTTGAGTCTATCGGAATTAAAATAAATGATAATATTCATCTAAATAATGCTTAAATAATTTTATTTTATACATATTATGAAAATAATGATTTTTTTTAATATTAACAATCACAAATCTTTGTTCAAAAATTTCTAAATATAATTTTTTGTTATCTTAAAATTAACGATTAAATTGTTAATTTAATTTTCTCATTAGATTAATTAAAATTATTATTAAAGATTTCATAGAATGCAAATAATTTTTTATTGCAATATTCTCAAAAATTTTCTTACCGAGAAAAAAATATTTTTAATTAGGAAAAAATCTTTATATTGTCACTATAAAAAATTTTATAAAAACAAATTAATAGATTGGATAAGCCGTAATAATATGGATATGTCAGAATCATAAAGTGTTTCTTAATCGTGCTGTTAAGATTTTCATAACAGTTAAGATCAGCAAAAGTATTTGAAGAAATATTTTTTTTTTTATTGGATTGAAGACATCATGATTTCATTACGATGAAATTCATTAAATTAAAACTGATAAAAAACAGAACTTGCAGATATAAATTCAATTTATCTAAGAAAAATAAAAATTGAATCGCATTAGAGATATATTACATATTATTAGGTGAAAATTAAATTTTTAATATGCATAAAGTATTGTACATCACGAAATCTTAAAATATGTGATGAACCATGTAATGTACCAATGCTATTAAGGCTATAATAATATGATACTGTTTTTTACATTTTGCACCTCTCGGAATATGTTATTTTAATTAACGATAAAAGGTATAAGATAAAACTATATTAGCCAAGAGTATCAGAAGATTGAAATAGTTCAAAGGCAATCGGGAAAAGTCACATAAAAAGATCAATTACAAAAGGAAAATGTTCCCTCAGCTTGAGAAACTCTTGGGTAAAATAATAGAGAAGCAGTTGCTTTTAATAATCGATCGTTTTTGAAAATTAACATAAAGCGTTCGAGATGAAGTTGAGAATAATTCTTGAGATAATTCAGGAAATTGTAAACTGTTGAGGCCTGTAGGAGAGTAAAAGTCTAACATTATTAAAAATTTCCCTTTTGCAGTCAAACAAAGGAGGGATGCTTAAGGGCTTTTAGTTCTGTAGTGGAGACTGTCATCGGATTGATCTGAAATTTAGAGAAATAAGAGAATAATAAATTGCTTCTCTTTGACCGAAAAGGAAACGAACGTTTTTTTATTAAAGAAAAATAAGTGAAACAACCCAAGGAAAAAACAATGTTCAATCTAATGTGAAACTTTACACCATTTTAGGGTATTCGAAGTTTCTGAATAAAATCCCCTTTTTCGGCTCGAATATTTCAGAACCAATAGTTTAAATATATTATAGAAAAATTGTTTCAAAATTTCATTCGTGAGATTATCTTTCCTTACTTATAAAAAAAAGTTATTATATCCCCTCGGATACTTTCAGCAACTATTAAATCGGTTAACTTAAAACGAGATTTTTTAGTTCATTACATAAATTTAAAAAATAGTTATTTTCTTTCTCGAATATATATTTTCTTATATAACGAATCTCTATTATGAGTACAAATAAGTAAATAAAATATGTATAAAAACTTTTGTAACGAAATTTTCATCAATCCTGAACTATTGCATTATTAATGAAGCGCTATGAAAATTAATTTCAAATAATCCTTACTCCTACAATGAGACTTAAACCAATGGAAATGTATTTAAAGAAGTCTAAAACATTTTATTATTCGGCTTATATATCAATGAATTTTTAATTTCTCTCGCGTATTAATTACTTTCTCATAAATTTAATTATAACTTAATTTTAGCTAAAAATAAAAGTAAAACATAAGAAATTATCTAGAAAGCAATAAAACTGTCCACGTATGTAAATAAGAACGTGGCAAAATAATTCTTCTCATTCTGCAGTACAGTAATAATACTCTCATTCTACAGTACATTCTGCGCACATAATAAAATTTTAAAAATTATATGATTTTACTAAGATTTATATAAATTCTGTCAAAAATCAGATTAAAAATAATTTTTTTCATTTGCAATCCTTATTACTCAGTTTTAATTATCATGAAATTTTAAAAAAAAGGATAATATGACATAGTAAATGTTTTATTCATTAACAATATTAAAAATTTTCTTAAATAATAAACAATATAATTTTCTTAAATAATAAACACAATGGTATTTATTTCAATTTCACAGTTGCTTTCTGTGACTTGTTTTAAAGAGTTAGCAGATATAATTTAATGAATTGGAGCTAAAAAGGAATTTTGAATTAAAGAAAAATCCTAACATTAAAAAAATTAACTTAAAACAAAAGAAATAATTTTTTAATTAAATCTTCGCTGAAAATAAAGTTATATTTTCAATATAACAATAGTTATATTTATAAAGTTATATTTTCAATCAAAAATATCAATTTTACAAAAATTTAGAGTTATAAAAATAATTAGCGACAGCTTCTATTTTATGTATATAAAAAATGATTTTAATAATACTAAGATTTAATGCATTTTTGATTTTTTTTAAAAACTCGTTTCATGAATGTAACAAAATTTATCTTTCAGTAATGTAAAATTGACTAGAAGAAAGTTCGGTTTTAATTAATTTTCGATTAAGCAGGGTAATAATTATTCTTAAATCAACTTCCAGTTCGGAGAATAATGGCGCAAAAACATAAAAATTCTTATATAAAATAAGAAAAGCAGAATTTCGAGAATTTTTATTATATAGTTATATGTTATATAGTTTATATAACTAAATACATTAAGAACTGAATATAGTTTTTAATAAAAAAACAATGAAAGCCCTTAAGGATTTTACGCTTTTGAACAGGGACCAAAGAGAAAAGACAGCAACAAACATGGATAAGAAAATGGAAAAAAAGAAGATATTTTTCATGTAAAAAAGAAGACATTCCACCATTTGTATATATTCTCTTTTGGTATTTTATCTGAATAGCTTAATACATACTTTTAATTTAACAAAACTGGTGTTATATAAAAAATAATTCTATTTTAGGTTGAAAAACACACATTTCAATTTTTATTCAATAATGTCTGTCCCTAACACAAATGTGCAAACTAGTTACGAGCTTCACATTACTTATAGACGCGAAACAAATCAAATTTTTAAATGTTTTTACCATTCATCAAAATCATAAATTACGAATCAAATAAAAGCAAAATGGGAGTTTCAGTGAATTAAACACTAGTTTTAAAAATTTTTATATTTCTTTACTTCCATCCAATCGATAAAATGTACAGATTCAATTTATTTTAATTTTCTTTGGATAAAGTGCTCCTTTTTATAAAAATTTCTCTTGCATAATAATTTTTTTTGCGCTTTTTATTATTTAATATTTTGTATAGGTTACACTCAAATGATGCAGTTCGATCTTGATCATTTCGTTTCATTCGCTGGGTTTTAATGCAGCTGATGCAGTAAAATTTTAGAGATTGCGATCTTTTCTTCAGATCAAGTGCACGTATACGTTGAAAACTTTCTTTTCGATTTGGACACAACTTTTATGGTTCAAGAGTTTTCGGTAAACTTTCAAAGCGCACAGTCTTGGGTTAAAACCTAAAGCAGAATTCACGTTCTAATCTTCAAAATTGGAAAAGGAAAATTTCTTTCTATGAAAATTTCGAAACTATGCTTTTCAATCACTAAACATTAAAGAAATAGAATTATTCGGAAAAAAATTTTTTTTTCACCAAATTTATCATTTTTTTCACTTTCATATGATAATCAAAAAAGCATTTTAGACAACAAAAACCTTCGGTTTTTTTCGTTATTTTCTTATTATTTTTCATTCATATATACTTTATTTCGGTATAAAATCCTTGCTACTTGATTACACTTCAATTGCAGAACATATTTAACGTTCATAATAGTTCTAACATATTTTCTGATAATTAAATTAGTTATACATGTATTTTTTTTTTACAATAAAACATATATATTTATTATATGTATAAAAGAATATATATATTTTCATGAAAAGCAAAAATAAAAAAATTAAGCCTTCTTGATTCCTAAAAAAAATGAAAAAATATATACATTAATCTTAAAATTTTAGGTAATACTTAATTATTAATCAACATTGAAAAATTGCGAACCTAAGTTATTTGTATAATTCTTTCGTTGAGCACTAATATATATAAATCTTTTCTGAAGATGTAATCAATACATTCCAAAAAAAATAAAATTTCAGAAAAGCAACATTCATATATTTGTCATCGACAAATCTCTTGTGCAAGGACCGACACTGCCGCTCTCCTCTGACCTTATTATATAAAATTACAAATCTACGAAAAAATATCTTATACTGTTAAAGAAAATCCCCAACTCAGAGAAAATCTAGGTTAGGAAATATATTAAAAAATTTTTCATATATTTACACATTATATTATATGAAAAATTATTTAATATATTTCCTCATTTATTAGATGCTGCTTAACGACCTTAACCATGTCTATCGGGTTTAAGCTGTAATTATGACACTTTTATTTACCGTGATTAACTTTTTCAAATTATTTCTATTAAATGTCATTAGTTGAAAATAAGTCACTTAATATCAATATATTCATTTATAATGACAATGCAATGATTGAATTATCCAGTCGTGTATAATAAAACAAAAGAAATATAAGACTTGGGGATTTCCAAAAATATTTTACGTATTCGTCGTGATGAAATTAAATGTAAAAGAGCAAATCTATAACATATTATTAAAATCTATTCTTTGATTTTCTCAACTTAACAAATATATAGCTATAATCTGCAAATTATTCATATTTATTTGTTTTGCAGATATTAATGTAGTTTACATACAGGGTAATAAAAATTATACTTTAATTTATTTATGTAATTTTAAAATGAATTTAAAAAATTTAGGCTCACTGGAAAATACTATTTAATTGAATTTATTTTTATTAATTGAAATTTTAGAACAACGAAAGCACCAGGGTTTTTCTTAAAAAATTTTATGGGAATATTGTTTAATATTTACATACGAAATTAGTCGATGAACATCTACAGTATTCATTATGAATAATAATTCCATTGCTGAAATACAGAAATACAAGTAATTTCTCCATTTTACTTGAAATACTCTTTAAAAACACCCTTAAAAGTTTGGTTTTTAATCTTTAAAAATATAATTTTAATAAATTGATAATATATGAGATAATATTTAATCTAATTATATTACGAAGAAAATTATACAAATTTATTAATCATCTTAAAATACAGTGAGAAAAATGAAAATAAATTATTTTAAATGGTAAAAATTATGGGTACATAAAAATACCTTAATAAGGTATGCACCTTATAAAAGTCTATAAGTCTCCATTTTAATACATTCGGACACGATTGCACGAGAACATGACAAATTTTATTTTCCATATTTTGTGAAAATTTTCAATATGACGAACTCATTGAGGAAAGCAATATAATATTTGAATAGAAATATTTTTTTTATTATGCCTGTTTCAGTTTTTTTAATATGAATAATTTCTACCGGCATTATATCAACATAAAATTTCAGCGGATTCTATGTATAGTCTGTGTTAATATAAAATCGTTTTTAATCATTCATCTGAAACATTTAAAAGATTCCTGTTCTTATAAATAAATTATATAAATAAATAGTTAATAATTCACAAATTATATAAATTTAAAACACTTTTTTTAGGAAGCCTATAATATGAGTGCAAAGTTGAAAATGGTGCGGAAAACCCCGCTAAAACTAAAAATTAATTTCCCATGTGAGGATTTTAACCATTAATCAAATAGTAAGTTTTCTCATCTACATTTATTTATTCGTTTTGGGAATTGAATTTTCTGTTGAAGAATGCTTGGAAAAGAAATTTTCCAGGGAGTTTTTGAAACTCTGATTGGGAGTATATCAATCATGTTACACGATCAACTTTTGAATTTTACAGATAATTTTGATGTTAATCAAAACATGCTTAATATTTTTTATTATAGTCTTTCATTTAGCTTCAGATGAGTCTGAATATAAATATTTTTTTTCGATGTATGCAGAATAAGATAGGTCTAATTAATGTGTACTAATGTATAGCAATGCAGCAAGAAATACCGAAAATTTTATGAAAAAATGGAATTGTTTTTCAGATTTTAAAATCCACTTTTCTCATTTCACAATATATCCCTGAGATATTTTACATATAAAAAAATCCAATCTGATCACGTAACCAATAACTATAATGCGATTATAAAAGCCTGTTTGTTGCGGGCAAATATTTCCCAGCATGTAAAATGCAATGATATCGGTTTATCGGTTTTTCTCATAATTCTTACTTTTTCGTTTTATTTTAAACCAGAATCTATCGATATTGGACCTCAGAAGCTGAATCGGATAAAATTGTTAATGAAGACTCTCATGTGACGAGTCAGCAAATGAGGATGGATTGAATGATGAAGATACATAAAAAAAATGTTATTTGTGTTTGTTGTGTCAAGCTGCAGAAAATTGTCTCTAGATGGAAATCTAATGAGCTAATAAAAAAAATTTATAACATATTATTACGAGGAAATGATTTTTGCTTGGAGTAAGAGTTACTTATCATGAAACAATTGTCCAGTCGAAAAATATAAATAATGTCTTTGTGGGTGGCTGTTTATAAATTATTCACTAAAACTAAACTTTTGATTTAGTTAGATCTTCAAAAAAATTCTAGCAATTTAAAAATTTTTCTGAGCAGAACACATAACACAAAACTGAAAAAAATTCAAACAATCGTGTAAAATTTTATTTCTCAGGCTTATAAATGCAAAAGTTCCTGTAGAGTTACTTATCTTAAAATATTTGAAATTTTTATGGAGATAGTACTAATAATTTAAAAGAAGATAATCTAATGTTATCCTATTAAGAAAATCTTTAATGATCTCAAACTATCTTACGTCTATCCAAACCGGTAAAAATAATAAGATTTCCTTCCATCTTGAACCTAAACTCTATCTTAATTTTTTGCATTAGAAGTAGTTCGATTCTTGTATTTTTTTTTAAATTATATGTGATATTTACAACATTTAGGCTTTATTTATTAAATATCACAGATTCGAAAAAATAATCAGTAATATCATATTAACACAATACGTTGGAATATTTAAACTTTCTATTCTACTGATTTCCTTAAAATAGTCAATAGACTATTGTATGTAAAGTTTACATATTTTCTAATATGAATGTATATACTATATGCTCCTACAAAGAAAAAATTGAAGAAGTGAACATCTTCATTATGCAAAACAATTTTATTTCAAAGAATAAAGGGAATTCTTTTGTACATATATTGAACGCGAATCGATAAGGATATCGAGTTACATATATGTACAAGATGAAGGAACAAACCGTAACATCTGCTTTTACATTTCTGGATTTTTAAATCTTGCGATTAGGCGTATATATATCTCGAATCATTTCTTTTTTATTTCAATTGGAAAGATATTTTAAGGAAATGAACATGAATTTTATAGGCTTTTGATACAAGGTGTGCAGTACATAGCTGAGAAAATGTTAAGATGGCGGTCTCGTAAGTTATATCAAAACCTAAAGCGAAAAAAAGAGCTTCATAAAACAGCGAACAAATTTAACAACACTTCGAACAAGCATCCCTGTAGACACTTCATCAGTGACATGATAAGAAAGATCGTTCTAAAGCTTCATTCTCAAAAGTGAAACTTTGAAATGAATCATAATAAGTTATGTAATTTTCTGGAAGAAATGATTTATTGGCGTCGTCATTTCGCCATTAAAGACAAACTTTCCAACTTGAAGTGAAATGCGGCAAAGCAAAATCAGTTCATTTCCTAATTTAAGAAAGAATTTGCACCAAGGATCGAAATAATTGATTAAACGTTGTAATTACTCGTAGATTTCCCTAGTAGATGATACCATTTTGGAATCAAGATTAGCCAAAGTCGATTTTAATGGTAATTTATGTAAAGGAAAAATGTTACCAAATAAAAGGAAAATTATTATTGCAACTGCAGAAAAAAAGATACATATATAATATATATAAGATATACAGTATTTTATGTTAATAATATATATAATATACATATATAATATCCAGAACTAAGAGGATATCATGTAAATTGATATTTATATGAAAAAAATATTTCATATTATGACAAGTCTACATTAGAATGATACTCAGTAATTATCAGTATAACAGTAATTATTTTCATTATTAAACAGTTTTTATATTTTTCACCAGAATCTGAAATTTAATTTTTGTTTTACAGGAGTGCAAATTTTTTTTATAATATAATAAACTGGATATAAACTCAAAGATATAAAATTATATTTTAGATCCTCTGAAAATTTTAAATTAAATTCACGTTTATGAAACGAATGAAAATGTAATAAAAATCTACAATACTGAACACGTGATATGAGCTTCTTGTCTCAATATCCGTGTCACGAAATTTATGAAGTCAATATTCAAAAATGTATGTATAATTATAAAATATTTTTTCTAAAAAGTGCCTTCAAACTTTCGGATATTTTTCCTTTATAGAAAATTTAAAAATCTGTTATTCAACCAATGAATTAATACATTTTTAAAAATACGGAAGCGTCAAATGAGAATACTGGATAGGGTGGAAAGGTGGATGTGCAGAAAAACCAAGTGTTCATCATTCTATATGTTCCATTCGCACTTTTTTCTTACTAAATCAACTGAAAGTGAATCTCTTAGTTTTCAACATTTTTCGGAGGCTAATTTGATTTCAAGAATTTTTCTTTTTGAGGGAACTAGGAACAACATTCATGACGATTAAACTTCTGAATTGA
This sequence comes from Ricinus marginatus, assembly GCA_028565995.1. Classification (NCBI taxonomy): domain Eukaryota; kingdom Metazoa; phylum Arthropoda; class Insecta; order Psocodea; family Ricinidae; genus Ricinus; species Ricinus marginatus. The sequence goes on along the minus strand of JAOWBB010000007.1, from coordinate 2,553,708 downwards.
TCACATGATACAACTTATGATTTAAAGCATTTGAATAGAATTAACTCCTCGGAAGTGTCTTTCAGAGGAATTTAGGACAGGAAAATAAGAAAATACGATTGAATGGCATAATTATACTTGAATAAATAATTATAAGTCAGTTTTATTGTTGACGGACATGTTAATATGTTGGCACACCCTGTCCAACTGTCACAAAACCTTTGTTTCTCTATTCTGTATCTTTTTCATTCATAATGACAGTAATAAACGTAGAAAATGGATTTTTTAAAATGAAAACCTCAAAATGTATTCGGTATGAAATTTTTTTTGCAAGTTTCTTTTGAGATGAACCAAGGATGACGATAAATTAATGTAAATTTAATCAAAATAATTAAAGGTTATGCAACCGAGAAATACAGTAAAATTTCAATAAATATGAAAAAATTTATATCGCTGAATTTAATACTTATAAAAAAAATATACTGAATACTTAAAGAATATAATAATAATGTCGTTAATATATATCGATATCAATGTTATTGATGGTCGTTATTTGATAATTCTTTTAAATCCAGACAATAAAAAACTTTATAATTAACGAATATTTAAAAAAACTTTTAAAAGTAGCATTCTATTTATTACAATGGGATTTGAGTCAATGTTTTATGTAAGAAGGGTCGTCAAAAATCTTAAAATAAAGGTTACAAATTTAATATAAAACTCAAGTTTCAAGATCCCTTCGATTTGCATTCACTTAAAATTGCTGAGTAAACAATGTGAACGCATTAAACAACAAGAGTTACAAAGATGAAGTCATAAAATTCGACAAATATTAAAGTCGATATCCCTTCATTTATACTATATTTATCCAAACGATACAGTTTATTTATATGACAAAATGTCAAAGAACTTAAGTTTTGGAGACAAAACCTTTATGGACCTGATATGAAAGTAGGTTTGAAAAAATGACAGCAATCATAATTTTATTGTTACGTAAAAAACTAAGAAGAGAAAACATACAAATATATACATTTTATATGTTTACACAAAGTTTATGATAACGTTATTATGTATATTTATTTTCAGATACTTTCCTATTAGAAGATAACAACAATATCATGTTATTCCAGCATTCACAGCATTCCTGTTAACCGCAGCATTCTCTGTTACGCCTTCTAACATGCAAATATTATTCGAGCGATGAAATTTCAACCGAAATATTATTCTTTTCCTTTAATTTTTGTAGATTCCTATACAAGAGTATGACAGCAGCGCTCGGTAAGAACGTATAAAGAAAGGAAGCAGTATTCCATCGAATATGGCATGCAAAAGAAAATGAGCACGAAGAGAATCTCGAAGCCTGATCCTCCAATGATATGAAAAAACCATAGCGATTATTTTAAAATTTTAGAATTTCCGGAAAATTATTGCGAAAGCCAACAGGATTTCGATGTGCCTTTAAAATTTGCATTGTTCCTTTTTTTTCATTAAATACCTCTTTACATAAACTGGCATCTCAATTGTCGATCAAAACATAAAAAGAAATTCCTTTAAAGAAATAATCGATTTTCGTCAAATTTTCCCAAATATTTTTCCGTATAGCATAAAAAGAGTGGAAGGAGTCAAAAATTATATAACCCCCAGTTCTCTTGACAAAAGGAAAAGGAAATTCTAAGAGGTAAAAAAAAAATCGACTTACATTAAATGACACCTTGGAGCGCGGTTTTGAAAAAGGCGGAGAAAAGGAAAACCTCTTTGGAAGAGAAGGAGGTGAAAGAGAAGTGAAAAATCCTAAGTGAAGATTGTGGTTAAGATGGAACGGCGGTGAACTTTAAACATTTACATTTAGTAAGAAACATTGTGGTTGGATATCTTAAACCGAACACAAATATCTAGAAAGCGGATCGTAATTACCAACGGAAGCCTAATTTTGACACAAACTTTACAGGTGAGAGCAGATGATGAAAGTTGGCAACCATTGTCCTCACAGGAGATAAAAAAGCAAACTGTAGCCTGTTTTTCGTCCGTTAATGAAACGGTATTGTGACACCATTTTGAATTCCGAATATTACCATATGAAATAATTGTTATGAAAGACGTTAAAAAAAACACGGAAACTGCATTTTGAAATGCGCACGGCCCTGAATATTTGTCTTCTAGAGGTCAAGCCTCAACCTCGTTCTTTCGAAATGAAAAAGGTAACGTTTCTGTCGAAAGGAAAAAAAAATGGAACTTTTCCTTCATCCCGTAAAATTTTATAAATCACGGAACGCATATCATTAAACAATATCGAGAGGCAGCATAAAAAAGATGGATAGCAAAAATTTTCCGTACGTTTTCCTCTTCCTAACCTCAAATCTTTGACAATCGAGAGTATTTACCGGATTTCATTATAATTTTCGGAGGATGTGCGAGCAAAAGGAAAAACTTGCTGAACTTTTAACATGATAAATCATGCAGTTTCTAGAAAAGAAACACTTCACGATTTGGAAAATGACATTTTTCTTTTTTTTTGTTTCGGAACGTGATAAAATCATAAAATGGAAATTCACTTACATTCACTAATCAGTGCTTTTCGAACTGAAAACGGTTTTCTCGATTCTCGAACGTACACAAAGATAAAAACGAATGGGTTCGGTGAAAAAAAATTTTCCTTGAACAAATTAGGAGTCGGGGAGGAGCGGGGGGGCAGAGGAGAACGGAAAAATAAAGAAGTGAATTTTAAACCAACGAAGCGGGGAATGAAAACCGTTAAAATGCCGGTAAAAATCAGATAATAAAAACAAAACTTTTCTATGATTGTCAAGTGTCTTCGGAAGTTAATACGCGACGATCACGGTGCGGTAACGGTCACCTGACTACTAGGGAAGCTGGAGCTCCGAAAAACTGTACTTCAGAAAACGTGAGCAGAGAACGAAAAATAATAGCGGTTATATTTAACCAACGCGACGCACGTTCTTCACATAATTTTCCTCAACCCCTTTTATAGTAAACGGTGCTTAGCTTACGGGAAAGGGAGAAATATAATCGAGGGATTTATTTCGACTGCATTGAAGCTAAGAAAAAAAATTTTTCCGTGTATAACTTTCTTCTTCCGTTTCCGTTCAAGTAATAGGATGTTTTAACGTATCAAAAGAAAAAATAAAGGAAAGAAAAGGCCGCTACAAATGAATCGTGTAACTTATTCCGCTTTTCTTTCCCCTTTGGAAAAAGGTTGAAATATGAATAACTGAAGCATTTTAAGATCCATTATCTTACGTTATAATGTATCTCGGATTTATCATTGTCTTACTGATACGAAGATGGAGGAAAAGGAAATTTTCAACAAGTTAAGGCTAAGATGGAATCGACATCGCCGGTGCAAAAAGGGGTGATTTGAATTCTTCTTTTTCCGTTATTCACACTTCTTTCTTAATGTTTTTCCCTCGATTTTCAATTAGCTTTGAATTGATGATTATAATCGTTGTCAGTTGTTCGCGAAGTTTTATCAAAACGGAAAAAAAGAGTATATTGAAATAAGGCTATAGAAATTTCTTTTTCTTTTCTTTTTTACCCATGAATGATAAAAACTTGAAAAAATTAAAAAACAGAAAAAAAGTATCCTGACATATATATATATATACATAAATACACATATACATGAGATTTTGAAAGAAAAAAATATTTGTTTGTATTTTATTTACGTATGAAGTTAAAAAAAATAAAGCTTCTTAATTAGCCCAAGTAAAGTTTTTAATATTTTCATTTTAAAAAACAAGTCACAAAATGTTAAGGGTCAAAATGTTAATATTTGTGTAAAAAATTGTTTTGTTCGCATTTCCTTGCAGAGGACGAATTGAGTTTTACATATGATTTGGATGCCAAAGTAAATAATTGCATAAAAATAGATATAGATAACGCAAATGTCATTGGCAACAATGTAATAACTTAAATATAGCTTACTTTAAAATATAAAATTTTGATTTTAACCAATAAAAAAGCTAATTTCTGGTGTTTTCATAAATTTGTCATAAAAATGTATTCACTTTAAATAAATCATTCTTTCATGTTAATAAATGCATTTCCTAATAAGTAAAGTATGGATAATTTATTTCACGATGAAAAAGATGAACGTGAAAGGCCTTAATTCTTGCAAATAAAAAAATTCAGATGATTTTTAATAATTAGATGTTTCATGTTTTAATTATTCGCTTTACACAGCAACCTGTTTATAAAAATTTATAAGGTTGAAAAATTTTAAATAAAGTTTGAAGTCTCATTTTAAATAATAATAATAATAATAATATGGAGGAGTCGCAGAATTAAGGAGTCACTAATAACGTGCCAAATACACGGAGGCTTTTGCCAAATAATTCTCAACTTGGAATAAATATATAATTTTGTAAATATTCATGTGTCACATTGTTTCGTTTATCCGGGGCAAAGGAAAATGGACAAATCATTAAGCGAAAAATGAAAATGACCGACACCGCTACCTGGCGGCATGGCGAGAAGGGACACGACCAAACCTTTCATCAAAGTTCGAAAACTAACAAGATTTTTGAAACCGAAAAAGGTTCGTCCGTTTTCCGCAGCGGAAATAAATTTTTGAAAACCGAGAATGAGAAATTAAAATTATGGCAGAACCGGGTAAAAGGATGCCAAATTGAAAATAAGCGCTCTGAATTTTTTAGATTCGAGAGCGAACCTGAAGCTTTATTCTTTTCTCTTGGATTCAGTCAAGGAACGAATAGTAAAAATGTTATTCTTATTTTTGTACTATGAAATACCTAAATATTAGTCTGATAAATAACATATATTTAATATTTTTATAGGAAACCCAAATTATGCAGAGGAACGTGACTACGTGATCTGCATTCGCACATGGGATGAAAGAGAATAAAATGCTGAGGGTAAAGTCGATTTTGGGATAAGATTTTTCGTTTTATTACACAAGTGTAAAAGCCCTTTAGTTACAAGACAATTAATGAGTCGGTGGTAACTTTTCCCGCAATTCCTGCTGGGCTTGAAACAAAATTGCCAAAGAGTCACTAATGTGGCCCCATGAGAAATTTACATTTCTCATATCTTGGCATGAAAGCTTTATATATAAATAAATGTATTTTGAAATAATACTTAAACTCAATTTTCTCTAAAAATCAAGATAATATAGGTTGGAGCCTTTTGGTATATTAAAAGTCAGTTTTGAAACCTGAATTTTGCTTATAAATATCATTACCGGATATTGTGATTGGTCAAAATTCGCGAGTCCCATCGACGGTGGAACATTAATCACCGCGTTATTTTATCAGGATGGATCCGCTGTTGGTTTTTCATCATCTGGAGACCGGTATGCATGAAATGTTGAACGAATGGCCAAAAGAAAATTCTTGCAGTTATAACTTCGGGAGATAAATTTTTGTCCGAAAGATTTTCCGCGACTTACCAATTCTCTTTCCGAGATCGTTTGGCGGTCAAATGAAATTTGCGAGCTAGGAAGTCTTCCTACCAAATACTATTTTTCCCATATCAATCCCTTGCAAAATGTTTTTAGTCTCAAACGGTTTCTTTCTGGGATTCTGAAGAAGAGGAATTATAATATATACAACTCCGGAATTATAATAACGCTCTGAGGTGAGCCAACATTCATCCAAGAATTTTGCAAGCAGACGCAAATAAATATATATCGCATACTCTTGAGGGATATTTTCCCAAAGCTTGCAAAATGAAAAACTGAATATTCAGCACTTTTTTTCACCTGGAATTTATAGATTACTTTCATTTTACACTTCATAAGATAATCTTTTTAAATATTTTCTTTATAAAATTCGGGATTCTCCAGCAGGGAAGGAAGCTTTTCCAGAGGCAACTCGACTTCTCTCTGTTCTCGAATGCAGCGAACTCAATCGTGGTAACCACTTTCCCAAAATCCTTTCGGTTTTAAAGTTCGTGCTCACAGCGTCAACTATAAAATTTCATCAGCTGAGTGAAAAGTGCGAACAAAGAGGATAATATCAGAGGTAGAACAGACAGAGGCTTCCTTCGATGAAAGGCATAAAGGAGAAAGCCAGTTAAGCTTGTTTTTTTCATCCATTGTTCAACATGAAATATTTTCCCTGCGTTTAAAAATCAGAGTTTTTCTTTTTCCAATATGCGGCAACTTCGAAATGGGATAAAATTACACCGGAAAAATAATTTTGATCGTTCGCGGATATGAGGCAAAATGTTGTTGCAAAATCGTCGCATTAGAAGGATGTTCTTTCAGAGGAGCTTACAAAATGAGGGAAAAAGACGCAAAATACTGTAGCTGAAATGCCGCATCTGGTACTTCGCAAAACACACTCTCCGGAAGACGGCAATGCTCCCTCGGAGTTTTTCTCCGATTTTCCTTTAGAAAGGACTTAAAAAATGCTGCTGTAATCGTCTTAAATCTCTCCGGACCTGAATGGTTAAAGAGCACGAAAAGGGTCAAACTAAAGCCGGAGAACGCGGAACCTTCCTAAATTTCGAACCTTTTCAGAATTTAGCATGATAAACGGCTTTGATCGCTCACCCGGGACAAAATGGAGATCGGAATTGATCATTTCAAAATGCGCTACCCTAAAGCAGTTGAAAACTTAGGGTTCGTCGTGGAAAACATTGTGGTGCATTGTTTATTAGCGCAATAAAAATCCCCGAGGGGCATCGCGATTTCGCATTCATGATTGGAGGTGGCCAATACATCAACAGATTTTGAAATGGAACAGGATTTAGGTTTGAAATTTCGAATGCAGCCTCGAAGTAAATGAAAGCTCGGAATTCAATTCGAAATTGGATCGGTTCGAATTCAGTTTTAGATTCCTTTTCCGCAAAATTTCACGTTCTAATCACGCCGATTGATCTTTCCCGACGAAAAATGTTAAGCAGTTTTTGAAGGTGGAGTCCGTAGGAGCATAAAATGATATATTCGGGTGCAAAATGCATGTTAACGCTCGCAGCATGCAGATCTCTCAGGGTTTTACATGAATTTCAAGCGCGTAGGCAATCACAAATCATCTTCGTCTAAACCCATCACTCGGGAGCATGCACTGAAAGCACATTCGGGATGGTATATTTTCCCTTCGAAAAGGACCGGATGATGTATGAGACCTGAATCTGAGAGAAAAATTTACCTTCGTTCTTAAGCGTCAGGCATTTGACAGTTTTTATCGTTTGTTAAGAACTTCTTCATGAAATGAGAAAAGAAATTCGGAATTTTCTTAATAATAAATTCATTCCATGTACAATCGATATAATAAATTTCTCAAAAGCGCCAGATATTTTTCAAATGCAACTCAGTTATGAGCGAATTTCCTGTATTTAGTGTCAGAAAGGAAATTTTTAAATCGTGTGACGTATCCGCGGTATAAGGGATGGACTCCCTGATTCGAAGTCCTCGTATGATCATGGCTTTGCGCCTTCATATTTTAGCGTCTTTCGTTTGATAACAGTTTTAAAATTAAACGTGAGATATGAGCGGTGCTCTACGTGTACCGAATAATGGTGCTTTCAGCTGGATAAATCCTAAGGAATCGAACGGGCATTTTGTTACTCTCAGAACCGATCCAACATGTTATTGCTTGGCACAACTCGAACCAAGATCCGAGATAAAGCGGTAGGTAAAGTAGATAACAGCGGTGCGCACTGAAGCAAACTTCAAATTGGCCTTTTCATCAGCGGAAGTGATGTTGGCACGTGAATCTCCTTAATTCAGCGTGGAATCGTAATTCGCACAAAGGTTGCAGATCTTCCGGCAAAAGGGAGTCCCTCGCTGGAGCTACGAGGGGAAACGATTTGGACGATCAACGAAAACTCAAATGACGCAAAACCGCGAGCGGAAAGGATTTGAAAACGAATTAACATCCGAGGAAAAAGAAGAAAATTGGGACAACCAAAGGACCGGCAGAAGACGAAAAGATTTTCCCGTTTTAGGCTCGGTGGAAAAGCGGCTCTTTTTCTGCGTGTCCGATTCCATTTCATAGCCCGTGCGGGTACGTGGAAAAATGAGGGAAGAAACAAAGGATGCTAAATCTTGCTCAGTGTAATTTTCCTGAAAAACCGGTAAACGAACTTCAAAGTGAACTGTGACGTCATTAAGAAAAAGGAAAAGAGGTTTTCGCACGCATGGAAAAGCTCAGTGCCCAGAAATGAAATCCACTCATTTGCTGCTGAATTCTTCTCCGCGTCAAGTTTTAAGTCGGGTTAGGTTAAGGATTTTTAGGTCACCGCAGAGGGTTCGGGAAATTCGGGAGCACAATAAAGGAGGCCGAAGAAGTGCGAAAACAGCCTCGCAGAAGAGTTTGAATCGGAATATTTCTAATGATTAAATATTTCTTGCACCGAGTCAAGCTTCCGGCTTATGAAAGAGAAAAATTTTCCCGGAGGCTCGAAGCTGCGGCAAATGCAAAACGGGGAAAATTGAATTTTAAATGTTCCACGACCAAGGCATCAATTGATGGAGTTTGACAGATGATGCGGCATGGAATCTGGAGGAGGATATTCTATTCCAAATAATGCGCCGAATCATTTTTCATCCGGGAAAAATAGATGACGGGAGATTTTCCCAATTAAGGTCTAACTTGTCGCTTGGAAAAACGTACCGCCCCGAAATGTGAAGCTGCATGCGAAATCACAGTCTCGGACTCGGTGCAAAAGTGTTTTCCTTCCATTTCTGCTGTTGCCGAACAGAAAAAAAGGGGCCACGCGTGAGATGCAACATATCGGCTAAAATTAATTGTTCCCGTCCGAGAGAGATAGATGGGCCGACTTAATTCGAATTTCGACTCCGAAATGACTGGAAATTTCAAGAGCACTTCCGCCGTCCAGTACCCATAAAGGATTCCGGATTCCAGCCCGGGGAACGGGATCGTTTACGCTGAGGACCGGGACCTTAGTTTCCGGCCGTAACCTTTTGTCCGTAAAATATCCGTAACCGTTCTGCAATACTGCTTCGTGTCTCAAGCGACATTTATTTAAACGCGATATTTTAATTACTTAGAATGTTTTTTTTTTAAAAAAATTACTATTTTCCTCAGTGATTTAATTTCTAATTCTAGCAAATTAACTTATATTTTTACGTATGAAAGAAAATAAGTCCGTTTTGGCTCTGAAACTGCTTTTTCTCCTTTCAAATCTGATTAAGCAAGAAATTCGGAAATAATTTTACAGTACGAATTTCTCTTCCAATATAAATAAAAGCAGGTAAACTGCAGAAATTTTTTACCGATAAACATAAATCAGACTTTTGTGATAACTTATTTAAATGTAATTCGAGCGATTGAATGGAAGGACTGGTTGAAAAATGAATTGATTTTAATAATATTATCCTTGAATTATAACCTTTTTACGGCAGTAAACATGGAGTTTGAGACTCAAAATTAATTACTGATGAAATGCCGGCGAAAGATCATTATTCTCTTTGCTTTAAAGACGGGAAAAACAACAGTACACGTATTATTCGCATTCCGACGAAAAAATTGACAACAAAATGCGATTAACAGGTATTTGGAACGCGGGAATGGTTAGCGAGCTTTGGACGATATGCTGGGATCGGCCGGAGCTGAGGGGTACATGCAAAAGGCCAATCCTGTAGCGAGTGAGGCTCACCGTTCTGATGTTCAAAAACCTCCATCGCTGATTTCGTGAATCGATCTTCATCGCTCTGGCTCCCGACAAAAGAATCCCAATTCTGCAGCTTGCTTCCGATTTTCGGCGACCTCCAACATGGGGATCTCATCCACAACGGCAGCTAATTGTAAATTTTTCCATTTAAGGGTCCCCGAGCCCCGCGGGTAGTTGAAATAAGTTTATTACGCTCTACGGTCTGAAAATCGCGGGAAAATCAACGCTTTGCAAAGCGTTATGCACGGGAAAATTTTAATTCTGGAAAAAAAGGAAAAACAAAGTTTCTCGTGGAGGAGGTAAGGCGTCAGTGATTCCCATGCCCGTCAACGAGAGCAAAAAACCTGCCGGAAACGAGTTCGAAACGGAAACGCCGCAGCTCCGGATCCTGTTCGCAAAAGGCAAGAGCAAACGTCCGTCTTAAAGGGACGTTCATCAAGCGACGGTAAATCGAACGCTATCGGCTTAAAGGGTAACCTGGGCACAGGACAAGAAGGCGGAAAAAATGATTTCAGGCCCAAACTCCAGGAAAAAATTTTTCATCCACTAATTTTAATGGGGAAAAACCGAATAACTTAGTAATCTAATATGTCATTTGCTCCATGTTGCGATGCCTTTGAAAAGGCTATTTATTTCCATTTGCGAAAATTCATTTTAGTCTCACCGTGCAGAAATGAAAAATTAAATTCCTCCGGTAGAAGCTCAGATGGCGAATCGCATTTTCGGCAAGTGCAAAAATAAATGGAAATCCGCAAGGAAAAAGCACAGCTAAGACGTAGGTGGAATAAAATTTCCCATCAGGATCCGCCTCCTGCTGAGGAACAAAAAATTTTCCTTTTTCTAAATTTGAGAGCGGGTACACGGGAAACTTTTCCCGGAATGAAATCTCTCCCTTTAAGCTCTTTTTTTGGAACAATATTTATCTGGGGTAAATATGAAACAGCGCCCTTGTATAGCCTCCTTTCCCGAGGCGACTCTGCAAATGGCGAGAATTGCTTCGCTTTGGCCGAAGTAAAAACTTATTTGACGCCGAGGTTTACGTCTCGCTTCGATTTCGACTTGCAACCCATTCCTATTCTGCACTGCTCCGAAGAGAATCTTGAATCATGCGAGAAGTTTCTACTTTTTGCACCCTTTTTGAGACACCTCTGCGGGAAACTCCGCTCAAGTTATTCGATTGTCGGCATTCTTTCTTAAGTGAAGCAGCAGCTTAACTTTTTCTGTGCTTTGAACGACTTATTAAAATAGATACCTGCGGAAAGATCAATAGCCCATTTGATTCTGCCTCTTTTCATTGCTTTACCATCGTTAATCCATCCAGTCGTGCTTGAGAGAATTAGGCGAACATCCTTTTTATAAAATGTTGAGACGCCTGAGCTAAGCAGCGCTGGCTTTACAGAGACCGCATCATTAATGCAAATCTCTGATTAATAAACCTTATGCTGTACGTGATTTTTATATAATCCGACAACCAGGCTCGAGCTTTAATTCTCAAAAACTGAAAGAATGTATTATGATTGAGAGCTTTATGAAGAAGTTTCGTTTTTTTTGCGTTTACGACCAACGATGAAATCCTGCTCGTGCTCATAATTTTGAACAATTTATCTAAATCTTGTAAATCTTTTCGGGAGTATGTTGAAAGTGAAGACATGTTCAAAATTAATAAATCTTTACTAAATAAATTACTCGTATTCTTTACATTTTTCTCATAATGCAATTGAACAAAAAATTAAACCTAAAATAAGCCGAAAAACTTTACTTCTTCCATTCGTCTTTTTCATAATCCCAATTTGCCAGAGGACCATTGATGGCAGAACTTCTAAGATCAATACTCGCTCTGAACTGCTTCATTCTACTTTCTTCTGAAAATGACTCTGGCAGAGGAGGAGAAACTGAAAAATCAAAAAAAAAAAAAAAATAAAGAATCAACCATAAAGCGAGTGCATTTTCCATTTATAATTTTACTTTTCATTGTAAATGATTAAAATAGAGCTCACATAGAGCTCACAATAGATGTGTCAAAGCTCTTGAAACTATCAAATGCTTCTGAATTAAGGCGGATGAAATATTAATTTAGAATTAAAAAAAATTAGCTGAATCCATCTTCACCCGATACATAAAGTTCATTGAAGGAGGATTCTTTTCAAACAGCAACAAACGTCTGATATATCGAAACGGGAAATTTAAATATAATGTACTTCAAATTTAAGAATATTTACCATATTTTTTCACAGCAAGCATTAACCAAATGCCTAAGGAGGAGTAGAAAAGGGTCCATCCCACAATGGATTTCCATTCTCCTGTTGGAGCTTCCATTTCAGCAAAAGTCTGACAAAAGCTGGCTCGATAGAGCGTTTTTTTTTCCTCCAGTGACAAATTCTTCCAGTCTTTCTTTTCCTTCTCTTTCAACGGCTATAATTAAGCACAGAAAGTTTTAATTATAATTTGCAAAAATTAATTATTAATATTCAAGAAAATCAAAATATTAAATATTTTAAAGTGAATAACCTACAAGGGAAATACCTGACAATTTTAGTTATACAAAGCTTACATAATCTCAAAATTCATCTTTTTTTATGTTTATTTTGTTCAAATTCTTTATTTCAATATATTTATCCAATTCAGAAAATCATTGACGTTATAAAAAATTGATTTTCATGTAAATCAAAACTAATTGACTATCAGTTTAAGATTTAAAATTTCAGTACTGATAAATATGTATTGTTGCTTTACAAAGAATCTCAAAAATTAATAAAAATATTGATTCATGCAAGCTAATCATTTAATTTTCTAACTACAAAGGCCAAAAAAAGTGCTGGCATCAATCTTGCTTTCAAAATAATTTTTAACTTAATCTTAATTTCAGAAATAATTTTATCCATTTATCATTGCATTCCTAAACATAAAATAAATATGTTTAAGTTTCTTCATTAAAAGGAATAATCAATCCAATTATTTTGAAATTTTTAAACCATATAAAAATTAAATTGTAAGTCACAGATATTGATTCTTAATATTTTTTAAAGTCAATTAATTTCTTTTAATAATGTCTATTACATCAAGTAATTTTAGTTTTCATAATATGAAATACTAAATTTACATTAGGTTTTAAAAAATTCTAGCGAATATAAGTGATGATAAGAAAGATAAAATATTTTCACCTTTGTAAAGGATTTAATGATAGTACTAAAAGTAGTTTTTCCCATTAACATTCTTTTATGCGAGCATGTAGCATCCTTTTTGACTGAATTTAAATTGAAATGGTTGTAATTGCAGTACATCAGGAATGGAATAATGGACAAGGAAGTAAGATCAGGGTAGAGGCGCGGGTGCTACTGTAATCAAAGAATGTATTTAAACGTATATAAAGTTTAACTTATCGCATTGAGTTTAGTTGAAAATACACTTACAATTAAATCTCCTTTGATTTCTTTGAATCTTATGGCTGGAAACGGAAAATCATACCTATCACAGTAATGAGGAATTGAATTAACGCCCCATCCAACGACTTCTCTATTTCCAATTTTATTTCTAGTACTGCTATTTACAACTTGCATTAGGGCAACATTCTGTATTCTGGTAAGAATTGTTTTGTTCACTCTGGTCGAGAGCATCTGAAAAATAAAAATTCCTGATGCATTTAAATTTTTTAAATACTTTACGATTTTGAATGTTTAAAAAAATTCCCATAGATTATCTATATATGATTGTTGAGAAAAAACATTATTTTACTCAATCTGTGAAGTGTTATTCAAAGAGAAAAAACTATCAGTTATAATAATTTAAATAAATGAGGAATTATAAGACGTAATATTTTCCAGTCAATCGGGTTTATGAATCTAATTTTAAAAAATCTAAGTAATTTTAAAATGTATGTCAATATTTAATAAACGAAAAAAAAATTCACCTTTGCTGAAAATTAGAAATATGGCCGCCAAGAAGCAGACTATTCTCAGAGAAAAATCAATTGAGCGACTTGAATTAATTCAGTAGTAAAATAAATTTTTAAATGTTATCGAGATAATAAACGAACAAAAAAATTTGTTAAATAACATATTAAATTTCTGCTAATTGTACGAAATTCATGTCTGCTTTAGTTACATTTATTTATATGAATGTTTTCAATTTCCGTTACTTCGGCCACGTTTCCGCTCAAAATTTAACAGGACTTATCAAATTAGTGGGAATTTGGGCTGTAATTTGTTATAGTAATATCTACACAACTTAGGCACCTAATCGTGCCACTAGTGATTTTAGATTAATAATTCCGAACATCTTTTAAAAATAACTTTTATCGGTTTATGCCAATTTAAAAAAAAACGGCGCCTGTTCCTTTTCTTTTTCAAATTGGAAAAATTTGAAATTCTAAGATTCACGCCATTTGATGACTGAATCATATAAATTTCTAAACTACTCCGAAAAATTAATAAGTAATAAATTAATTAATAATTAATAAATTAAATAAATACACCTGCAAATTGCTTAAAAGTACTTAGTCAATCACCACTGATTTAAATTATAATTAATATTAAGCGCTAATTTAAAATATAAAATTTTTATTTAGGAGGAAAAGTTGTACTCAGCAGCATAAAATATGAATATTAATATCAGGATAAATTTATAACAAAACCGGGTAATGAGCTTTGAGGGATAAGAAGCTACTACAACCGGTCATATCTGGTAAGTTTACAAATGGCATGGCAAATGACAAAGTAATTCCGCTGAAGTTATAATTTTGGAAATAATTTTTTTTAATAAAATATTGCATGATACAGTTCAAACATGTTTTTCATGTATTTCACGTAAAAATAATATTCATAATACTGTAACACGCGTTAAAAAAAGTTCACTTTTATCCACTTGTTATTTTCAGTCATTATCATCAACATTTAAAGTGTTTTTGAAGCGTTTAAAAATTATTCTCAGGATAAGAAAATATACTTTATAAAGCAAATTTAAAAGACACACAGTAAATAATTAAAAAAAGAAATGAAAAATTAAATAGAATTAATCATTATAACAAAACAATGTCTACAAAATTAACATATTATGCTAATGAAAACTGTCGTTATTTTTTTGCTATTGTACTGAATTGCCATTGTTTGATCGAATCAATTTAACGAGGATAAAGTTTAATAACTGCATTGCATATGATCACTGGGAAAATGACTTTCGATTGTTTTTATTAATCTCCCATGAATTATGATATCTGTATGTTTGCTGCTGCCAGGTATCTTGTGAGATGAGACTGCTCCACTTGCCCCAGGGTACCTATCATCTGCATCAAACGTCCCGGAGTCCCACTTGAAAGTTTTCCTAAACTTTGAGCCAGAAAAACTCGAGGATCGGATATTTCTAAAATGCGAAAACGTCTTTCAATCATGTTTTTAACTCACTCATTGATCATCGGACTTATAACTAATATTTTCACGTTATTACGCAATCTCTTTTGAAAATATTCATTTTTTTCCCATTATAAATTTCCCTTACCAGGAACGGGATCAAACTGAGGTTTTTGAGCATGAATCAATTGACTGAACGCTGGACTATAACTGCTTGTGTCTTCTGCCTCTAAGAAATGATCTTCAGCAGTAGGAAATGTATCCTCCGGCAATTCAAATAATCCTATGACGGCATTTAACAGGGGTGCCCTGAAATAAAAATATATTATTTTCAGTTGTCCTATCTTTCTTGAAAATAACATCGTTCATTAACAATTCATCGTTTTTTGTAACTAAGCTCATGGCAAATATTTCAGGAAAAATTAATTGGCAAATCTGAAATAAATTTGTTTAAATAGAGAAAATGTAAGTTTTGTAACAAATCACGTTTAATACCAGCACTTAGAATATTCCCCGTTAAGAAGAAATTCACATTCACATAATATTTTAGTCAGTCCTATGGCTGTAATTTTCTTCTCCATCATTCCCGTAACTCTTCCAACATCTTGTAAAATTATACGCTGCAAAACCATGCCGAACATGCCGGCTTGAATTGAATCTATTAGGTCTATTAATTCTGCAGGAGAATACCTAAAAGCGAGATGTCATTTAAATTCAATTATGGGATTGATGCACTGCAAATTTAAATTAACCATAAATGAAAAATTTAATTTTTTTTTTACATTTGCAAAAATCTTGAGCTGTTTTCTATAGCGCTTATGTAGTACTTATTAAAGGGTAAATTAAGTACTACTTTTTTGCAATTTAAATAATGAATACATTTAATAAAGATTAATTTTGTTTGTTACAGATGATTAATACAGACGTTAACTGAATGATTGATAAAAAGTATTGAAAATATAATAATAAATTATAAAATTAAAAAAATAAAAATTTGATTTTAAATATTCTTAATATAATGTTACACAAATGATCACATTTGTCTAATTTCATTACCTTATGGTATAGAAACAGAAAAACGCTATAATTCCCTGTACAAATTTAGCAGTTTTCGAAGATTGCAGTCTGGTAAATAGTAAAACAAAAATTTGTTTGATATAAGGTTTTAAAGCTTCTTGAGGAAGAAAATGAACTAAATGCTGCATAAGGTAGAAACCTTCGAGATCATTTAATTTAGATGCTATTAGTTTCTGGAATATTCCCAAAAGACCATTCTGAAATAAAAAAAGGAAAACATTAGAATACTTAATCTGGTCGGAAATATTCTGTTTCTTTTTAGAGACAAAACACTTTTGTCTCTTTTTTCAAACAGTCCAATTTCGCAAAATCAAAAATCTGATATTATATAAGAATTTAAAAATTTATTAAATAAGAGTACTAATTTGAATAATTTCATAAACATTTCAGCACCAGAAGATTGTCCTCAAGAATTTGATTTGGGCCCATCACTATGGCCGCCTGGAGGAGGCGCACAAGTGGCTTCACGTTACCGTTCCTCTCCCATAAAACGGGAGCCAGTAAACAAGGTAAAAGCGCCAAATATGCTTCCGGTATTCGACCAGCTTTATTGGACTGGAGTTCTAACAACATGGAAAGTAGTTGGAACACGTATGGCACAAACTCTGCAATTGAAGTGAGGCAGCGATGAATAAATAGGAAAATTATTTGCCCCAAAAAATTTCATGTTTTAAAATGAGTTACATTACCTTGAACATCCTGCTGCAGAATAGCCTGAAATGACGGAAACAAAGCTTGTTCGAAATTGTTCACGGCTTCCGGCGTTTGAGAGCAGACTATTTTTATGGATAAGGCTAATGTTTCAAACAGATAATGGTTGAAATGGGGTTTGCTAGGGTTCCTAAACAAAAAATTAAGTAATGGTTTTAATACACTAGTAATATGGACATGGCTTGAAATAGTTTTAAGAGGAAAATGTTTTACCTTGACACCTGAGTCAACTTTTCAGTCAATTTGGGTAATATTTCACCAAGGTAAGGTATTATAGACGACTGAAGAATTGAAAAACTTCGCATTATTGCCCTCATGATGTATTCGTTCTCATTGGAAACGGGGAGTTCTAAAACACGAAAAAGATTCACCAACAGATCTCCTGCGAAGGGCATAATCTCTTCCTTTTTTATTCTGGAAAAGAAATTAAACATTTTTCAAATTAATCAATCTTAATCAATTGAAAAATTTCATTTTTTTCAAATAGCCATGTTTGAAAATTTTTTTAACTGCCCCGTACAAATTCTTTTGATCCGGTCCTTTAAGCATTAATATTTTATCGATGGCTGCCGCCGCATACGTGTGAACAACGGGACTCGAAGATGATAAATGACGGATCAATTCCGCCATGCAAGAAGTGACAACTTCTTTGGGCAGCACCGAACGAAATACCATCATGTATTTTATGGCGTCGGCCTTTAGAACGGGCAGAGAGTTAACTGAAACAAGGTAAACGACGGCTGCTGATCTCGTAAGAAGCAAAAGTAAAAAAAAATCTCGTTAAAGATGCGGAAAGCAATTACCATCGGGTCTGACCAATTCGTTGAATATGTGCGCATTTGCGAAATCCGAAAGATTTACCAACTGCGAAGTTTGCGTGACACCGTGTCTTTCCGTCTGCCCACGTGACACTAACGAGGTGACCAAATAGCATGCTGCATCTTTCGATTTCCAGTTCTGCGTCGGATTGGAAGCATACTGGGAAAGCATCGCCTGAAACGAGGTGACTTCACGTTAGATCTCGTTGGTCCGGATAAAAACGCGAAGCCGAAAAAATTCATGCGACAATGCTAACTTCAACATATTGACCGAAAATAGTCATCATATTCTGTTCAAATTTAGCAGCTAGGGACTTCACTAAATCGCAAGCAGCTCGCCTTCTTGTATCCACGTCACTTCCTTCAATATCGCGTCGGATATATTCTTCCGGATTGTCTTCAAATAGTTCCTCATCGCTTGCTAAAATGTAACATTAAAATAAAATCTTTTTTAACAAGGCTAACTCCGCAATTTATCACAATTATGTTCCTTCCTCGTAAATTTCATGATGATCGAAATCCAAAATGCTCTTCTACTTCTCAACTTACCTCTGAATTCCATATTCGGTATAACTATGTTGTGACAAATTTCATTCAGTACAGCTGGATCTTGAAACAAATTGTAATGCTGGCGATGGGTGATCTGACAGAGGAAGCTCAATGCATTACTCACTAACTAAAAACATTCACAATCATTAAATTACAGTACGAACTGCAATTCAAAACTATTGCTGGCAATTTGACTAAAAAATTTACATTGTCATATTTTTTCTGAGGGCCCGTAGACATCAACAGCGTCTTCACAGCATTAAAAAATGTAGGCACATAGTTCATAAATTCCTCGTCATATTTCTGAGCATAGAGAGAGATATTGTCACAGACCTGACCTTTTAATTTCTCTAACACGCCAGCCTCATCGTCTTCCTAAAAGAAAATTTTAACAGTGAAAGGCCCACTTTCCAAATTATTCAATAACTTACAAATTTGATCATTGATACTGAATCCTCCTTTTTATCTGTAATTTAAAAAATAAAGTAAATCTTACACTGTTTTGGAACAAAATATAATGCGTGATTAATAAGAAAAAAAAAATCTTGGGAAATTTAATCAGAAGCCGTTGAAGGAAACAAATTAAAACAAATTTTTATGACTTCTCATTTGATTCGATTTAAAATTACTTTCAACTAGCTTGAATTGCTCGATACAGACTCCAGCGATTCCCTTTTGTTGTGGATAATTTTTTAAGTTGCCACTAACCGATGAATGTAATTCTTTAACATCGAAACTTAACAATGTCAAGAAATGGGTCATCCAAGTTTCCATATTGTCTTCGAAAAACTCCGGCAAGTCTTGGTAATTTAAGGAATAAAACACTTTACATATCATGGTTAGGCTAGAACATATAACTTTAAGCCCTTCGGTATCTTTTACGGCACCGGCCAAGTTCATTGTTGCCTGAAATGAGAAATTTAAATCGCTTAAAAACGAAGAAATAAATCAGATCCACTCAAAGTGCTTCACATAAAACAAAAAATGTTTATGATTAACTTATTTACAGAAAATACCAATGGATTCTTATCATAAGAATTTACTTCATGAATAAAACATTTTTAATGGTGCTCATATTTTTAGTTTCGTCAACTTGTAAATGGAGTTATTAATGTTACAGTAAACTTACAATAAAAAGATCAGTTAAAGGCTTCGCAAATTTATCTAAAACGAATTTTATTTCTGTCCACAATACTTGGGACTTAAACTGATGCCTATATTTCTTAAAAAGAGAATGTGCCGTTTGAAGCACACCGTTTATGATGTGAAATTCACCTAAAAAATAAGACAATGTTTTTATTCTCGCCAGCCTTAGGAGGGCAACAGGACAAGCCTTAGGAGGCACTTATTACCCGAGGCGAATTTCTCGATCATCTGGTCGATTAGTCCGGGCCACTTCCAGGGGAAGTCGTGGCTCCCTATAGTGGAAATGGCATCGCTCAGCTGCTTCTGGATCGATTCGGGAGACTTTAGCATCAAATCCACTATTAGGTTTTTGATTGAATTTCTATCCTCTTCGTGTATTCTGTCGGCGCTGCCTTCTTCCTAAAAAGAGCGAAAATTTTCCCTTCCGAAATCTGAGGTCTTCCCAGAATCCGGTCTTCCGATCCTACTTACGGTTTTCCAGTTTCTCTTCACGAAATTTTTAAATGCCACTGAGCCCGCAATCCTGATTGTCAAATCGACCTCCGGCTTGTCGACGAGGTACAGCAGAAGGAGTGGGAAATTTTTATTGATTTCGACAGATTCCAGAAACTTCTCTGCTGGCCTCCTTACGTTTATGTCCGGGTTCAGCGTGTGTCGTAAATACTCTGATAAGGTTTGTATGTTATCATCCGTTAACTCCATGACCTGTGCGGAATAAATGAGATGCTCGGAACGGCTTTAAAGTGGGCCCACAATGATGAAAATTCAAACCGAGTAGCACTTCACCCCACCCACTCTTTAAAGTCAAGATATCTATGGTCACAAGAAGCAACCATAGCTATTTCTAGCCAGATATAAATAAAGAATATTATAAATGCAGAAAAAGTAAACTGAAATGCCTGACTGAAATGAAATATGAGGAAAGGAAACTTATTAAATTTAATAACAAAGCACATAAAAACCAGTAAAATTCTATGTAAATAAGAATGTAAGTTGAATGTGAATTTTCTGCAGTTAATAAGATTATATACAAATATAAATATGGCTAAATAAAAATTTTCCATTGTCCTTTCAGCTATTTAGTAAATTATGAAACCACGGTTACAAAATGTCAACATTTCCAGTTAGAAATGTGAAACAATTTGTCTTTGCAAATATGCAACATCAGAAATTTTTTAAGTTTACTCAAATTTTTAAAACACTTGATTTGTTCTGCATAATCAGCATTTCAAAAAATAAAGAAACAACATAATCGAACATGACTTAACTAAATAAAAATTGTGAGGTAATATGAAAGTTAAAAGTTTACATTAAACATTATTTCTCTGACAAATTCTATTTGATAAACAAGCAATGTAGAGTAAAATATCAAATAAGATGGATCAAGTGTGCAAGTGAAACATATTTACATTCTTTTTATTTTGCTTATTGAAAAATCCTAAAGTGCGCTAACATTTTGATAGTTTTTTTTGTATATATTTTTATCTGAAAAACAATGTCTCCCGTGGAGTTATCGAATACATGCATCAATTTCAAATTATCAAATCGCATTTGTTTGGTCCACATGTTTCAAAATACATGAGTTTTGGTGCAAAAATTATATATTTTTGCATGTAATGAAGTAATGTTTATCATACACGAAAGTAACAAACTAAATTTCGACCGACTATGATTAAATAAATTGCATTAAATATAAATTTCATGAAACCAACAACTTTCAATTAATACCGGGTAATCGTTCAGTGCTTCATAAATTAACATGCGTTTAAAGAATCGAAAATGCAAGGCCCTTCTTCAGGTCTCCAAAATCGATTAGAGAGCATTTAAAAATTGAAAACCTTTTTCAGAAGCGTTAAAATCTTCCTCGTGACATGATTTCACCTGATTCAAAACAAACCAAAAAAAAACAGTCATAATTTAACTGCCGATTCTTGAGTTGCACACTCTTTTGCATTAAAGGGATGCGAAATCGTAAATAAAACATTTGTCAACGGATACAAGGATAGATTTACTCACCCCAAATAATTATTTTGAGACGAGAAGCGAAAAGGGAAAATTAAAGGAACATAGAATAGCATGAAACTACTGACACATGAGACAACAGGATAGCTTCTTCTTCAATGGAGATCCCAACGATCGCATAATTGCGACAAAAAAAATTTTATATTTTAAAATCGGAAAATCCGGCATGAATTTAGAATAAATCTATTGAAAACATCTTAAAGAAAAAGAAACTGAACAGTGAATTCCTGCCGAAAAAAATGTGAAAAATTAAACTGATTTATCGTCTTCGTATTTTGCGTGTGTCGACAAAAGTTTCGCACTTGTGAAAATATTTCGACATTATGTGCAGTTATAAGTTTAGTCGAGACGTATTTGTCGGACGTTAATCGTAACTTCTCGTTTTCCGTTAAAAACTAATCCCAATGCCGATAATATTAAATGATATTAAGTTGGATTTTAAGGATGTTTTACTTCGTCCTAAACGGAGTACATTACACAGCCGTTCGGAGGTTAGTTTTCCTTTTTTTATTATTGTTTTCCGATCGTTTTTAAAATTTTAGCTAAAAAATAAAAAAATAAAAATGTACCAGCCAGAGTTTGATACTAATTTTTTTTTTTTACATAGTGAGCAATAAGTTGATTTAAATTGATTTAAAATAAATTTTTTAAACAAAATTCTATTTTACTCGATTTTTATATAGTGTTACTTGTTTTTTTAACCCATATCTTATTATTAACAACCGTCAATTTAGCATTGTGATTTCTCACGGTCACCTGCCGTATCCAAAAATAAACTGAACTTGATTTCTTAAACTGTTTGAAAACTTCTAATATAGCCAATAATTTTAAAAATAATTAAAATTTAAGTTTTCTGAATTTGTGAAAAATTATATCAAATTTGTATGAAAGTAAATTTACACAGGTAATTTGTTACAGGTTGATATGTTTAGGGAATTTACTTTTAGAAATTCCAAGAGAACATATAAGGGTATTCCCATCATAGCCTCCAACATGGATACTGTAGGTACATTTGAAATGGCAAAGGCCATTGGAAAGCATGGATTGTTCACCACAATCCATAAATATTATACAGTAGAAGAATGGGTAAAATTTGCAGGTGCATATATTAAAAAGAAAGGGAAATTTGTTTTTTATTTCAAAAACAAATTAATTTGTGAAACATTTAATATCTTGTCTTTATCCTAGGTGAAAATCCAGAATTAATTAATCATGTTGCACCCAGCTCTGGTTCCGGAAATGAAGATTTTGAAAGACTCTGTAATATACTGAAGGCTGTGCCTGAATTGTCATATGTATGTTTAGATGTAGCTAATGGATACACACAGCATTTTGTTGAATTTGTGAGAAAAGCAAGAAACACCTTTCCAAATCATACTATTATTGTAAGTAATTTATTCCTGTTAACAAAGGCAAGTCATGTGATTAATTTTATTTTTATTTTCTTAATGCAAGGATGATAAGATATGGATATTTACTCATTGTTTGCTTATGAGAAAAACAATCTCTGCCTATTGAACTGAAATATTTTACCTTTGTATTTGGCTGAAAATACTGATAGCATTCAAGATTAGGGCTATTTCCTTTTTCATGTGAATGGAGGGTATTTTTCTTGTGTGCCAGGACAATGCATTATCAGAATTTTTGAGATTACATTTTTCATGTGTGGATAATGAAGAAATAGTTTTTTTTTCAACTATAACAACAATGTTATCCCTTCATGAAGATTTGAATTTATTTGCTGACAGATTTCACTTGGTCAGTAAAAGTCACATTTTAGTTTCTCATTTCTTGTCACTGAAATATGCAAATCCACAAATTCAGTTTGGCATGATGATCTGAAATCAACTTCCTTATATAAAGTAACTATTGATGGCGTTTGAAAGACGTTTCATGTTAGTATGTATTCCTCATTAATTTGTTATTGCAGTTTCTATGTGAGATTAGATATTGCAGTTCAAAATGTTGCATGCATAAAAGCTATGTTTAGTTTGATGGTAAGTACTTTGTTTAGGAAAATAAAAAGAGATATTGAATTTGGCTGGGAGAACTGAAATTTAAGTTTAAAAATGTTGACATTTTTTTTGTTAACAATTCAAATTTAAAATTAACTTAATTAATAAATTTACATGTGATTGCTGATTAATAGAGCCTGGCAACTTTTCCATTTCGTTGTGAGAATTTTTTTTCCCATTTAAGGCTGGCAATGTAGTCACTGGTGAAATGGTGGAAGAATTATTGCTGTCTGGGGCAGATGTTATCAAAGTAGGGATCGGACCTGGCTCCGTATGCACGACGAGACTTCAAACTGGCGTGGGCTATCCTCAGCTGTCTGCCATCCTGGAATGTGCTGATGCCGCTCACGGTCTTCAGGGGCACATAATATCGGTTCGCGATTTAATGCAAACGTTTTATTTTTAGTATGCAGCAGTCACCACTCTGTGAATGTTTACGAAAATTCTCTCCTGGAGAAGACGCGTAAGGTGTAAGCTCATTGAAATAGGGGAGCATCATCCCTTGGCAAGAAGAGATACCAATTGTTCTTGACGTTTGAAAAGAAGGAAATGTTCGAAGTACAGTTCATTTAAGAATCGATCCGAATGCCATTGTTTGTTGTTGACTGACCTTACACTGTCAGGTTACTATATGAGGCTTGAATTGCCACAGAGTGAAGTTTTTTCGCAATTCTGATTTGGGGAAAACCTAGTGAATATTTGCTTTTCAAAAACAGTTCAACCGGGACAGTCCCAAGTGGTGCCTGCTGCAAATTATTTAACAAATGTAGACATAAAGAAGAAAGTATATATCTCCCGGTATTTGTCATTTTCTGCCTGATCCGCTTACATACTTATCGTACTAATTGTGGTAGGAATTGATTGTACCTGTTTTTTGTCCAGGATGGTGGATGCACATGCCCGGGAGACATCGCCAAAGCACTTGGTGCTGGTGCCGATTTCGTCATGGTTGGCGGCATGCTCGCCGGCCACGAGCAATCCGGAGGGGAGCTTGTTATAAGAGAAAACGGACAGAAGTTTAAATTATTTTACGGAATGAGCTCGAACAAAGCCATGGAAAAGTACTCCGGAGGAGTGGCGGAATACAGGTGAGGTCTCAATTCGGTTTCTCACGATTCTCGTTCTCCTAGCCGGTCTCACGTCGCACGAAATATTTTCAGATCTGCAGAAGGCAAAAGCGTGGAGATTCCTTACCGCGGAGATGTCGAGAAAACCGTTTTGAACATTTTGGGCGGAATAAGATCAACGTGCACCTACGTGGGGGCTCACTGCATCAGGGAACTACCGAGGCGTTCGACCTTCATCCGCTGCACCCAACAGGCCAACACCGTCTATACGTCCTAATGGAGAGGAGAAGCCTCGGCTTGCGACTTTCAATGCACCAACGTTCTCTCCCATTCAGTTATTTCAGTTCAAGGTGCAAGTATGGCGTGACTTCGACGCCTTTTTTGCATGGATCGACCGTGCGCAGTTTACTGTCCTTGGTCTCCTCCGGGGTTTTCCGATTGTTCCTCGTTTTCGTATTGGTACCAAAGATGTGATAACTGACGCAAGTCCGGTGGCTAACGCTTTCTTCTCTGCCGCCCGCAAGGCGGCTAACACTGGAAATGGAGAATTTCAACTGCAGCAACGAAACACGTTCCCCGCATTAGCACGAATTTTTATTTAGAGTATTGTCGTTTGGCGAAAAAAATAAAAATGAGGAAAAGTCGATTTCCTTTGATACAGATTTTCCATGCTTCTCGCTTTATATCGAAAACGACACGTTCACGATTATAAACGTGTACGAGAGATTTAAGGCGTTGAAATTGGCGCTTGAAGTGAAAAAATAACGTAATAAAGAAAATATAAAGTCGAGCCGGCCGAGGAACCGGTGCGTGTACCAACGCTCAAAGCCACATTCAAACAACGTGGTACGACTCGTTCCGATATTCTGTTAACTCTACCATTTCACAGTATTATTAGTCAATTGTTGCCAGTCGCCAGAAATTATTTTATTTACATAATTTTTAATTTCCTTTTTTTTTTTAATTTAATTGTTGAAATTTTGAATTATTATAATTGTTTTTATTTGTTGAACAATTCCGGTCTTACCAGTCATTTTACCCTCATTCGCCTCGGTTTGTCGCATGTTTCGTACTTCCAGGCCTTGGTTGGAATTTCCCCCCC
>JAOWBB010000007.1:2494112-2528162 GCA_028565995.1 Ricinus marginatus | reverse complement strand
TTAATTTGCGGGCCCCCCCCCCCCCCCCCCCGTAAATTGCTGAGTGCTTGAGACTCATTTTTTGCTGTTGGTCCCGCCGATAAAATGCATTCGCTGAAAATGAAAACATCAACTGGGAAATAGTTTCCGGAGCTATGAAAAATAAAAAAAAAATTATATTTTGAAACTCAATTTTCCATTGTGATGAGAATAATAAGAGTCATGACAACAAAGGAGAAAGCAATCTCTTAATAAAGTAAGAAGACCATCTAAATATAGGTATATATTTCGTTTATTTATTTTTAATAATCACAATACGTAAAAAGTTAAAAAATATATATATATATCAGGTTAAGCATGACAAACCGACCATTAATAATTCTTGATTTTATGAGTTTGGAACTTGAGGATTAAATTTAACAACCGGCTATAAATCACATAATAAAATTGGCAACGAGAAGGACATTAAATTGTAAATCAAACATATATATATTTAATATGACTATGCCATTTTTCTCACATTCATAAAATATGGATTCTGTTTTCTTTCTTTTTTGTATTGCTCGGGTCATTTTTAAAATCCAAAGCGGCCAACGGTTAAATTATATTTCAGTTTTATAGTAGGGAACTTTAAAATGATTAAAAAAAATTAAAAAAATATGCTGATGTACAAGAAATATTCTTCATTTTTTTCTTTAAGTCTACAGGATGTTTAAGACTTTAAATTTATTTTGGAAATGTCCTTAAAAATGTGATTCCCCATTTTTTTATTTTTTAACTTATCGCTGAACAATAAAAGATAAACAAGGAAATATTTTTCGATTTTACTGATTAGCAACGAAACGGATTTGTCGAAAAAAAAAATCAAGTAATTATTTCTTTTCGCTATTTACTCCTTTATATTTAAATCTAACTGAAATTTTGATGGAAGGAAAAAATTTTTTTCTGTAACATTAACAACTAAAAACATCATTTAATAAAGACTGAATCCATCGAATCATGCACTTAATAAGGATGGGTTTCGGTTTTTAGCAATTTTAGTATCCAATAATACATTTTCCCATGTATGTTAATTTAACATTTAAAAAAGGAAATAAACTTAACAAATCAAGAACCGTGTATGTTCCTTCTTCAAACTATGTACATGCGTGCACATACTTAGGTATAAGTATAAAAATTAATGATCAACGTTCATGGATTGATTTTTCTTTTTTGATATTAAATCGAATTGCTGTTCTCCAAATACTGAAAATATTCATTGGCGAAGTTAAACTATTTTATTACCGGTTCAAAATCGGTGTTCGCATACGGGAGAGTGGTGTTCGTAATGTGCGTTTTTTTTTTTGCCGCAAATTTTTGTTCGCTCGCAACAGCGGCAAAAAGCTTTGCTCCAAATTAGAGCCCGCGGCCTTTTTTGAATTTTTTTTCCCTTTTTTCTTTTTTTTTTTTTTGTTTCGATTTTTCTCTTTTCGCTTAGATTCTTCGAGACGGCGAAGAAAACCGCTTGCATGCGAGCCCTTTCGGGCAGGGTGCCACAACTCCGGAGTTGCAAGTATGCCTCGATGTTGGATCTACCACTTCCAGTTTTCACATTTCACGAGCATCTGCAACCTCAACGAACCATTTCAGTCTCGCTCCAACATTCAGCCAGTTAACTGGTCGGTTAATCTTTCTTTTTCTATTTTTTTTTTTTTTTTTTTTTTTTTTTTTTAACGTGCATTAATATCTAGTGTCACAGTTTTTACTCTCTCCAATAATCGTTCTGCTATTATTATTATTATCATCATCATTTATTTTACGTCTCTTTACACCGTTCGCAGCTAGCTCGAAATTCTTTTAACTTTTCGCGCTTTTCCGCCCGGGAAGGAACATCGCAGACAAAGAGTTTTTTTCGAATTTAGGAAAGTAAATAAAGGCAGACCGTCCTCGAGGCCGGGAAAAGCCGAGGAAAAACGGTGCGTGTGACGCGTGCGCGTGCGCGTGCGTGTGCGTGAGCCGAGTGCGTGTGCGCGTCCACCTTTCTCATCTCATCCGCTTATTTTTCTTTTCCCTGAAGTTTCCCCTTTCCAAACGTTTGCCCCGACCGCATCGAACCCGGCGGAAAACGAGCGGAAAGTTCGATTTTCTCCGTCAGGCGACCGGAGCTGTCGCAGATCTAGGCCCCCGGAAGCGGTAGCGGCGGCAGCCCACGCGACCGGGAACGCCCACCCCAAAATGAGCGATCGGAAGCGTTTGATTTTTCACCGGTTCGTTTTTTCGGGGGAGGGGGAAAATATGAACGAAACCCAAAATTTAATGTACCTGAATCGGTTTAAACGTTTCCCCGGTACCTTACAAATTTGCCCTTTCATTTGAGGACTGAAAAATGTCATTGTTTTTAAGTATATCGCCGTATCCATTTATGAAAAACAAATAAAAGCATCAGTGAAATCGTTATTTAAATTAGACCCGAGCTTCAATCACGCTCGTGTGTAAACGCAGATTCCGGTTAAAAAGACACACATGTTGTTGCGTATATATAAAATATATAACATATATATTATATATATACGCAGAAACTTAACTTTTAACCTCTTTCCTTAGAAATGCGTTTAGAGACTAGAATTGAGTGAAAGTGCAGCCGTGAATTTACATGCGATTTTAAGTTTTATGGGCGGACATTAAGATAGAAGAAACAAAACTAAAACATACAAAAAAACTGTGTCATGTTGATAAAAGCAGGAATAATTCTGGTCATTCCATTTTGTATTTTTCAAGGTGAGTTTTTTTGTTTCGCAGTCTTCTTTTAGTGAATAGGTGAAAACTTGAGATGCACAGTTCGTCAATAAAAAAGAATTATTTTCTTATTATTTGATTTGAATTTAAAATTTTCTTAATTTATTTATGTGGATTAAACCTAAGCGTTTTCTAATGCATAAAAAAAAAAAAATAAATAAATAAATATCTCTCTTTTAAACGTCGATACCATTTACCCGTTACTTCTTAAAAATATGCATCCACATCCAGATTACATGCATAAAATTGCTGTTTCATTAAAATTTTTTGCCCGATCCCGATGTATGATTTATTAATAGATTAATGAAAATTCTTTGTTCCTTGCTGTGTTTGAACCACCGCAATTTGATGTTCGCACGTCGAGATCATTGTGCCGCATTTCGATATAGGTCTCTGTGCCACTGACGGCAGCCCCAATCATCAGACCAAGTCATCCCGTGCTTAATATTCTAAATTTTTAGTTTTAGACCTTAGTTCCCGTTATATTGACAGTTAGTAATGTTTCTTTCTATGCCCGCTTTTACTGCCACAAAGTCGAGAAGGAAAACCCATGGAGTTTAATGTTTCTCAGATATTCGTGAGAGACTTTCCTGATGTTGCAAAATATGGTTTGCCATTTATCCGGAGGCGCAGTCTTTAAAAAAAAAAAAAAAAGGAAAGGTTTCCTCTTTTAAAAGCGCTTTGGAAAGTCAGCCTGTATTTTTCATACTATTTTCAATCTTTCGTGTGTTGTACTAAGTTCACTCTCATCACTGCTTGTCGTCTGAACAGTAGACCCTGTGCCTGGTACCTTTCCCTTGCACCTGGTTCTTTTCCCTCTGATTCCGGCGTCAGGCACTGGAATGACATCTGAAGGTCAACTGCTGATTTTTCCGTTTGGACCCGTATTTTTCGATCGCACGAATTAACCCAGCGTTTCCCTTGCGGAGAAGTAAATAACGTCGGAAGTGATCCAACTGACATGGGCAAATAATTCGCGATTCTGGATAAAAAAGAAAAAAAACCTAAATTTATCTAGCAGGATGCTGAAAGAAAAGGATTTTAGAGCGGCCGCTGGCTCGAGAATAAAAAGATGAAACTTTAATAAGTGGACAAATGTCTGGGTCATACTCCAATAAAGCAAGCCTCGTAAATGGGAATGCCAGCATTTGAGATACTTAAAGTCCGGCATTGACTAAATTCGATCTTTGTTATTGAAAAGAGGTCAGCATTATGACCACAGCATAGGTAAAAAATTAAAAAGCAGCTTGAACATGCGGTTGGGCATGCCGAATCCTTGCCGCTGGAAACCGAGCTTCCAGCCAACAGATTGATTAACGAAGCAATCGCGATTTAACTAAATATTTTCTGATTTATAACAGAGGACGCTTCCCGTGACATATAACGCTTTATTTTACAGATGTATCGGCAGCAAGGAATACATCATGCCCGCGAATATGCCCTAATATACCACAAGATCCAGTCTGCGGTACCGATGATGTCATATACAACAGTCTTTGTGAACTGAAGAAGAAATCGTGTGGAAAAGGTAACGTATTGTTCGTGACGTTCGTTGTTCCGCTTTATATTTATATATATATTTTTTGTTAATTAACCAATTAGTTATACTTTGTTTTTATAGGAATCGATGAAGATACTAGTCTCGGAGCATGCCTGAGGTCCGCAGGCAGCACTTGCGAACATCGCTGCAACGGAGACAAAGATCCCGTTTGCGGCACGGATGGCAGAACGTACCTTAATCGGTGCATGCTGCGTGTCGAAATATGCAGGTACGCGTTCTAAATTTGCTCGGAAATATATTTTCGGGTCTGAAACTGTATAAAAAAAAATTAAAATTCTACATTTTTAGAATCGGCATCCAACTGTCTCATCTCGGTCCGTGCAATAACATATCCGCACACAGGGAGAACTGTCCCGTCTCCTGCGACCAGGCTCCCAACGACGGACCTATCTGCGGCTCGGACGGAAACGTGTACAAGAATACGTGCCAAATGAAGATTTTAACCTGCGGGTAAGAGTCGGAGGAGGGATAAATTTCGACACTCTCGGACGACAGAAATAAATTCATAATTTTAACGTCAAACTGCGAAACTTTCAGACAGGGCGTGGTCAGAACGAATAAGAAATACTGCCAGACGACGAGGCACTGCAGGGAATCATGCTGGAGGGTGTCGAAACTGACTTGCGGTTCGGATGGGAAAATATACCCGAACTCGTGCAAGATGAAGTCTAAAAATTGCGGGTTAGTACCGCGGCGGACATTAATATTTCGTCGCTGCAAAGAAAGAAAAAAAAAGAGAAAAATACGGCACGGTATACCGGCTATTTGCAGGAAGCACGTGTTCGAAGTACCGATGGCCTTTTGCGCGGCACAGGAGAGAACGGCCGGTTCGCTCGACAAGAAGGATCTGGACTGTCCCTCCGACTGCCAGGGAGTAAAGGAGCAGCTGACCTGCGGATCCGACGGAAACATTTACACGAGCGAGTGCCAAATGAAGCTTCTCAACTGCGGGTGAGCGGGACGAAAAGATTTTCCTCCGACCGTTAGGTGGGCTCGAATCTCCCGGAAATGACGTACGTCTCTCTTTCCCCCAGGCCGTCGGCGAAGCGGAGGGTGCTGAAGGTTGAATTCGACAAGTGCCGGATGAAGTTGCAGAAATGCTCGGCTCTGGTGCCACAATGCGAAGAGGAGTTCGATCCCGTCTGCGGCACCGATGCGATGACTTACCCGAGCCAGTGTCATCTTAACATAGCAACTTGTTTGTACGCTCATTTAATATTGAAACCGACAAGAGGAGGGAAAGAAACGTGGCCATAGACGTAGCGAAAATCTAAATGAGAATTACATCCGACAGTCATAAAGCACTTTTAAAACATGATTGGTTGAAATTTTTTAAGAAACGAAGTAATTCGATTTCGGTCTTTCTCAGGATCGATTTTTCGGATAAAGGAAATGAAACTACAATCATGTAAAATGAAATTTAACATAACTGAACCCGGAAAATGTCGCGTTTTTATGGAGATCCGAACGAAATGATTGAGGACGGATTTTTAGTCCTTCGGTTTTTTCATCGGGTTTCTTGGTCGCAAGATCACGTTGGGTGTTTTTCATTTGCCATTAGTAATGCTTAAGTAATGATTCTTTAAACTTGAATGATTAATTAAGCAACGTGTTGCCTACTCCTTTGCAATTGCGTTTTGAATATTGATGTATATTTTGGAAAAAAATTATGGAACTTTTTAACATTTTTTTTTTCCAGGAGGGGAGTTCAAATAGCTCACATTGGAAATTGCACCCAGTTAACGAAAGACAAGTGTCCCTCGGAGTGCAACGCTGGCTACGATAATCCGGTGTGCGGTTCCGATGGAAATGTCTACCGCTCGGCGTGCGAGCTTAGGCGGCAAACCTGCGGCCAGTACGTGGTACCCGTGCCGACGCATCATTGCAGAACAACAGCCGCCTGCAACGAGGATTGCCAGGATGAGAGAAACTTCGTTTGCGGCTCCGACAACAAGTTTTACAGAAATGAATGCGAAATGAGAAAGCAAAACTGCGGGTAATTATTACTTTTTTAATGCATCATCCGAATTTCCCATGGCACAATAGAAAAATTTACAGTTAACGGAATATGATTGAATTTTTTTTTTTTTTTTTTTTTTTTTGGGGTTATAATTGTTTCTGTTTTCTTTCGCGGTTGCAGGAAACACATGTTCGTCGTTCCGATCGGACGTTGCCTGACCGGTTTCCGGTTCAGAGGATGCCAGAAGATTTGTCCGGCAACCTACGATCCCATTTGCGGAACGGACGATAAGACTTATTCGAATGCCTGCTTCCTGGAAATCGAAAATTGCAGATCGAGATCGCTCGTGACGAAGCAGTACCACGGCAAATGCGGCGAACCCACTTCCGAGGCCAAAAATTACTTGTATCGTTAATTTATTAACGAAAACGGACCGTTTATATGTATTTATAATAATTTCCGGGAAGAATCCTGTCCATTGATCGCAGTTAAACAGTTAACAATAGTGGAAATTTATCAATGGAATCTAAAAGAAAGGATTTGCAATGTCTGAAGAGAACGAAACCTGAGAAAAAAATTAAAACAATTTATCAAGTTTAACAAGTCTAAAATTGAGGGGCCAAAAATTGAAAATAAGAGATGAAGAAATTTTTGTGCGATATAAAGCTGCAATTTGATTTGTTCATGTCAAACAAATGTGAAAATATTTAAAATTACTGACTCATGTTTCTTATAGAACCGTAAACGGTTAATTTTCGTCAGTGTCAGTGCCAAAAAAAAATATTTTTGCAAAAATAATTGGAATTCTGAATAAAATTTAAGATCTTATTACGAACTTTTGTGAAATCAAAATGTATTTTATATACACGTACATATATAAATGTTAGTTAATGATTGGAATTTTTTTATGCTGGAAACATTTAGTCTAAAGAAAGAAAATCAACCGAATGTATCTTTGTACAAAAATCGTGATCTAATTGATCGTGATCTTTGGGTTCAAAAACGAAACGAAAACTAAAACTTAATTGACGTTGAACCGGATCAATACGAGTAAATTCCCATAAAATTTGGAAACTTATTTTTATGTTTCATTACACAAAATTTTTTCAGAAATTGGAGAACAATATATATGTATGTGCGTGTATGTGTGTGTGTGTGTGTGTGTGTGTGTGTGTGGGTGTGCGTGTGTGTGTGGGTGTGCGTGTGTGTGGTGTGTGTGGGCGTGTATGTGTGTGTATCTCTATGTGTCCAATGCGTGTGTATCACTAAATAGTCTTTATGCACAAAATAGTTGTATTTAGTTAAATGTATGTATATTTAACTGAAAATCAGCCATAAATCTGAGAAATATTTTTTGAAAAATATTAACAATTTCATTCGAATGTCTTTCCACCGGACATAGTTTCATGAGACATTTTTAGTAAATTGTAAACATACGTAAAAATTTTTATGTGACTTATTGAAACAATAATTTTCAGAGCTTTAAAAAGAATTATTTTTAAATGTAAAAGCATTTGAAAAAATATAAACTCCATGCATGATTCATGCTCAGAATGTAAATTGAAATCCACTTATTTGATATCCCTTTGTTGTTTAAAAATGAATCCTCTCAAACATAAAGAATACCTATTTTTTTATTTATTTTTAATAATTTTCTTGATTGAAGATAAAAAAAAACAAATTTATACTTTTCTAGGAATATTATGGAATTTTTTTATAATTTTAATTTATTACAATAGATTTTAGGAAATAGTTATAACAGTTAAATTAATTTATTTTTAATAGTTAAATTTTTGTATTTTTTTTAAAAAGTGAATTAAATTTCGCATAATTAAAATTTTTATTTGCAATGCATTTTTATTTTTACGTTAGAAATTCGATATTGAAAATCCTTGTGATTTTGAAATTTTCTGAAAATCTTTGCTATGCCACGCCTGGTTGTGGGCACTGACCAAAGATCTTTTAAATGAAATCGAGTTCCGATTGTTTGTAAAAATTTCGTTTTCTTCGAATATTACAGTAATCAGTATGAGACGGATAAATCTTGACAAATGTAATTCTCCGTTTTTATATAACTTTTATTTGTTTTTAAACTGGGACTTAGAATAAGAAAGTGGACAAATTCAAATCAAGTTCAAAAGATCGAAACGCCTGAAATTTTTTACTATTCATAATAAATATATTTATTGAATTAATACAAAGCTTATTATTTTATTCTTAAAGGAATTCATGTTCATCATCCCAACAATGGTGTGAATTTTGAAAATTCATTCTAAACAGATTATAGACGGTAAAAATTCGTGGCAATAGAATAGCATTTGCGTAGACTTCCAAATATTGACCAGCAGTTCAGCCGTAAATGCAGTCTTTCAAAATGGCGGTTTTGATGTTAGTATTTACCTAATTAGTTAAAATATTTCATTTTTATCAGATTTTAATGACATTTGTGACTGTGATGATGATGAAATTATTTTTTCGTTGATGAATCTCTCTAAAGGTATGACTCAACTTAAATTAATAAATTTCTTTCTCATATGCAAAATGATAAATTATTTTCACGCGGAAAAGATTTGTTACCACTTGCAGGAAGACAGGTATGACAGTCAATAAACATGATTAATTAACTTACCTTATTTAATAAAAAAAAATATTTTCCAAATAAAAATAAGAAGGTTGAAAACATTATGTTTCAGAAAAAATTCATCTATATATATTTTTCATTGACTTAAAACTTTACAACACTAGTCAAGTGAATAGTTTGTAACTAATTATTTCATTAGTAAATTAAATTATCTCACAGAAGTCATTGAGCAGAACCGTATGAGGCAAAAATAATTTCGGAGTTTTACAGGTCATAATTTAACTTATATAAAGAATTTTGCACTTATTTTTTTTTCATTAAAATAAACAATTATAAAGCTAAAGTAGAATATTTAATGTTGGAAATGAGCCACAACAAAAAAATTTGTCTTCTAATGTCAGACTGTATTAGTTACCAAAAAAATTTGGCAATATCAATGAATATTTTTTTGCCTTGAAATTTTTTTTTACTATGTATCAAAAGTTTTAGTGCTTAAAAAAAGTGACTTTTACAATAAGGAAAAAATAATCTTGCCACCAAAAAAAAATTTTAAAAAATCAGTTTGAATCTGTGATTGGAGGCTAACTGAAGCAAAACATAAGTAAGGCATTTTTTTGACAAAATCCTGTAGCTTTATTTATTTTTAATATGTTTCACAAATTAGCAATATTGAGAGTAATATTTTTATTGCTAAAATCTCATTTAATCAGAATTTTAATGCTATAAATTTGAAGTATTGATGGGGAAAAATTTATTGGAAAATATACATTTTCTTTTGCACTTAAAAAATTATTAAAAATCTTGCCTCATAGGCATTTGTATTATCAGTTTGCCAATTCACCTTTTTTTGCCAAATTTGCTAAGTTTTTGCATTTTTTTATTTTTAGATCTAGGCAGCTAATTGGCTGCTTAAAATGTCTGCAATCAGTGAACATTCTCACAGATTTGTAACAAGATCCAGCACACAATCAAAATTAAGTCCTCAAATGAAGTCAAGATTCAAATCAAAAGCACATTCTGATTCAGAAGGAAGTATTGAAAGTAATTCCTTATCTGTTGACAGTACACAGTTAAAAACTGTGAAGGATGTTAGCAGTA
The DNA here is from genome assembly GCA_028565995.1 of Ricinus marginatus. NCBI lineage: Eukaryota > Metazoa > Arthropoda > Insecta > Psocodea > Ricinidae > Ricinus > Ricinus marginatus. The sequence goes on along the minus strand of JAOWBB010000007.1, from coordinate 2,518,208 downwards.
AGATTGAAGTTTTGATTTGGTTTGAATTTATTCATAATTCAAATTTTTAAAAACAAATAAATACTAATTTTAATCACTAAATTATTATTTGATCCACAGAGTCAAATAAACGTAGAAGAGGTTCAGAATGGGAAATTTTGGAAGGACTAAGAGAAGGGCAGTGCTATGATAATAAACCTCAAGTTTTCACTGGATATCTCCATAAAAAAAGAAAATGGCCTCTTAAAGGATGGCATAAGGTTGGATTCTTTGGATTCTTTTACATTTTCACAATTGATTTAATTATTTGCCAAAATACAATTAATACAGAAATATTGACATTTGTCAAATATTTTTTTTGCTGATATTAAATTATGTAAAAGCTTTTTTATATGATGAAAACACTGTGAAACTTAATGCAAATTCAGTGATTTCTTTTTCATATATCTTTTCTAGAGATACTTTGTAATAGACAAGGGTATACTTGTGTATGCTCGCGGGCCGAGCGACATAACTCGAGGAAAAATTCACGGATCTGTTGATTTAGGTCTAAGTGTTATTTCAACTAAAAGTAAAAGTAGAAGAATTGATATAGATGCTGAGGAGTTTATTTATCACTTAAAGGTAATTTTATAATTTTACTTGGAACAGAATATATGAAGAAGCTTTATAATACTTATTTATTATTATTTTAAATTGAAACAAAAAAAATATTGTTGTATTTCTTTTATATTTTATTATTTTATATGATTATAAGAAAATCATTTATGACTATTTACCAATTTAACAGGCTAAGCGTTTAGACAATTTTATGAAATGGTTGGAACAGCTGAAGAAACACAGATTATTCAGGCAATACTTACTAACTTTCGGTACCCGTGATGCCACTTGCAATGACTGTGATACTTCAGTTAATTATCATCCTTCTTGTAAGTAAAAATTTTCGTCTAGATAATTTTAAAATTGATAATGTTATGTTTGAATGTTTAACCATTAATAAGTTCAAGCCATCACTTGCATTTTAAGAGATCAGTAGTAATTATTTGTTGACCATCATGAAAATGTAGAAAAAAATATATAAAAATACATAGGAAAAATTAAAAATTTTTCATTGTTAAAGGGAGTAAAAATTTAAATATCATTTAAAATATGAAAATTATACATTTAATAATCTTACTAAATAAATTCTGTCAAGTCTAAATTCTGTCTTAAATTTTATTCTGTCAAGAATACAAATATAAGAGCCTAAATGAAACTTATTTTATTTATAGCCATTTCACTTACTCCGCCCAACTTAAGTCCAAGTCGCGAAAATTCCTTGCCCCGCGGCATTATAGGCAATACTACTCCGATAGGAGGACGTCTTGCGGTTTGGCTCATAGATTCATCCCCCGTACTGGATACTTTGCAAAAGGATTTGAAGCAAATAGGACAGAACATCGCCCATTTGGCGAAAATTTTGGAACAAATATCTTACTTATCTGCTACGGTGGAATCTGAGGTCGGATATTCCTCATGCCAACATCTGAAATTTTATATATAACTTTCAGTTAGTTATCCTAAATAAATTTTCATTTCAGAACACAAGCGATGGATTATCGCCGAATGTAAAAAAGGATAGGAAGAAATTCGGATTACGGAAAAAAAAAAGCAATAAAGGCAGTTCAGTTGAGCTTGCTTCTTCTCCAAATGATGGCTTAATATCTTCTGCAGTAAGTTTTCATATATTTTATTAGCTTCGAGAAAGTGTCGATCTATGTGTGAATAGTGGCCGTGAATTTAATCCTTTTACGCGGATCATTTCGAAAACAAAACTTCACTCATAAATAAGGAATTAGTGGTGATTATTTTGGGATGAATTAACTAGCCGGGAATTCGTATATGCATAAATGAGTTTTCCTTCTCACCACTGTGAAATTCTCACTAAAAACTGTAAGCATTTAATCAGTCAAGAAAGTATTAACTATTCTTTATTCATGATATTGTCAAATAATTATGGTTTGAATCCATTTGCTTTACACATTTAAATTCTTTACGGTTTTTTTGTAAAAAACTTATACCTCATATTTTGTGAGGTCTAATAATTTTTTTATATTCTTGCCAGCAAAACACTTCACTTTCACTGTCTTCATCTCCTCAAGCTGTTATGTTATCAAGCAGTCAAACATGCTTAACATCAAATGCCACATTTTCATCTTCTGTAAATAGACCACAAAGCTTGCCCGGAAGCGAATATTTACATCAATTTGGGAATTCGTTAGAAGTTAGAAATTTAACACCAGAATTTCAGTTGAAAGAAGAGTACATTGTTTTAGCAAAAGACGGTAAAGATTGAGTGGATATCTACTTTTTAAAAAAATCAGAAAAGTAATCTTATTAATTATCATTTTACTTTTTTAATTTTTAGTTCACACAGATTTGAAAACGGCATTTTACAAATTAACAAGTGAATGTGATAGACTTAAAACTGCCTGTGAATCAGAAAATAGTCAATTATTAAATATCAGTAGTCCGAACATTTTGCTAACCCTACGGCATTCTTTGAACCAAGCTCTAGTTCAGAATAATGAGTTGAAAAATAGATTGAATCGTGTGCATGAAATAGCAGACTTAGCAGATGTGAGTTCGGTTGGTCCAACAGGTGAAGGGGTAAGTTCACACACTACGATTTCTTTTTAGTTAAGTTAAAATAGACAGAATAAAAGATCATTTAAAAAAAATAAGGAATTTTTATATCCATGAAAGTCGAAAAATATGTAAATATTAATAAGAATATGTTTTCTATTAGGTACAAAAACCTTTGGCATGCAATTTGTCATACAGTTCGTCGTGTTTAAGTGCTAGTGAATTTTTTGACGCTGAGGATAATCAATCAAAATATGAGGATACCGAAAAAAAAGACACGAGAGAAAACACGGATTCGTCAAGTGAGAACAATTCTTTATCGAGCGAAGAAGGAGAAGAAAATAGCTTATCCAGCGAAAATTCCGAAGTAGGCAATGATTATTCAATTGCAAGAGGTTCGTTAGATGGTACCTTTTCTCTTACACTGACAGTTTTAAAGTTTTTGCCGCTAAATTAAATAGAACTCGCAGAAAACTCTGAACTTGATGAGAAAATGATCAAATTTAAGAATTATTTCTCTATTAAAAATATTATTTAATATCAAGTTTCAGGAGAAATAAGTTCCGCTACAGGAAGGCGCACTAAACTTCCGGCACCCCGACAGAATACTGAAGGTCTTTCTTTGTGGAACATTTTATGTAAGAACATTGGGAAGGATTTATCTCAAATCTCCATGCCGGTGACTCTTAATGAACCTTTAAGCATGCTTCAGGTTAGCATTTTACACTTTCATTAATAAACAATATATTCGTCGTTGTAAATTTTTTTCCTCTGTCATACGCTTTGAATTTACAGAGAATGTGCGAAGAACTTGAATATTCCGAATTATTGGACAAAGCTTCGGAGTTGGATGATCCGTTGGAAAGAATGGTTTACGTTGCTGCATTTGCAGTTTCCAGTTATGGCAGTTCATATTACAGGGCGGGTTCGAAACCGTTTAACCCATTATTAGGCGAAACTTACGAATGTATTAGGGAAGACAAAGGTTTTAAATATGTAGCAGAGCAGGTAAATTAATTTTATCAAGGAATTTTCAAATCTAGAAAAATTTTGCAACTTAATAATTTAAATTAAGGGAAAAAAATTTGAAAGGATATCATTCTTTTTTTAGTGAGTTGAATTGCATTTTTAACATTAGTATTGGTTTTCTGTGGTTTTAAGGTTTCGCATCATCCTCCTATTAGTGTTTGTCACGCTGAAAGTAAAAACTTTGTATTTTGGCAAGATGTGAGAATCAAAACGAAATTCTGGGGAAAATCCATGGAATTTCAGCCGGCCGGTGAGCTATTCATGAGTAAATACCTCAGCAATCATCGGGTTAAATTACGGTTTATTTGTAATAAAAAATAAAATATAAAAATTGAAAATAGGTGATCTATCCCGAATTAATGAAGGGTAATTTTTGATGAAAATTGATTCTTGAATTCGTAGAACCTTGGATTTCTTAATAGAATATGAGTGAATATAAGATCTTTCAAAATATTACGGCGCCAGTAATTCAGAAACCGAAGGCAAATTATTTAATCAATTATATGAAACTTAATTGGTTGCGTTCTATGAAAAAACATACATAATTCAGGTTTTATTTTAATAATTTATGTATACACCATTTTTATTACTAATTAGTTTATGATAAATTTATTAATGAGGAAAAATTAAAACAAAATTTTCAATAACAGGAATCACAAATGTACGTCTCCCTGCCTTTGGGGAGCAATATCAATGGAATAAAGTGACAACTTGCGTTCATAACTTGTTTAGTGGTCAGCGCTGGGTCGATCAGTACGGTGAACTCAAAATAACATCAACCTCAGGGATAATTTGTAAATTGACTTTCGTTAAGGTAAATAAAAATTATATAAAGTAGATTAAATTTTTTTATATAAACGTGCGAATGATAATCACTCTTTTAACTATTTATTGCGGATATTAAAAATATTCTCTGCTAGATATTTTATTGATTTAGATATGATATTAAATATCCTGAATATTTGAAATACATTTCCACACAACGAGCTTAAAACATAAGGTAATACTTAAGCCAAGCTATTACTAATTATAAACCTTTCATTTTGTATCAATAGATCTATATAAGTTGAGAATAAAAAAATCATATTTTATTTATAAATAATGTTTGTAATAAACAAAAATAAGTGTTAAATTAGCATTTCATTTTAAATGATTCTTAACATTTCATTAGTTTTTATTGAATATAAACTCATTTAAGATTCAGGAAGAATATTAAAAAAATTGATTAAAATTGACTTAATAAAATATGAATTAAAATCTAATACAGAAATATTGTCAAATTTAGAATGGGTCTTTTTAGTTGATTAAAATAAAATAAAAATCTTTCAATGTTGGCTTGAATTAATGTTTAAAGAACGCATATTTATAGGCCAGTTATTGGTCTGCTAAAAGACATGAAGTCCATGGGTGCGTTATAAATCGAGATGGTAAAGTAATGAAGAATCTCTTCGGTAAATGGAGCGAAGCTATTTATTGCGGAGTAGCTCCTTCGGCAAAATGCATCTGGAGGCCAGGTACTGAAAATTTGACAGTCAAAATTATCGTTCTCTCGCAAAGTTCCAATTTAAAAATATATTAATCTTTTTATATTTCGCCCCACAGGAACCATGCCCGAGGATTATGATTTGTACTATGGTTTCACTAGATTTGCTATAGAATTAAACGAATTGAATTCAGAAATGGCCAAATACTTGCCACCAACAGATACAAGATTTCGCCCTGATCAAAGGTAAGGAAATATCTGGAACTTAATATTTCATTGCCTTCTTGTATAATTGTCACATTAGAGTGAAAATAGGTGACGGATTTGAAATAAAATCGATTTTTCAAAGGAAGGTTTTGTTAAGCATAAGAATATCAAGTGACTTGAGATTTAGAAGTAAAACTTACGAATTAGGAACGCCAGGCATGGCGTTTGTTGTCTAGGAATGACAATTAAGTGAAATATTATTTATTTTTCATATATAATGCTTCCATCATTTGTATAAACAAAAGCGAAAAAATATGTAAAAATATAATTGATTTGAGAATCTCAGTATACTTATGTATCATCATATTTCACTACACTTATGTATCTCGGAATACTTACGTTTTACGATTTTACTGGCTTCGTCATTTTGACGAAAGAAAGTATGGGCGACAGCCCCTTATTAATAATTTATTTTTCAATTTTTCTACAAAATATAAATCGATTAAATGTTTGTTGTTGCAATTCAAACATTAAATAAGTTTTTTACATAATAGATTGCTGGAAGAAGGAGATGTTCAAGGTGCCGAAAATCTCAAGCTACTTTTGGAACAATCCCAGAGGGAACGGGAAAGAAAACGACGGGAAGAGAGCGAAACTCCATATGCTGCTCGATGGTTTTCCAGTTATATAGCACCAGACGGAGAAGAAAGTTGGACCTACAATAACAAATACTGGGAAATGAGGAAAAATCCCGGATTTAACAACATGGAATTCCAATTACTTTGGTGATCATAGAAAAAACATTTTTAAAAAATTCATTTCTAAGCTAACTTATAATTTACAGTAAAAGAAAACTTTTTTTTGAAGCAGAAAACTAATGATGTTATTAATTAAAATGTAAACAGTATTTATATTTTTCTCAGTTTTAAATTTTGCCAGAAATGAAAAGTTAAAAGTTCTATTCAGTTATGAATAATCAAAGTTAATTAATCACGTTGAACGACGATTTTAAAAAATTGTTTTTAATTATCTTCTGTTATAATGTTAAATAGAATTCTGTTTGAAATTTTGTGGTCATACGAAAATACAGAGATTTAAAATAATTGTTGATCAAATATTGAGGAATTGAAATTATATTTTTTATTAAATTTGTTTGAAATTCGCTTTACTATATGTTATTAAGATGGATTTGAAATTATTAAGCAAATGAGAAAAAGAATTTTTCTATGAAGATAAAAATGGGATTTTATTATTTTTCTCTTTATATTAAAGCTTTTATTACTTGCGCTTATAAAAATATATATATCTTACGGCAAGTGTTATTGCCGAAAATAAAATGTTTTGAATTGTCTTAACTTTCTTTTTCTTTTAGTAAAATATTCAAATTTTAATATCTTTCATAGTAATTGTTCACAGCTCCTTTGAGACTGCTTTCCCTCAAATCAGTATTTCATTCTGTTTTCTGTCTTATGGCAAATTTGGAACATTTGATAAGGATTCCAAAGATAACATCTTTGATGAAACAGATTCCATTATGTACAGCTTTTCCATCCGTGATCGGCAGCATTAAATTCAACTTTCTCTTCAATGACAACCTGGGAAATTGTTAACTTTTTTAAATTATCGGGTGTTAGCGTAAGAAAATCTAAAAACATCTAAAAAAAAGGCGCAATTGTCGTAGTACAGCAATAGTGCAGCAATTGTGGAAATATATTTTTAAAATTCTTATAGTCACATTATTTCAGTCACATCACTTTTTAAGCTTTAACAGTTCTCAAGCGTTGTATGAATCTGATTTTGAAAGAATAATGGAATGCTCTTCGGTTGGCAGGAATGATAGTATATATTTTTAGAAACATTGATACATGCTTTAACTGTAGTCTTGGGTTGATTTTGGAGTTTTTGAAGAAAAATCAAGTAATAACATAATCCTAGCGGGATACAGATTTGATCTGAAATCAACGGTAATGCGGTTTTTTTTACAAGCAAAAAAATTCTCAACTGCTCTGTACTCAAAATTGGAAATAAATGAGAAACATTTCGAATCTGATAACTTCACCAATGTTACTCCAAGAGTGTTGCAATATCTGAATAGAAATTTGTATTTGACAGAGGGACATCCGTTGTCACATGTTGCAAAGCGAATAACTAATTATTTTCTAGAAAATTTTAAAGAAGAAAATGGTAATTCTGTATTCTCAGTACACGAAAGGCTCGATCCGATAGTTTCTGTTTATCAAAATTTTGATTCGTTATTAGTTCCGAAAGACCATGTTTCAAGGTCTAAATCTGATTGCTTTTACATTAATAAGGAGAAAATGTTGAGGTCTCATATGACTGCCCATCAAAGCGAATTAGTTATGATGGGTCAAAATAATTTTTTAATGGTGGGTGATGTTTACAGAAGAGATGAAATAGATCCCCAACATTATCCAGTGTTTCATCAGTTGGATGGTGTTAGATTGTTTTCACCTCAAGAGGTAAAAAAAAAGCCAAACACATATATTTTAATAAGTTTTTATTTTTTGTAACTTTTATTTGTTTTTTAAGTTATTTGCTAAACCAGAAAATGGAAAAACAAATTTACTAAATAAAAAGGCTGCAGTAATTCAAAAGAGATCTGAAAACTGTCAGGAAGATTATACCAAAGAAGCTAGTAAAAGAGTTGAGAATGATTTGAAAAATGCATTACAAGGTTTAATAAAATGTTTATTTGGTTTAAAAACTAAATACAAATGGGCATCTGCTTATTTTCCCTTTACTCATCCATCATGGGAACTTGAGATTGAACTTGAAAATGGCTGGGTAGAGGTTCTTGGCTGTGGAATCATAGAGCATGAAATCTTAAAGAAAGGTAAAGGTTTTATTTTTATATTAATCAAAATTTATTTATTTTAAAACAAATTTTCACAACATGCTCAAATGCCAGTTAAGCTAGCTAAATGAATTGTTTGGATGAATTAAAAAAATTACAAACTGAAAATTTTCTTTTCTTCCAAGTTAAGCTTATTTATTATATTTATGTCTATTAAAAGTTCATTCCATTTTAAATAATTAAAGATATTATTCTAGTTGGTTTAATAATATTAGGAATGGTCCCATAATTTATTCTAACATAACACAAAAATTGTTCAGATGAAAACTTACTGCAATTTAAATAAATAAAAAAAATTTGATGATTGACTAGTTATATTTATGTTATGATCAATCTTAAATTAAAAAAATCTTTTACCTTCAAAACTAATTTAAAAAGGTTTTAAAATTCAGAATATGTAAAGAATTTTTAATGACTTATATACAAGTATAATTATATATTAGAATAATATATATCTCATGAATATCGATTATTATTTCGTTTTTATTATTAAATAAATAAGATTTGAAATTAAAAAATATGAAATTGAAAAAAATTTTATTCGATTTTAGCTGGTTGTGAAGATCGTATTGGATGGGCTTTTGGGCTTGGTTTGGAACGATTAGCCATGATCTTATACGGTATTCCAGACATCAGACTTTTCTGGTCGAAGGATTCCGGTTTCTTAAATCAATTCCGTGGTAAATCATTTACCGACGAAATAAAATATAAACCAATCAGCCAATACCCCCAGTGCATAAATCACATCAGTTTCTGGATACCTGAATCGTACGAGAAAAATGACTTTTACGATTTAGTGCGAAATGTGGGCGGCGATTTTGTAGAGCAGATTCATTTAATTGATGAGTATTTAAATCCGAAGAATAATCGCATTTCGCATTGCTATTCAATAGTTTACAGACACATGGAAAAAACGTTTACTCAGAAAGAGGTGAATGAGCTTCATGAAAAAATATCAAATCTTGCCCGGGAGAATTTGAACGTGGAATTACGCTGAAAAACAAAAAATTCGCAAAACATTATGAGCGAAGAGATTTTTACATTTCAAAATATCAAATTTTTAAAAAATATTACGTAAACGCGAACTGCTGAAACAATTATTGCTTTAAATAGTTCATTCATAGTTGATTAGACTATTTATTAAAATCATAACAAAAATAATTTGTAAATCGAAATAATCCTGAAAAATCAATTATCCAATTATTGTCATTTTTATAACCGTAATTTAATAAAAAGCAACATTTTATTGTCTGGAGTACTATACCGTAAAAGGAAGTCGCTGCGAAACAAATCGTGAAAATATTTGTAATATATTTTATCAGTGCATTTAGTTCCTTCATTCTGGTCAGGAGGAAAATTTATACATTTGATTTGAATGCCAAAAAAAAATGTTATAAAATTGTATTCTGAATGAGGAACATATAAAAAGTTAAAAAAACGTATCAATATTTGAAGGAAAGTCCGCGAAAGTACTTTATATGAAAACTGTAAAGTTATGAATGCCTTATTTAATTTTATAAATAGGAATTAATAAATTTTTAATAATTTTATTTAATGGTAGAATAATTTCGATGGTTAAATATTTGTTAAAAAAGCAACATAAGATCCAATTCCAAATAAACCGCGAAGACCCCAATTAAGTTTTTTTTTTAATTTAATTAGTTTTAAACTTTTCGAATAATCTTGCAAGAACATGAACGTAGTTTGATGAACTCAAAATAGTTTTTATTTTAAAAAAATTTGTGCAACTTCAATATTATTTATTAATATTAAATTAAAACAAAAAAATGGATTTACACTACTCCTATAACAAAAGATCCTAATCAATAGAAAAAATATTCGAATCTTAAGAAAAATTATTTAATAAATATTATATACATGAATTCGAATTTATACTAAAAACAGAACTACTATTTTTATAAAAATGTTGAATTCTCCAACGACCGGAGCACCTGCATGATCGCGCCCATCTTTGATCCCAAGCAAGAATGGCAGCTGTCCTTCTACTAGAAGTCACTACTTGAGCTTTACTCCCACACCTTAAAAAAAACTCACGATATCAATGAATCCAAGCTATTTAAAGTTAGAAACTGCAAATTGGTTTTTTAATTCAACAATATAGAATCTCCACGATGCAAACTTGAATAGCTTTATATTACACTCTTGATCATTGTACTAAGTATGGTTCGCTTTCGCATTCTAATGAAAAATAGCAAAACAATCACCTTGAGCATTGTTTTACAGCATGCGGATGCTTGCCTAAGTAAACGTGTCTAAAGCTGTCGATCATAAAATCCGTCTGATTATCCACGGAATCCGGGATATATTCAAGCGAGTCCGGCTCAATACCGTAGTACAACTGGGAAAAAGAAAAAGAAAATATTATGCAAGGATAGAAACAAATTTAATTGTCAGCAAAGCGTTTCTTGAATCTGAAAAGTAACAGATATTTTGTCATAAATGATTTAACTAAAAAATTTATAAATTGATAGAAATTAACGGATTTAACGGACGCATGCTTGCGGATTAATAACTTACTTGTATCGGTAATATTTGATGAAAAAGAGCAGGGCTTAAAACCTGAATGGTCCCGTTGAAAAAATTCATTTGGGGAATTGCAACCTGATTCGGTAACGAACAGCATTCGTCTGCAACGACAAAAAAATTTTTCGTAATCCATTTTTCACTGCCAATGTCTATGCAAACTAATTGCAATGACCCATCAGTGAATTTCCAACTGAGATGTGTAACAAGTAAAGCGAGCTTATTCGAGATTTTTTTTTAATCCAAGAGATCTCCCTTCACATATAATAAAAATGTTATTATATCGAGGTTTCTTAAGACTACTTAAAAAATAATTGGATGTTCAGAATAATATTTCGTTAACTTATAAAAGCGATAGTGATTGTTTCTGCATATATGCTTGAAGTGCAGATGACAAATGACTGTTTAAACCTTAAAAACTGTATAGATGGGCCTTATATTTACTAAATTTTTTATTTACAAGAAGCTTTTATAAACATTATTAGTGAACCGCCTTTTAACTTTTGTTAAAAGAGTTGGGTTATAAAAAAAACCTAAAACCTGGTTCTGCAGTTGTTGATATAAAAAAATTCGCATAAAATACCTAATAATGTCTCGTCCGATTCCGATGTTTGAATCAATCTCGACAGGAGTCGAAAAAGCAGAGGCAAAACATCCAAGTTTTCAACACTTCCGACAAAGACGGGCAAACAGCTCTGCCTTAGAAGCCCCCATATCCTAATGATTACTAATAATTCCCGAAGCGTACTCAGAGCTTGATAATCCCTTGTAAGTTGATACTAAATTTTAAAAACAAAAAACAATTTAATTTGCTTAATACAACTCTAAAATTCATATATGTAATCATAAAACAACTTACCCCGGATGATTTACTACCGGATATCCTTTGTTCAGGCAGCCGGGCTAATAAATTCAAAGTTAAATCTGCAACCCATTGTATCAGTTGTTGTAAAGATTGCAGCGTGCTTGGCTCAACCGTGAATTCTTTGGCTTCCAAATGAAGCAAAACTTTATCTACATCTGTGACGGAATCGGCAAGTACAGCTGGTTGGAAATACAAGAACAATTAAAATTTCTAAGTAAATTTTTGAAGATAATTAACATCTTATCATAAAAAAATAATAATAAACAATCAATAATAAACATGATAAAAAAATATTAAATTACCTGCTAGACTTTCTGCCGGTCCCTTATCGTGATTCGACATATCAGAAGGCCTGAGCAAAGTTTTAAAAGCTGTGGCAATTGAATACAACATAAGCAATGATGTCAAATCAGCAGCTTTCGACTGACAATTTGCTGACATTCTGAAATCAGGTTTTTTCTGTCAGTATCTCCAATAGAACAATAATCAGCTCAAATTAAATAATCTATAATTAACACACCTATATAAGGATGTTTTGATACATAAGAACTGAACATAGTAAAACTGCTTAGAAGCTGAATTCTGCCTATTGAAGCTTTCTGTAAATTTTTCGCAAACGGCTTCTAACATGGATGCTCTAAGAGAAACTAAGAGGCCCCACCAATCTAAGCCAGTCACAAGGCAATATTCCAATAATGTGCATGCGTATGGAACAGTCATTGGTCCACCTGCAAAAGAAAAAAGATTATCATTTTTAAAGTTAAGCATTCATTAACAAGACAAATTATATGCTGCACTAATACTTTACCATGTTCTGATATTGGCATCAATCTGTACAAATATAATTGACCTTGTGTATCTGTGCATATTAAAATATTTCCCAGCCAAGACATGTCCATCTTTGATAATTTAACATTCAGTTTTGGCTGTTTTGCTAGTGTGGAATCATCATTTCGAAAAGCGTTGTTTATATTTGTAGTTGAAACCTATTTAAAGATTATATGACAATATTGTTCAGTCTTTACAAATTCTGATTTGGAAAAAAATTTGAATTAAATTTATTTCATTTTCTTATTTATGATTAAATTGATTTTATAACCTGTTTTAAAGATTCCCTAAATAAACAATTAATTGTGCCATCAGCTAGGGCAACAATTATATAGGATGGTGGAGGCACAATGGAAGTAATACTCAATTTACTTGTGGCAACACAAATAATTTGACTGGATGCTCGAAAATGAGATTGATGCTGCCATAACTAAAAAAAAATTTAATTTCTGTTTATATGCTTATTGGCTTTAATTTCTCTAATAAACTAAACTTTAATTTCTCTAAACTATTAATTCTAAACTAACAACTGTTTTTAAAGGCTCTATTGGTGGTGAATGTTTAGGTTGAAACAGTTTGTGTATTGGCAATGGCTTTTCTCTTAGTTCCCAAATTTCAATAATGCTACCCAATTCCCCATTAGCTGCAACAACCAATGAATCAGTATCTTCTCTCAGAACAAATTTTAATTCAACAACTCTTCTGCCTGCAACAGAAAAAAGTTTCAATTTAAAAAGGAACATTAGAAAATTCTTTTCAAATTTAAATCTTTAATTACTTACAGCTGGCTTCTTTAATGGGAATATTCTGAAGGAAAAAACTTGGTAAAGCTTGAGATGTGATGACACATCTGTCATCTATTTTCTTTACTGAAACCCTATAACACTGTATTGGAAGTTTTACATTACCACTGCTCACAGCTATTAAAAAATGTCCATCTGAAATAAAAGCTTCCTTATGAAAAAATAAAATATTTATGGAAAAATAAAACTTTTCTCTTATGTAAAGCACAGAGTTTACTCAGTTTCACTGATTTTTACTGTTTTTTCTTACTTTTGCCATAACAAATGTCTGCTGTAGTTATTCTATTTCTCATCATTCCAAGACTTTCAGATACTGATTGCAAAGTGCTTGATGACCATTCTTTAGATAAAACAATAATACCAACCATCCCAGTTGCAGATACAATTAAACACCCTTCAAGAGGTCTCCCTCCAAAACTTCTAACTGATGGAGCAACTCGATGATGACTAAATTTTTCTGTATATTGAAAGCTATCTTTTTTTTCAAGAACCAAACTGGTCTAAAATTAATTGCATTCATATTAATTTAACTTAATGAATATTAGCAACAAGTAGAGTAATAGTAACAATTAACAGAGATCCAATAATAAATTAAAAAAAAATTTAATTCAAAATGTGACTTGCCTTTCTACCATTGTGAAAAAATGCAGCTGACAATATTCTTTCTCCATGAAATGAAGCACTTCCAAGACAGGTCCAATCATTGAGTATATGATCTTTCATTCCCCAAATCTGAACAACCCCACTTGTATCTGCTATTACTAAATTTTCTCCTCCCAGATCCCATTCCAATACTGTTATATTATATCTGTTAGAAGTAACTCTACAATTAAAATAATTTCATTAATAAATTATTAAAAAGATAAACTTCAATTTTTTACATTATTCAAAATGTAATTAAGAAAATTCTGAATTTACCTGTGAGCCAACCATGGTATATTCAAATCTGTCACATAAACATGGGAACCCCAAGAACTAGCATTTGCATCTTGAATTGTTATTTTTGTTGTAAAAGCTAAAATATTTTGATTTGATATACAGCAGAGTGAAACTCCACTTGCTAAGCTAAATTGGAAAAAATTAGCAAACGCTATTAATTTTACATACAGGTAAAATGAGAATTTCACTATGGATTATGACAACTTAGAATTTGAAGTAAATAATTTGAATAAAGGCTTTAATTGCAATAAAATAAGAAATCAATTCGCCAAATTATCATGACACAGATAGACAAAATTTTTTTTAATAAGTGTAACAAATTGATTCAGAAAGTTTCAGTACCAACTGATAAATAATACCTTTCAAATTGTTTAAGTTGATTTACAATGTTATTGTTCAGCTTCCTAGAAACTGTGTATAATAAATCCATTTTCAATGAAATTATGCTTAAACTTCGGCCGTCGATAAAGTGCTCATCATGTCAAAAATGGTCCTCAAAATATATTCTTCATTAAGCACATCTAGATTAAATACCCCATATTAACCTACTAGGGATTCATATGTTACGTGAAACTTGCTTTCTTTCCACCTCCTCCAAATCCAGAACCGATTGATTCGGCTAAGCTAACCTTCAGTGTTGAAAACTGCTGCATTACTAATATCATCATTACAAACAAAGCATGTTGCATGTAAACGATGTTTTGAAAGTTGGCATCCAAGTTCCCGAGGCATACACCAAAATCTAATAAAATTTATGTTTTCACTTTCCGTCGACATAAGCTAATAACGGATTTTTAAATTAGAACATTTCCCTTTATCCGGTTTCGATTCGAAGCCGAAGCAATTTCATGAAATCTGTGTCGGGGTTTTCGCTAGATTCTGAAATTCAGTGACAAAATCCGTCTTTTTATATTTATTAGAAAGAGAAATTTAAAAAGGTACTGTGTGTAAGAATAATCATAAGGATTCATTACAGAATTGATATTTCTTTCTAATTTATTTAAAATTTTCTTTGATTTCCTAAAGAACGTCTTTATAATCACTAAAGATAAGAAAAATTTGTTACAAAAAAAATAATGAATACATTAAAACGCTTAACAAAGCTTGGCTTCGTTTTCTGGCCATCAATAAAAATGACGACCGCCCAACTAACGTATCTTTTACAATATTTCATTCAAATTTTTTTAGTACTTTTTGCAATTTTTTTTAGAGGGAATCCGTTAAATGCTTCTTGATGATTTAATTGCAAACAAATATGAAGAAAATAAACAAAGCAAGAGAATAAATTTTTTTATTTTTAAGGTCATTGTCATCTTGCATATCTTCCATTTTAGAAATTTACACGGTTTCATTCAAAAATTATGTAAATATTTGTTCTCCATACATATAATTTTCATTACTTAATTAATTTGTTTTTTCATTTAGAAACAGAAGCATATTATTATGTTATTTAGAGATTGTAGTACTAGACTCCTTTAGCTAATTTATTCGCTTTGACATGTGATATACCACTTGTAAGTGACAGTTATCTAATTTAAATATGTAGTTAATGGTGACAATATAAAAAATAAAAAGTAGACATGTTTTGTTTTTCTTTTATTTATAATTAAAAACACAATTATTTCTATTAAATACATTTTATTTTATTACAGAAATCTAAATGTTGGTGAATTGATACAATAACAGAATTAACTTTTTGTTAATTCCACTTTTGATCTATTATATTTTAAAATATTTTGGTAATATGATTCTAGTTTCAGTTATTTTTTTTAAAAATTTATAAATAACTAATTATTCTGATTAATTTTAAATATAATCTTATAATTAATCTTATTTAAACTCACATTGTTTTCAATTGTTTTTTATATTCAATATTTCTTTTTCTTATCTCATATTGGAATTTTATGACTTTGTCTTTTACATAAATTTTAACATAATTAATTGAAACAATAATTCATTCTTCATGTTTCTTTACTTAGGATAGTATAATAAAATGGAACAGCGGCAAACACAGAATCTTACAAATCTTCCTCCAAATGTATTTATTCAGTATACAAATCCACAAAATAATGGTGATAAAAATTATTATAAAATAGAGAATATACCTTTTCAACCCAATACTGTAAACATCAATCTTAATCAACCAATATCGATTATCAATCCACCATGTGTCATCAATCAAAACAATACAGGCTTTATAAATAATCAGGGTGTAACAACATGTACACCAGCAAATTATGTTAGTTTATCAACAACTAATTGGAACCATGGGATGCAACAGGTATTTTTAGCCTTTCTCACTTTCTTTGCTTTTAAATAATTAAATTTGCAGTTTTAATTTATTTTATATAATTTATGTAATTTCTTTAGGTGAAAACAGATGAGCAAATGATTTACCAAATAATGTATCCAATCATTGATAATACAAATACAGCAATAGATGGGCAACAGTTAACAGCTAAACAAGCTACTGTAGATACAAATGTTTTAGCTACTGGCTCTTGCACAGTTTTGACTCCGGCAAAAAACATCCCAAAAAAACATATAATTAACAGTTATACTATAATAGAAAAGCAAAATCAATATACAAACACTGATGCAGTACCTATTACAGGTATGATCAGTGAACATTATAATAACTGTTAGTTCATTTTTTAAGATATCTAACTTATTATTAAAATTATTTCATATTTTCAATAAATTTTTAATTATTACAATGAGTGAAATTTGTTTTAATAATAATATATTATATTTATTTAACATCATATAAATTATTTATTTTTATTATTATTATTATAACTGGACAAGTTCTCTGCACCTTAATTTACATGTTACTCATTTTCAGTTATTGAAAATTCAGGGCAAACTGATCGCCAAATGCTCACATGTGAGGAGGAAGAAAATCAAGATTCTAAAGATAAAAAGAAAAAAAAAAGAAAATTGGAAAATGAAAATGTTGTTCATTGTTGTTATATTTGTGGGGAAGAGTTCAAGACTAAAGGAAGTCTAAGATTTCACATGTTTCATCATAACCCAAAAGCAAAAAATAAATTTCAGTGCATTGGGTAAGCTATAGAAAATGATGAACATTTGAATTCATCAGTTTTTCTTAAAACTGTAAGTTAAATTCTTAATGATGCAAGAAAAATAAATTTGTTTTAGTTGCAATGAAGGTTTTGAAAAAGAAAAACAAAAGCAAGAACATGAATTGCAATGTGAGAGGAACTATAAACTTACACAATTGGAATGCTGTTTTTGTGATTTTCCATGTGACACACCAAAACAACTGAGAAAACATGAAAATAAGCATAGACCAATAAGAAAAACTAAACGATACAGAAATACTTGTGTTTGCATTGAATGCAAGAAAGCCTTTGATGCCATTTATTCCTTAAAGGTTTGTATTACAAGCATTATAAATTGTTTTAAGTTTTAAAAGTTTAAAACAATAGTATTATATTTAAATTATTTAAATTAAAATCCACCTGTCATTATTTGAATAAAAATGAGGTAGTTAAAAATTTTAAGATTTTAATTATGCAACTGGATAAGTGATACTCTGGAATCTTGAATTATTTTTCGGTCAGTTGAGATTCCAGGCGAGTAATGCCTTCCACTTTTGTCTCTTTCTTTTGATAACGAGGGTGGTACCAGCACCAGGAGCGAGTAATTGCGAAGCTACGAGAAATCAAGCGGGAAGGTGTTCCGAAGCGGCGACACCGATGTTGATGCCTAGATATTTGTTGCAGTTTTTGAATGTCTGTGGGCTGCTCATCTAAACAACTGAGTTGGCTTGTTTTTTGAGTAATGTCTTTTGCGGAAACTAATGAATTGGTCTGATTTTCGCACATAATTTTATCTGCCATAATGGATAAATCAGTTAAATCTTCGTTCTTAGGTGCTAATAAGTCACTTACAGTTTTTGGTAAACATTGTGAAAATATAACTTTAAGTAAGTTATCAGCAATATTGTCACCAGCTAATAACGTATTTCACGGAGTAATACAGAAGGTTTTTTGTCGTCTAATCCTATCTTATTTAACACTTTTCTTGTTTTATGTATCTTGAAATCTACAAAGTCAAGTCGAACATTTTTTGCAGACAATATATCTATAAATTGAGGAGAATTATTACCAGACATTTTAGATGCCTCTGAAGTTGACATTTTGACGACAATAAAAAAAAAGAATATCATTAAAGAAATAATTATTTGAACAGCACAATTTACTGCCTTCAATTGCGATAGATTGATGTTTAAATCAGTAACTTTGGCTTACGACTAATAACATTTCTTCGAAAGTACACTTTCAGAGGTTGTAATAATGAAAGAAGAAAATAGGCTAAAATGATATTTCAAAAGTTGGGCAAACATTTCTCAGATACCTGCATTATTTTTAGCAGCAATAAAATAACCATAACAAAACGTTAAGACGGATTAAAAAGGTATCGTAAAATGTTAAGTCGACCTTTTTCACCATTATTATATGGCTTTTTATACCTGGTATCTACAAAGCCCAACCATAAATTTTCAGGTACAGGGGAAAATCGAAGTGTATTGTGAAATAATATTTTTATGTATTTTCGAATTTAATTCTGGACGCTAATTTTCATCTTCGAATATTAAAATTCTAATTGGACTTTTTAAAATTCATCTTGCGACCTAACTTTCACGAAAAGTATTAACTTTAATTAAATATGAAATAACATCAATTAAAAAGATTTTTATGGAATGGCACATTACAAAGAATTTATTCTCATTTAGGTTCACATTCAAAAGCATCACAAAAAGAGTCATGTAAAACCTTTAGATGACAAGCCTTTTACATGTAGTGAATGCGGTTTAGGATTTAGATACGAAAGATCAAAACTGAAACATGAATTCAAAGCTCATATGAAACAAGCGGCTACATCTTTATGACAAACTATGGACCGCTACATTGTCCAGAATAATGTTAGCGGTCAATCTGGCTCAGACCAGGTAAAAAAAAACTTAGAATCAAAAATTTTCTTAAATGCTTACTTTTTTTTTAATAGTTATTTCAATATTATTTTATTAGATTTTATTGCTGCAGTCCAGCGGAGAAAATAAATCTCTTTCTTCCGCGCAAAATAATGCTGTTCCTAATAATGGAGTACAGAATGAAACTCAGTCCACTTTTATAATTCATCCTAGTACAAGTAAGATGATGGATACCAATACATATAAATTGGATAATAATGAAACCGAATACGACTGCAAAGTACTGGAGACCGATGCTGCGCAATATTCAACAAAGCAGATCGAGACCAATCAGTTCAGTGAGAATGTTGGGAGTACAGCATATATAATTGATAGCAATTCTTCGAACTCCATCGATAGTGTTAGAATTGGAAATCATAGTTTTGTACCGGTAGTTGATTCGTCGCTTTATAATATATCAGGTATATTTCATTTTTTTTGTCAATAAATGATTAGTTTTATTGTTATTGTTCATGACAAAATTTTGTTTAAGAATTTTATCTTATTAATAATATTGTGATATTTGAATATAAATCAGTAAAACATTTTATTATTGATAATGGCCTCGACGTAAGCAAAACATAATTTTATACAAAACCAATTTACCAAATAAAACCTTATTACATATAACAATGTCGACAGTATTTTAAGATAGTTGGCAAAAATAAACCAAACTTTCAGACTGGCGCTCCACGCATCCAATATCGTAACTTAATAATATAATATTTTTATTAAATTCTTATTGAAAATTAAAAATAAACTACATTCAAAAGTTGATATATATAAAAAAACCAACAAAGAATTATCATTCACATCAATGAAAATTTTCTACTATTACACAAACTTTATCACCCAAAAAAAATTCTCAATAATATATATAAAAAAATATCTGCATACTTGTAGATATATTTAGATAGATAAAAACTATTAGTCATTATGGATTTCAGATTAAAATAAATTAAATTTCATTTAACTTTCAAAATATTTCAAATATGAAATTTTATATAAATTTTATGTATAAAAATTTCCATTTTCATATTTCATAATATTTTGCACTTTATCCATTTCTGCAGGCCTTTTTAACCTAGTTTTAATATTGGATAACCAGATTTTAGATTTCTAGATGTCACTTGCCTGTCATACATTGCAATTTTCTTATGTAATACTTTTATACAAGGTTCATTTAAAAAATTATTTTAAAGATGGAATTTAATTATAACATTATAGTTACAGGAAGTACGACACAGTATACAATTGAAGGGGTTGTGAATCCAACTTTAGGAAATTATATCATTGAAGCTCCAGCTTATATTGTGGAAGCGAAACCTCAAACTCATTCTGCGCATACAATGTATATACAGCAGCCTCAGGAAAGTGCAGCGCATGAAACGCAATCTCAGCCTTCTCAGCAAGATCAACAGTCTATTCATGCTCATCAAGACGAAGATTCTAAAAAGAATAAAGTAAA
This sequence comes from Ricinus marginatus, assembly GCA_028565995.1. Lineage (NCBI taxonomy): Eukaryota > Metazoa > Arthropoda > Insecta > Psocodea > Ricinidae > Ricinus > Ricinus marginatus. The sequence continues at coordinate 2,497,564 of JAOWBB010000007.1, read as the reverse complement.
GCGTCCCGCCGAGAAGAAATCCAGAAAAGCAAAAGAACAGGAGAATGGACCTTTTTTCTGTAACATATGTCAGGCGGAATTCAATTCTTCTGCAAGTTTACGGTTCCACTCATACCATCACAATCCAAAAACGAAGAGGTTCTCGTGTATAGGTTGTGAAAAAGCTTTCGAAAGGGACAAGGAAAAGGAGGAGCATGAGCTGCAGTGCAATTTAAATTATACAAATAATAAATTTAATTGTTTGTTTTGCGATTTACCTTTTGGAACTCCACAGACTTTGAGAAATCACGAAAATAGACATAGACCTCTTAAGAAGACTAAAAAATACAAACACATGTGTGTTTGTATAAAATGTAATAAGGCTTTCGATGCTATATATACTCTAAAAGGCCATATTAAAAAAATGCACAGTGGAATCGTTGAAAAGAAAAAGAAGAAAAAGAAATCAGAGGAATCAACAGTTGAAATTAAGTTTGAATCGGATCTAAAATTTGATAATTTCCCTTAAAATTAATTGTTATACTGAATCATACTAGAACCTTCACGACCAAGATTAGATTCAAAATTTTTTATCAATTTGGCCTCAGATTGTCAATTTGATCATTCCTTAATTTTTAAAAAAATAATTATAAATAATTTTAAAAATATAAAGTGCGAATGTTATAAAGTGACGGATTGATTTACTTCCGTTCGATAAAGAAAAAGGAGTGCAAAATATCAAAAACTTGTCCTTTTTTTTAAATAAAACGGACATTGTGCGTCTGAAGAACATTAAAAAAATTGTATAGATAAACTTTATTCTCTGTGCTTATATGCAGTGCGCTTAAATCTCCGGTTCACATATATAATATGAAAAATAGATTATCAACAAAAAATATTTTACTATGAACAATAAAAGAAAAAAGTATTAGATTAAAGTGATGAAACATTTGGTCAATAGTAAGAAAATTGACACATTATTTGAAAATTGTTCTTAATTAAGAAGTAGGCTCTTATTAGCAGTTTTACTGCACAAACAAACCTATTTTAGAGTTATATTTAATTGCATTTTTTTTTATGGTTCAAAGTCACGGGAAGTTGTGCAATTGCAGTTCTTCAAACTTTTCTTTTCAGCTCTTATGGCTCATACCCAGTAATAATATTTTTCAACATTAAAGATCGGATCGTGATTCATATATTACTATTTTCTTTAATTTAAGCAATATATATCAATCTTTTAGAGATTTCATGTAATAATGAAAAACTATCCGACAAGATATGATTTATATTTATTTTTTTTAAAGAAATTCATAATCATTGTGTAAATGATTAAATGACTAACCTAACCTAACCTGTGTAAAGAGTCACAATTTTGAAATGAGGAAATATCTTTATACATATTTCATGCGACAAAATTGACCATAAAACAGCTAAATGGCTAATTAAAATCATATAAAATCGTAATCAGACCGTTCGGTGCAAATTTTCTTTGTCTTTAAAAATATCTCCATTCAGTTAAACAAGGTTTAAATATTCGATAAAACTGACATATTTTATTTATTTTAAGTATGAAATGAAGTATCATATTATTAATGGTAAGGCATGACAATAACTTTATTATAAAAAAATTGAATAATATCAAAAATATACGCTTTCATTTATACCAATTTGAGAATAAAAAACTTAAAAATTGATATATATATTTTACTTAAAAATATAAAATTTCCAATAACGAATTATTAATATATTAACTTTATTTTAAACGGGTTTTAATGATATAGAGAATTAAATTTCAAATGAAATTTGAAGTATTAAAATTTTTCTCTTGAACTGCTTAGCACAACTACCTTCTATTTAGAGATTATAAATGATAGATATTATATGCTATAAATTTTTAAATGTATTAATTATTTTTATATAAAATTTTAATTTATTACGTTACCCAAGTAGCTGGGAGACTTTATTTTAAATTGGAAATATTGTTTTTTTTTTTTCAGTGACCTGTCTCAACTCAGGCGATCGAGTTGTGACATAGTGATATAATAGCGTTAAGTGCTACGAATTTTTTTAAACTATATTTAATTTAATATTATTTTATTACAATTTCTAACCAACTGTATATTTATTTATTATTTATTAACTTTGTGATAGCTGTAGGTGACAAGGAGTCACCACTGCTTTAAATTATTCTAATAATGGCCGAAGGAATGGCCATCTTACCGCCTGAAGCGGAATGGAAATTCCAGACGGGAGCAAAGAGGAGGCGACATTCTCTCCCCTCCCCTACGACGGAGACAGCATCGACCCAATACTGGCTGGGAGCACCTAGCGAAAACAGATTCGCAGCGTTAAACAACTTTGAGCCGGACCATCAATCTCCCCCTAAGGAGAAATTACCACCCCCAATCATTGTCAGCAAATATAAGACCGCTGCTTACTCTGCTGGATACCTTAGCCAAAGGTGGCTACACCATCAAGCTCCTGGGAAGGGATCAGGTCAGGATACAATCTGGCACTTCACAGGTATACCGGGACGTTGTGAAGGCGTTGAAAAACAGAGATACGATTTTCCACACGTACCAAATGAAAGAAGAGAAAAACTTCCGTGTCGTGCTGCGTCACGTACACTCGTCCACGGATACGGACGAGATAATCGGCGCCTTGGATCTTCACGACCACAAGGTCGTGAAGATCCAAAACATCCTCAAAAAGGGCACGAAAGAGCCCCTTCCCCTCTTCTCGGTTGAGCTGGAGCCCCGAGAAAACAAAAAAATATATGGGATAAACGGGCTCTTCAACATGGTGGTTGCCTTTGAGCCCCCCCACAAGAGGATGGAAGTTCCTCAATGTCTAAGGTGCCAGGCATTTGGCCACACTCGGTCGTACTGCCACCGAGCCCCAACATGCGTGAAATGCATCGGCAGCCATCTCACGGCTGACTGCCCGCGGAAGCAAAAGAACGATAAAGTTCTTTGCTGTAACTGCGGCGGCAACCACCCCGCCAACTATAAGGGATGTTCCGTGTATCAGAAGATAGCGGAAAAAGCCTTCCCTAAGCCTAGGGAGCGCAAATTGCCACTGGCAAAAACCCCCGTCACCTTTGGCCCATCCCCTTCGGCGTTGTGGCCCACGGTCTCATACGTTCAGGCGGCCCGGGCTGGACCCAACGCCGATCCTCCGCCGGCCCCGACGCAGCCGACAGCTCCCTCCCACCAAATAGACCCCCACACCCTTGTCATATCCAAACTCGAGGGTATGATAACAGCAATGATGGGAAGGTTGGACACATTGTTGAACCTTCTCACAGCTCTTGTGTCGAAAATGAACTAAGTTCACTCGACTACGAGTAGCCGTCTGGAACTCGAACGGACTCGCCCACCGCCGCAACGAGCTCCTGACCTTCCTCGGTATGGAGGACATAGACGTGCTCCTGGTCAGCGAAACACACTTCACTGTCAGGAGCTACCTCAAAA
>JAOWBB010000007.1:2463649-2494012 GCA_028565995.1 Ricinus marginatus | reverse complement strand
CCCCCCCCCCCCGGGGGCGGGGAAATTTATTAAACACGCATGCACCGTGTAAACATATAATATTCAAATTGTTACAAATTTATATTACATGCACTTTTTTCTTGCCTTTTTTTTTCGTCTCTCTCTCTCTCCAATTATCAAAATTACTTAAAAATCCGGTTTATTACAAATTATTAATTAATGTTAAATAAGTTGGCCTAATTTACAAAATAACGTCTTAAACATTTACTTTTTTTTTTTTTTTTTTTTTTATTTTATATTTCAACTAATTCAGAGACGTGAAGATTGATTTTGGCTTCAGATGTGCGCGAAATCGACGAGGATTAACGTGGAACTTGCGCGCAGTTGCCTTTCCGCATTAGCGAAGGTGCATGCGGAGTGCGTTGCACGGTTTGGGCATTGAATTTGAACCTCCACTGCGCGTTATTTGCGCTTCCCCTTTGCACGCGAACCGCGCAAATCCGCATTAGCGAGCCCACCCCGTGAAATGGATTCCTTGATCGATCTGGTTAACAATGCCCTGCGTTGTCGTTGCATGTAACCACGATTTAACCATCCGTATAAATATATATATATATATATTTATATTATCATCGTAAATGGAAAAGGCAACCTTTTTTTTTTTTTTTTTTTTTTTACCCATTCTTTCAGACACTGTTCTCAATGTTTCTGTCAATATTCACTTTATGTTATAAAACTGGTTGGTCGATTATATATTCTTATGGAAATCAGGTTTGCCTCAATATATATTAATCTAAATCTAAAATTGAACTTTCAAAGGTGAAAACAACATTATCTCTTGATGGAAGAGAAGCTTAAAAAATTCAGGAAAGGAGTCTAATAGATAAATCTTAAAACGTTGGATGGCGATGCTTAATATCTGGCCGCGTCCCTTTATTTTCCCTCATAGCGTGCGTGCGCAATCTCGATCGGGAGATGATTGGACAGCGAGATTCGTGCGTCGCTTGCAGCGGGATTTGTGCGGCGTTCGGACGGACCTGTTCGATCGTGGACGCATCTCGCTCAGGCATAAGAACCTTTCGAAAATGTCGCGTTTTGAACGTGAAACGTCGAGACGTGCCCGGCACTTCGCGGCCTCGGCGAAGCACATACGCATACTTGCATGCACATATGTATATATATATATACATGCATGTATCGTTATGCCTATCGTAAGGATAAATTATTCATACTTTGCATTATCTTTGCAAATTCTGGCAGATTTTCAATTATTTTATTTTTCTCGCTTAATGAGCGAAAAAGGGGGGTAAAAAAGCCCTGCACAATGTTTATTTAAAAATAACGGCAGGGTTGAATCGTTATCCGATGCGCAACAAGCGCGAACGCATTGTCACCGTTATCACGAGGGAATAATTGTTCCTTCGAGCGTCGCGGCTCTTGCCTTAAGGCTCGCCGAATGCGGGCAGAGGGAAAAGCGGCGGAGTTCGCCGGACGCGCGGGGAGGCGTCGACGCTCGGCCAATCGCCCGGATCGCGGCGGAGATTTGCCCGCGGGCAAAATGGCCGACGGCTCCGGGGGGGGGGGGCCGATGCCAACGCCTCGCGACGCGTTCCGTCGCCGGAAGCGCGAGGCGATCGGGGATCGCGGAGAACGCGGCCGAAAACTCCAAAAAGGCATCGGGCTGGACAGGCGGGAGGCCCGCACTCCCGGGGTGGGGGTGGATCGGGGGAAGAACTGAGAATCGTGGAGGAGGAGGAGGAGGCGAGAGGGGAAGAAAGAAAAAAAAAATGATGTTTCGAAATGGTCTGTAATTACACGTTCTGAGAGTATAATTATTGTGATAAAGCTGGTAGGAAATTTCACGTTGGATTCACTGCTGCATTAGTTCAGTTTCCTCCCCCCTGGCTCCCCGTCTTTTTCCGACCTTCCCCCCGGGTGCGCGGGATTCCGACGTCGGCGGACCGGACGCGCGGATGTTGCCGTCCGCGAGGTTTTCGCGCCTTTTCCGCCGCGCGCCGTTGCCGTTTCTCTCCGCGAAAACCCCGCGGTCGACGCCTGGGGAAAAAGGAGGCAGGGGAGGGGAGGGGGGGGGGAAAAGTGAAACCGAAATTTTTTGACTCAACCCGAGTTTTTTCAAACGGGAAGCGGAAATCGATATTAAAACCCGCGTTTGCAAAAGTAAAGCATTGCGAATTTCCGTCCCGCAAGATGAAATTAAAAAGTTTTAACGAAATTCAGAAATTTAATTTTTCACCACCGAAAATGCCGCTTTTTTTTTTTTTTTTTTTTTTTTTTTGGGTTCGTCCGCGCTCTCAGTAATGAACGTCGACGTTTCGGACCGTTCCCTGCGCCGGTTTGGGCGGCAGCCGGAGTCACGATAATTAAAAAGCGAACGCGTAATAATAATCAAATTACGCACAAACATGGCGAAAAGGCACACCGGATGACATACACCCAAAAGTATGAACTTTCATAATTTTCAGGGGCATGAAAAAGTGCTCAATCAAGGGAATTTACTCATTCCTTTGCAATATTTCAATACTTTACATTTATCGCATCGTGCGGTATAAGCTTTAATTGTGCGAAATGCACAATCAAAAAAAATTTTGTAATTGCGCATATTTTCCCTGATAATTACATTATGCAACTCCGGCGTGTGATAGATTCGAACATTTTCTTTATTTTTATTTTTTTATTTTTTTTTGCATACAATTAACGAAAATTACGTAACCTGCATCAAATCAAATTGCCGACAAATCATGTCATTCATTTGGGCTCGCGCACGCACACACATACATACGCATACATGTATGCGCATGGCATTTTGTGAGCGCTTGAAACTTATTATCTAAGCAAGATTTCATTGTTTTTATGGCGCGCATCTTAAAAACGTAATTTTTGGTTTTTACCTAATCGCGCACGTTTCCATTTAAAAAAAAAAAAAAAAAAAATTAATATCAGTTACATCGACAGGAATTCGCGGGGTTCCTTGCCGCGGCGCGAAGGGTTTTCATTTTCGCGCGTCATCGTAATGGAAAAAGGAAAAAGAAAATTCGCTCGGCGGAAATTATTTTTTTTTTTTTTTGCGCAAATGTTTGCGGCGGGTGCGTTTTCGGAAGTGCGCTGCCCCCGGGATCGAGCCGGTTTGGGGAACCGGAAGCGCGGCGTGCCTTACTCGCGAGCGTTTTCACGGCCGGGGAGGACCCCGCGAAGGGCGGCGGCGGCGGCTGCGATGGGGGCCGCCAAACTCCCCTCCCCCAACCCCCTCGAACAGTGGCAGATAGCATCTAATTTTTATTTATGAATGCTCCGAAACAATCATACTCAGGTAGAACGATAACAAAAAAAAGTAAAAAAATCTTTTTAATTCCCATTCAATCTGACGCTTGATAATTACAATGAATTACTTTCTGCCATTAATGAATCTGATTTAATATAAGATAGGTTTTAGAGGTTTGGACGTTTCAGGCTCTGTCAGATTAATTAGTAACGTGGGGCATTTTCATGCTGGATAGTAAAAACGTGTATGTAAATATGGTGTACAACTTACTTTTGAGTAAAGGTAAATCGCTAATGAAACCTCCGCCGTCGTCAACGTTGGCATTCTGGAAAAAAAAAAAAGAAAAAAAAAATTCCATGTGATAAAAACTGCGCTGAATTTTATTATAAAATTCTTAACGGAAAGGGCAGCCTTTTTTCCGGGGGTGCGGGGGCGATGGTAGACCACAGAGCTTTGACCGGGCAGAAACATGTGGACTGCATTTTACCCTTTTTCGTTTTTTTTTTTTTTTTTTCATTCAAACTGACGCAAAATATAGAAAAGCTTGTCAGCGCTTTTACATCCCTCCGTGCCGCTCGCAGTGTGGGGGAACGTTTGAAGTTTCCGCGGAGAAGATGGGTTTGACCCGAGAGGCGATTAAGGGATTTCGGGAATGAGAGAAAAATGATTTACAGTCGAAGGTGGGAAATATTTCCCTTGAAAGGTCAGGAAACGGGAGGAAAAGATGTCTCATCCCGATCCCGCGGCACAAAGGGTTTCTTTTTTTTTCTGTTTTTTTATCCTCGCATCCCCATTATCTACTCTTCTGCTCCCGGTTGCCGGCCTCCGCCCCCTTTATCGCGTTCCTTCAAACGTGGGATCGGATCGAAGTCGTTTTTGCTCGTTACCGCGCCCGTTTGCGCAATAATGAAATGCAACAAGTGCGCGGAACGATCACCGGAGGAAAGAGAGAGAGATATGTGGAAAAGAACAAAAACGAGAGTCAAAGAGCGAATAATATGCCCGAGCTGTTTGATTGGAATGATAATTGTTTGAGTAAACGATGGCTTAACCTGCGGCACGTGCGTTAGTCATGCTCGAGAAGTCAACCATGGACGGAATGCAGAATGGGAAGCGCAAGCAAAACGCGGATCGTTACGCGGAGGCCGCGGCAAAAGTCGCGTGCAGTTGAAAGAGACGATCGGCGGATCCCGAAGGCTCCGACGGCGACCTTTCCGCTCTGATCCCGGAGGAAGAGGGGGGGGAGGGGAGGAAAAAAATGCGGAAACGTTCGAAGCGCGATTTCCTTTCTCGCCTGGAAAAGTTTTCTGAAAAGCCGCGCGCGGGCACGCGATGGAGGACAAGTAGGCGGGTGCTATTTTACACTGACCCTGGTTAAAAAGAGAGAAAAAAAAAAAAAAACGCCGAAGTGGATTGAGGACATCAGAAACTTGGTAACGTTCCCTTTCGAGATCATAACGCCCATGGAGACCTGAACTTTCACATTTATTAAAAATTCACATGTTAAAGTTTTCATTTTCCGCACGGCATCCAACTCGATTTTCAATAATAATGCAATCTCGCAATAATTCGGTGCACTGCATTTGACGTTGTTTCTCCCTCAGGGGGAAAAACGTCTGCTGCCTGCGTCGTCCATGTTGGAATTTCTCCGCTACGTCACCGGTGTGCGTTCACGACATTTTTCGCGTCACGCTATTCGGAACGGTTTTTCCTCTGTGCTCAATCGCGTCGATGCGTTTGCGATATTTTTCCGGATTTGAACGCGCGGCGGAAGGACGCAGAATTTGAACCGTCCTTCGGGGCGCTGGCGGTTTGACAGGTAATTACGATACCTCCTCCTTTCCCGAGACCCGAAAAAAAAAAAAAAAGAAAAAAAAAAAAACAGTTCCAGCAACAAAATCAATCGGCCGAGTTGGACATTATTAATGTTAATGAACGGGGTACGACTTTCGAGGGCCCCTTCGGGGCACGGTCCCCCGGAGGCAGGCACCTCTCTCTCTCTCTCTCTCTCTCTCTCTCTCTCCTCTTCCCGTTTATATAATGATAGACTCCGCCGTCCGCATCTCGTTAATTGGTGTCTTGCCTTCCTGTTTTACGCGTGGCTTTAAATTCATCTCTCGGATCTGGTTTGTCGTATGCCAAGCTTTGAGCCCATCCATTTTTCTCTGATTTTCTCGTTCCTTAATAACCCCCGATTCCGATAGCCGAGCGATGGGTTCCATAATTAGGGACCTCGCGATGTATTCTCTCCGATGATTACTACTCTTTGACTTCGGATGTATTTTTTTTTTTTTTTTTCCTCTCTTTGCCGTCGATTGTAATTACGAAGGTTTCACTGCGTTTCTCGTTGCCGTCCCCGGCTCCTCCCGGCATTCGTCCCCTGGCACACGGCCGTCACCGAAGCGCTTGGAAGCTCCGAAGAGCGGACGAACGAAGCGGTGGATGGTTCGAATCTGCGGACGTCTTGGCCCCTGGCCGGTTCCGCGACAGCATCTTCTCCGAAAAAAAGGAATGAAAAACGTTTCACGAACTGTAACGGGCGAAAACGAAATTCCTCGGCTTGATGAACGCGCGGGCGACTAATAAACCCAGGCCCGTCCTCTTTGGTTGTTTTCGAGAGTTTCGGTCGATTTAATGGCGATGAAATTAGCAATTTCGACATCGTCATTAAAAATCCATAAATTCCTTCAATCTAATGTCACCCGGCGTTGCGGAAATATTAATATTGTGCCGCGTTGCCTCAAAATATTTACTTCCGATGCACAGTTTTCCCCAGGTTACATCCACCGTGATTGCAAAACCGCTTGCAGATTGTATCCTAAATCCGTTCGGGGTAGATTTTTTTTTTTGAGTGGCGAAAGAGATTTTTTTTTTTTAAAAAAATTGTCAAGCTCATTCATAAATATCGATTCCCGAACGTGTAAAAGAGCGCAGATAAGAAAGCCATTGTGCACAAAATAGCATTCATATCCTATGTATGTCAGTCAGGGGGATATTTTATAAGGGACGTTCGTCATTTTGAATGCTTCGCAGGGAATTTAACAGAAGTTCGATATTTCCCAAGTTACAAGGCAAGTGGGTTACTGAGCTTAATCAACCCCTTTCTCTCTCTCTCTCTCTCTCTCTTTCTTCTGCATCCACGTCCTCGCCGGTTAACTTAAATGCGCCTGCAAAAGTGCACTGCAGGGGTAGCGGGTGGGGGCGAGGATCTTCGTTCCTTCCTCCCATCGGGAGGCGATTTCCGGAACAAAACGAAAACTTCGCGCCAACAGCGACTTTCGCCTCGTGCATGAGACAGTCAGCAGTTTTCGATATCGAAAATAAATATGTGCATGCGTTTAAGTGCGCATGAAAAACGAAAATGAGTCGATTTGCGTTGGATCAAAGAAAAGAAAATGAAAAATGATCCATTTTTCGAACACGTGAAATACGTGTCCGTAACCCCGAAAATGAGAACGCCATTGTACAAATTTAAATTTGTACATGAAAAATATATATGTGCGTGTATATTTATAATTTTATATAAATGTTCATCCAATTGTCGGAAAATGAATTTATTTATGTTTAGCAATGTAATTTTTTTTTTTTAATTACGTAAACAGCGGATTAGAAAATACCTTCGCATAAAATCACAAACTTAGTGCAAGTTAAAAAACATAATAATATCGCATTATGTGATTTCTTTTTAACGTATAAAGTTAAGAATTTTTCAATCGAAATTCACGGAGTGTAAAATGTCAAATCTACAGAAATTTGATCTTTTTTAAAATATATACAGATATGTAATGCGCGGCCAGCTTACTTTTCTACGCGGTTTTGAAGTAACGCGTTGTAGGAACGAAAGGCACCAACTGCAATTATTTTTTTACACGGTTTTTGAACTATATGGAGCGGATACTGCTGCAGAAATCTTATTTTTTTTTTTCAGTCTTTTGCGCGGTTTGCGAACAACATAACCACCCGAATTATTTTCTTTTTCTTTTTTTTTTTTACGCGATACATCCGCTTAATAAAGTTTCCCATTTTTATGTGGTTTTTTTTTTTTGAACAGCGCGATCGCGTATTCTGCTGCGCGTTTCCATTTCAACGTACCTGATACTTGCTTGAATTGCCGCCTGTGGAGGACTTTCATTTCTCATGACACAAACGATGGGCTTGCTGACGTTCTGGAATTTGGGTTAGAAATCCTGTCATTTTTCTTTTCGATTCGGCCCACCGCCACATAGCGTTCATTCATCGCGTAAGATGAAGATTTAGGTGTGTGCAGTAAATGCGACGTAAAAAGAATACTTCACGTGCTGCACATTTACGGATATTTTCAACAGCTTTTTAATTACGGGGACTTGCATGTGCGGAACTTTCTTCCCAATCAATACAAGCATGAATTACTCTGTGCATTTCTGATTTTGGATTGTTTTTTCTTGGCTCTATTTCAAAGTTACGTGTATATATATATACACACACACATATATATATATGTATTGTTAAGATAATTGTCTGGTTAAATAATTTTGCTCTTTGTCGTCGCTATGGGAGTGGAGTGTTGCTAAGTTCGAACGGGTTGCGGTTTACCAGCACAGGTCAGCTCTGCGGTTGCTGGATCAAAATTTAGTTTTCAATGAACGTACCTGCTGATCTTCAACCGATGCTAATGCACTGTGTAAAACTAAGCCATCCTGATCGAGTCCCGGGACGAGTACGTCCGGACGTCTTCCATACTCCCGTCCGCGGGAGCTCTCGTACGGAAATGACGCGTGCATGTTCGACTGGAGGATATGAAAAGAAAAGGAAGAGAAAAAAGTAAGAATTCGATCAATATTCCTCCCGCAGCTCCCTTTTAAGAGATTCATTTGCGTTCCTCGGGATTCGAAAAATCCAAAGTCGTATTCCTCGCCATGCACGGGGTAGGAAAAAATTTCAGCAACCCTTTTGTTATTAATGAGTTTTACATCGACCCCGTTTCCCTTTAAATCTTCTCCCTCGTCCTCTGAAAACCGCCCCTCTTCCACGAACCTCATCCCCCAACCTGGCAGTTTACTTATTAAACCTAAGTAAGACATCCAAACAATTCGGATTACATGGAGGAATCCAATGTCGAAAACTTTGCCGAGGATCTTAACAAGCTCTTCAACTTGCATTCCAAGATGAAAAGTTCTTCAATATATTCAGGGCCGGAGATGGCGGGATCGTCAGGGACGCACCCAGGGAAATGAAATCGATGACTTTCGCATTCGAGAAAGAGATGCTCCTTTCGAAAACGATGTCACCGAACCGGTGGACGGACAAAAATAAATAAATAAAAATCTCGAGTGCAGAATGCACTTTTGCATTGTCATCTCGAAGCAAATTGCATCACAGACCGAAGAAGGAACTCACCACATGCAACGAGTCGCTGTCCCTTCGGAGGACGTCGTGAGTGGTCCTCTGCGACACCGCCGCCGCAGTCAGTTGGTTGTAATGATGCGCTGCCGCCGCGGCTTGAGCAGTTTGGTGAAGAGAGTTGAGAGTCTGCGAGTATGGATCGGTTACCTGGGGCAGACGCAAAACGTTAGACCGTCAGCAATCGGCGGAAGATTCGCCCGGCAGAGGGTTCGGGAACCATACTTACGGCGACCGAATTCAGGTAATCCAGCTGGTGGTGACTCTGAGCCGTGGTCGGACTCGCTGCCTGATGATGGGGCGGCGGAAACGGGGGCGGAAAATACGGCGGTTGGAAATCCGTCGAATGATGTGGTGCCATGGCGGTGTTGCCACCGGAAACGGTGTTCGTTCTGTGGTGATGATGATGATGTGACGGCGCGGAAAATGGAGACGATCCGCCACCGTGACCCGTTAATCTATCCTGCAAACGGGAAAACAAAGGCACTGAGATTCTTCGTCGCCCGGCGACGCGAGGGAAGTCGATTTGCGCAAAAGGAGGAGTCTAACCTCCATGTGCATCGCGGACATTCCAAAAAAAGCAGACGGGACGTTGCCGTACGACACAACCTGCGCCAGTTTCATAAATGTACACCCCAAACACTTTTACCACATTTTCCTTCTTTCACCCCCGCGAGCTTAACCCTCATTCATTCTCAGCCATTCATTCATTTTCGTGAACCGGCCGATCTCGAGGAGGGCCCAGAGCGTCTCCCCATGCTTTTTCGATGCATAATCCAAGATCGTGCCTTTTTTTTTTTTTTCCTTCCCTCTTTTTCTCCTGTCTTTCGCGGTAGGGGGGTAGCGGGGAGGGAGGGGGAGAAAGGGCGCCGTCGGAAAAGCGAGCGAGAGAGAGAGAGAGAGAGAGACACCGAAAAAAGAAAAAAAAAGGAAGAAAAAAGAGAAAACGAGCTCACATTCCCCGGTTTACGCGGACGCGCCGAATTTCTCCGCTCGAAAACTTTTCCGGAAGTCCCGCTCCGCGAGATCGCGCAAATTTTCCGCCTTTTTTTTTTTTTTTTTATTTTTTCCTTTCCTTTCCTCCTTTTTCCCTTCCCTTCCGCGGGGTTTTCGGGTCTGCCCTGCGAAGTGCGTGGAAACGGCTTCTCGAAACTCGCGAGTTGGAAGTTTGAATCGAGACTGAATTATAACGACGCCAGAGGGAAAGACCATTAAACTAGTCCCGCCCCCGGCGAATTAGAAGGAGAGGGAAAATAGATCGCTCTTTAAGTGGGAGAAAGATGAATTAAAAAAACATTTTTTTTTTCCCCGTCGTTTAATACATATAAGAGGCGCATTGATAACGTTTCTCTTAATATTCCCTACCCCTCCTCCTCTCCTTCCCGCTCTGCCCTCCCTCCCTCTCTCTCTCTCTCTCTCTCTCTCTCTCTCCCTCCACCGTAAAAAGAAACTTAATTATTTGTATAAAAGAAAAATTAATTTATTAACGTTTATTTATAACGGTATCGTTATGATATTTTAATACGGTCGAATATCCGCGGGACAGAAAAAAAACGAAGATTTTTCGCCCGGTTCCCTCCTCTCGTTTCCCCGCTTCGCCACCCTCCCCCGGACGATCCAAAATGTGCACAACAATATATTGTTATAATAAGTGCGAAAACATCAAAAATATATATATTTAAATATTTATTTATATATATATATATATACACGTATACATCGCATAACGGAATCGGCTAGAAAGTTTTTCGACTTTCACCATTTCACTTCATTTCTTGTTCCCCGCATAATTTTACAAGACTTTTAATTAGCAAGTGAATGGTTATATTTATATATTTATAAACATTAACATTAAGCGTTTCGACTCTATATATATATATATATATATAGAAAAAAAATATATCGAAAAGATGATGAACGTTATCTTTTCTGTTGCCACCAACACAGATTTATGTTTCGTTCATATATATATATATACATGAATAATACGTTTCTGTATATATTCAGTACATTCTTCGGTTATAATGTATACGGGGTTTCATGGGAAAAATGAGGTTGTCTCTCGACATGTCATATTAAAGAATAACAATTTTTTTTTTTTTCACCAAAGACCTATTCGTATTTTTCACCTTTTGTAAAACGTGGACCCAAAAAATTTTTCAACATATTCATATATAACGAAAGGTTAACAAACAGGGATCACACCAAAAACAAATATAACCGCATCTATGTCGTGAACTCTATCGGATTTATTATTTATAAATAGGAATGTTAATTAATCGATGTTGCTTTCCATATATATATATATATATATATAGAGTTCATAAACGTAAAGTATATTTACATAAATATATATTTTTGACCATTAACTTATTTCCTTCTCAATGTATTTGCAAGATTTCATGTAGAGCTCTAGCACGTTAATTTCAGTAATATAACAAGGTCGCATTTTCACTTATAAAGAGCCTTTCGGTTGTAACGAACGTGATCAAAAGTGATGTTTTTATAGACACCCGGGGATATCCAAGATCAAATACATGATTTATCAATTATTTGGCGGCTGCAGAGGCTCGTGTTGGAATGTTTTCCGCTTTTGCATTAACGACGTTCCGTTTTAACGGAGGATTTCGTTATAACCGGGGACCTACGCGGGAATCCGCACAAATTTCCTTTCGCCAGCTTTCGTTGCCTCTTTCTTCGACACCCCACCGAGGGACGCCTCGATCGTCGCCCGGAGTCGAGGCCGCACCTCGAGGAAGCGGAAATCCCCGGTTGATTGCTGCAGGAAACAGCGAGAGGAAAATTTTTGATACGGACAAACGAGGTTTGGGAGTTTGGCGATGCAACCAATTCGAGCGACAATGGATATAATAAAATATTGAAAAATTACCCGGAGATTGATGCCGTCAGATAAATTAATATCTTACAATCTTAATGGGCTACTATTTTTATGAAAATAATATGCTCCTAAGAAGTCTAGATCCACTTTACTTTTACTACGAGCTGGCGGTTGATCAGTATTTGTTATATCTACACCGTAGGAAGACTTTATCGAAGGAAACTTACAAATTGTTTAACCGTATCATTTCACGTTATAACCGAGGACGCAGCGCGGGTTTTGAGCACCAGTAAAAAAAAAAAAAAAAAAAAAAAAAAGAAAAAGGAAAAAAAGAAAATGCATTTTCGGCTAAAAACATACATGCACGTATGCTTGTATGGTATATTGTAAATGTATAAATATTTATATAGACACCATTAAGTTTGACGCTTTGATGATGTACCACGTCCGATGATGCATTTAATAACATCGGTGGGAAAGAGTCAACTTCGTTTAATAAACCACAAATTTATGTATTATCAATACGTATTGTTAGCACCCGTATGTCGGTGCCATTAACACCTTCGTCTATATATTAATAAATACTGGGTTCGGTTATGAAAACATTTTGAACGCTGTCGTTAAACGAATCGACTCAACCCCAAGCCGGACACATCGAAAAATATATATATATATATAATTTCCATATATAAATACTTATGGGCGTACAAATTAAGGCATGCAAGAAACATCTTTTCGGTCTCTCGTTTAACAATCACTTTTTTTCACATTATCAAAGGATTTTTCGCAATTTTATATACTCATAACTTTTCGTTTATTATGGTTCTTTATTTAATGAAGACATTTCCTCATACGGTTTGTTATTATTTTTTTTTTTTTTTATGAATGAAAGAAAGCCATGGAAATAACCTGCGAGTGTGGGTCGTTTTAACAACATTGTTTTCATATGCAAATCTTCCGCAATTTCATTTTCCTCGACAGTGAAACGAAGTCGGGCAAGAAAGAAGAGGCCACTGCGGTAGCGGCACACGGGGAGCGATCGCGATTTCGTGACGCAAAAACAGGCGAAATTAATATCGTAAAAATTCTTCGGATCCAGTGGAATGCGGTAAATGATGTCGTTTTAAGTGCGCAGCTCGATCGGTAGCGCCCCAAAAAATTGGCCTCCCCCGCGCTTCCTCACCCCCCCCTTCCTCCGCCATCCATCCACCCGAACCCGCATCAAGTTTTGCCCATCAAAATTAATGAAATGAAAAATTATTTTTTTTTCTTTAGGTTGGTCCCCCTTCCCAAATTAACATTGCAAACAGTTTGCCAACCTATATAATTACCTCCTTATTTTCCCTCCGATTTAATACATCATTTTAATACATCATTTTAATAAAAAAAAAAAAAAAAAGCTAATGTATATAAATCAAATCTAACAAGATACGGATTTTTTTTTTTTTTTTTTTTTTTTTTTTTTTTTTTTACTACTCAAATCTCCATTTCCATCTTGATGAGCGACATATCCAGCTATAATCGTTGTAATAATAATAAACAAAAATTTCAGAATGTTTATTAACGGACTATTAATTTGAATAAAAATGTTGATAAGTTGATTCTCCGAAATTAAAGCAGAGAGGTGGAGAAATTGTGGCGAGAGAAAAATCCACCGCCTTCCCGAACCGATTTCGCGTGTACGTTCTCTCGGTTGACGCGCGCGGTAATTAAAAAAAAAAAAAAAAATGAACTTTTGCGGAACGGGTGGAGTGAGGCGAGGTATGGGAGGGGGGAAAAGGAGGGGGGGGAAAATGTAAATCGTGATTCTTCCGTCACGCCAGGTTCGAGTTTCCTCCAAAAATCCGACGAGAAAGGAGGATTTCGATAATTTTTTTTTTTTTTTTTTTTTTTTTTATTCTCTGCAAAACGAGAGGGAGCAAATTGTCGCAGGCAGAATTCGACTCGTTGCCCGGTCCGGGGATTCCGCGCGACCGAAATCGGAGGAGATCTCGCGGCGCGCGTTTAATTCCCCGCTTCCGATGCGGCAGTGCTGACAACATCCGCGAGCCGCGGCAGAGAAAAAAAAAAAAAAAGGAAAAGGAAAAAAGGTCACCTGCGTGGCATTTTCCCAATTAGCGAGATTTATTTATTATTATTATTATTTTTTTTTTCTCGTTCTCATTTTTCAGGCGGAATAAATTCCGAATCGGAATCCTATCCGCGGAAAAAATTATCCGCTCGAATCGCGCGCGAAAAAATTGGTTTTTCTTCCGGAGTTTCTCGTTCCTCCGGCGGTTATGCAAGCGCATTATGCAACGCGGCGCAATCAGCCTTTTCTAACCCTGAACCGAGTGACATCCCCGCTCCGCCGGGGGAGAGGGGGCGAAGGCGCTCGTTTCGACGAGGTGAAATTGCGGTCGAATCAAGTCCGTTATTAACGAGGCGACGGCCCATTGTGCCGGGGATTGACTCTTCACGAGGAGCAACCGAAAAAAAGAGCAACATACGAGGAGAACCGGCCTAGTAGCGATGTTCGTGATTCCGCCTCGGACGCAATTTCACCTCGGGCCACGACCGGTATCAATGGAGCTCTCTCGGATCGTGTTTTGCGTGCCCTCCGGTCCGTTGCTGGCACGAATCTCCTGGAAATCCCCTTTTGGCCCGCGGGCACCGGGAAGGCGGGACCCTCGTCAGGTGATTCGAGGTTTTCCCCCTTTCCGTACCGATCTTCGGCGGGGGTTTGCGCGCGGCCGCTTCCGTTCATCCCCCGGGAGCGGATCGAACCCCTCGGAGCGCTCAAATCCCGGTCGCCTGGCTGCGGGATCCCCGTGGTTCGGCCCGAAGAACGACGGGGAGGCCGCGAACCCGTCCGGGCATCCCCTTTCTTCCTCCCCGATTTCCATCCGAGGCGGCAAACGGTTACTCTCGTTTCTTCGGCATCTGCGTGAGCGTCAACGCGTTTCTTATGCCGCGTCGAGATAAAACGAAAGGCGACCGACACCGGCGGAAATAGCGCGGCAAGGAGTGAACGTCTCGGCAACGGGACGAACGCTTTCTCCGCGGGACCGCGTGAAAAAGAGGCCGTGCGATCGCGCGTAACCCTGTTCCGTGCGATTCCTTTGCCCTCGGACGCCCGTATCCGCGAATGCCGCGCACCACGGCGAACGTCCACCTTTCCGCGCATTTTAAAATTCCCCAATATTCGTGATGGCTTTCGAGATATATCCATGCGGTGCGGTGTGCGTGAGCAAGAATTTTCACCGACCGCGTCATTTTTGTGAATTATTCCACCCGCAGCGAGATACGTAAATTTAATGCTGCACGTAACGCGAGTAGCCGAACGTCGAAAAATCCGAATGATTTCTCACGGCAGAAGTGGAAATCTGAAGCAAAAGAATTTATCACGTCACTTTGTTTTCCGTAAAGAATTTCCCAACTTATACATTTTGTGCATTTATAGTTTGTAAAAATATCTAAAAGGTTAAAATTACCACACGGCGTTAGCCCGGTACTTGGATGAGAAATTGAAATTTGCGTTCCGGAAATGGATCTCGGATTTTAAATAAAATACAACCGAAATCTATTATATATATATATATATATATATACGCGTACAAACATTAGAAGAGGTAACGCGAGACACGTAATATAATTTCCTCTCCCAGAGGCGAAATCGCGCCCAGGAAAAGTGTGATTTTTCCTTGCGCATACAGTTTTTGTGCGTGCGTGTGAGACGTTATCTTTCCCGGCCTGCTTTCCGTCTCTTCCGCCGGCGAGATGTCGGCTCCTTTCCCCCGGTTCACTCCCGAACGGGGTCGAGAGCGGCAACCGGAAGCCGTTCCACGGGCCCGCTTCCGCGGCCTTTCGCTCGGTTCGAAAAGCGGTTTTTCGGGGCCATTTCCGTCCGGCGGAGAAGGAAAAAAAAAAAAAATAAAAAAAAAAAAAATAAATAAAAATATCGGGATCCGAACCGCGACGGGTTCGAACCTCGAAAAGTATTTGGCAGGCAGCAACCGGATCGAACGCGGAAACTTTCCACGTTCCAAGCGTCTCTGAGAAAATTAAAGAAAATTGCAAATTGAGTAAGGAGGGGGGGAGGGGGAAAAAGAAAAATAAAATAAAACAAAGACTCCCATTTTGAGAGTTTCATTAATTTCCCATTAAAAGAAAATTTTTTTTTTTTCTTTTTCTTTTTTCCTTTTATTCGACGAAGTCATTAATCGTGAAAGGATCGTAATTAATAAAGAAATGATTGTAATTATTTGTGTGTGTGTGTGTGTGTGTGTGTGTGTTCGGGTTTTCGGTTGGGGAAATCCGAAAAGGACCACGTTTTTTGACTGCGGGGGGACAGGTGGAAGGGAGCCTCGGCGGTGTGGCACAGGGGCGACAACTTACACGATATCCCCCGGCACGAACGTCTGGAGAAAAATCCATAGCAGTAAATTTAATTTTAATTGCAGGGCTTAAATGAAAATGTTTAAAGGAAAAAGCCCCAACGGGTACGGGAACATCAGGAAACAAGTACAACTTGTTGCTATAATAAGGGAGCAACTTCTACCGAACGGAGAAGTATCACCTGTTGCAACAAGATTTTTATATAATTATTACACTTAAAAATCTCTTTTTTTGGCATTTTTTTTTAAATGAATGGTATTTCATTATCGTTTTATTATTATTGCTACCATTTAAGTTTAACTCTGACGTTAATTGCCTTTTATTATAATATAAATATAAATTTTTTCTTTAATTATATGTAATGCATCGAGAAGGGATCTTCGTCGTTATTAATGGCGTGTCGGGCGAAAATTAATTTTTTTTTTTTTGTGTAAGAATCGGAAATACTTCGACGATGCGAGGGTGGCGGCGCGTTTAACGGGAAGGGAGAAGTCGAAGGGGGATTTTGGTCGGTTCGCTTTGCGCGGCAAAAAAAAAGGAAGGCGGTGGTTTTCGTCGCGTTCGGGTTGCCGCTCCCTCCGGAAGGGTTCGCACCGGGAGCGAGATAATCGAAGACGTCCGAAGGCAGGCGCCCGAAACTCGTTAAAGCGAAAGAAAAAAAAAAAGGAACCAGAGATCTTCGATCTTAAACGCCCATTGTCTCCCAAAGACGAATAAGTGAATGGGACCTCGGAGAGGCACCGCGCGGATAATTAAATTCGTTTGCTTTCGTATCGTTAAAATTCTTTTCGTCCCGCGTCCGCCTCTCTCAGCATTTCGAACGCGGAGTGACGAACGAAACCTCCCATCGCAGGGGGGCAGGGACACGTTCGAGCTACCCCCCCCCCTCCCGCGACGAACGCGACGCAGGTCCATTCACCTCGTCCGAGGAACGTGCACGATCCCGCTCGTGCGACTTCGGCTGCTGCCGTCCCGTTTCGGAAGAAGGGTTCGTTCGTCACCGACGCAAATCGCGCGAGCACATCCGCACCGCGAGGCACGCGGATCCGGTCGCGGGGAGATCCGCGACACACTGCGGCGCAAGCCGCAGGACATTGGTAAGGCGGAAAGAACGTGAAAAGGCGCAGAATCAGGTTCGCCAACCGAGGCTGCCAATCCGCGCGCTCGTGACAGGAACCCGAAATGCTTTCGATGATCGATCGGCCCCGGTCGATTTAGGTTCCGATTTCCGTATCCGAGCCCTCCGCTCCTCGCACGTCGGACGGACCGCTTCCTTCCTCAAGAAAAAAACCCGTTCGCATCCTGTCAGAGGAAAAATTCGCCCGTCGGAACCTGCCCCCGGGGGAGTTTGCACTCGGCGTGCGATATCGGCCCTCGAGCGGTTCGGTTCTCTTGCCCGGTTGCGTTCGGCTTCCGTGCTGCCGTTCCTCTTTTTTTCGTCCGGGGAACCGCCCGTCGCGCGAGAACCGAACGGCAACGTTGCGCGGGTTCGAAGGTCGCCCCCTCGGAAGGAAGCCGCCCCCCCCCCTCCGAAGGAAAGGCGTCTCGCTCCTTCGCCGCGCGAAATGAATTGTCTTGTTCAGGAACATCCTGTGACAATAGCTGCATCTGTTACATAGCGAGATAGGAATGCGGATCAGCACTTCTCAAACACACTGTACTTGCCCCTAAGCAAGCCTAGCAGGTACGAGGGCTTCGCGAACAATGATTAATCCTCTCGCGGAATCGCGTTCGCGGCGACGTCGGCGGGATTTACATCTGAGAAACCACTTTCGTTCGGGTTGAGCGTCAAAAGGTGCCACGTGAAGAAACTTCCTCCCCGTTCCCCGCCCGGACCCGGAGGGCACCGCGAAATATCGACGCTCCGAATGGGGCTCGGCCGGAAGGGAGGTGGCGGGGGGGGTGCTCCGGGCGCAACCCTCCTTCCAGATCGGCGGAGCCTTCCGGAATCGGGGACTTCCTTCCGACGCGAGCTCGTGCCCCGGGGAACCCGTACGCGGGGGCACCGAACCCGAGCAACGGCGGCGCGGGAAAATGAAAAAATAAAGAAACCGGTGAAAGAAAGAAGGCGAAAGACGGTTGGATCCGTTTAACACTAGGCGACGAGATGCAAGCGCAGATAGTTGTTCTGACCAGGTAGCCATCAGGTACGCCAAGAGCGCTATCTCGCGAGCGTAAACGTTAAAAGAATAACGCGAGGGACGCGTTCGCGCATTATTCCCGGGGTCATTTTACGTTTATCGTCTCGTTATTGAAACCGATATCATAAATAAATCCCTCGGTCGAGAGCGCATCTCCACCGATCCGGGGTGATTTCTCTTAAATTCGCCTCGTGAAACGGCTTCGTAAGGAGATGTTGACTGAAGAAAGAATCTGGGTACCGTTTGGAAGGTTAGGCTCAGGTTCCGACTCTGCCCTCCGCTCGCTGCCGCCGGTCCGCCCTTGGTTTTTCCTCCTCGGGTGGCGAAAACGATCCGGAAAAGCCTCGGGGGGGGGGCGGGAAGAAAAGGAATTCGAAGGGCCGAAAGGTTTTGCGCGGAATTCGATGGAACGCGAGACGTGGCACCAGCGAAAAGCGATTGAGCCACGTCGGCGGCGGGATGAGCCGCCCCCGTCCCGCGATCGAAGCGGGAATCCGATTGTGCTGCCCCGCGACGTGGAAGCGGCGAAAATCGGAAATTAACGGACGAAATTGTTTCCATTTTACCAATTTTAAGAAATTACGAAGCCATTCGGGCAATTTCCGTTTTCGGGGAGTCCTCCTTTAATTCGCTATTGGATTTTAGGCACCGAGCATTCGCGGATTCCTCTTTTCCTTCTCCGGCGGTTGCACGCGAGCCCCGCCCCGTTGATAATTAAAACTGCATTCGATTAAAAAAGCAAAATGGCAGGAACGAGACCTGCTGAATTTTCCCCCTCGCCGGATTTTAAAAGGAAAAATCATTGACGAGTCACACTTAAAAACCGCCCCAATGAACGAGGATGCTCACCGGCAGGCATCCCCTTCCCGGGGGGACCTGCGTCGTTTCCAATTGCTCTCCGACCGCGCAGAATTATGTCGACACCCCCTCGGTTAAGACAGTCGGGACCTTGCGGAAAAATCAATTTCCCATCCCCCCCCCCGCAGCAACGGCCGGGGCATTCGAGCTCTCCTCCGGGGCCATTTTCGAAAAGGTCCGCAACTAAAATTCACTTCGGGTCGGAAAAACTGCCCGTTTAAACGCGTTTTCCGCTCGAGGAAGGTGTGCCCACGCCCGCTTACCGATTGTTCCCACGAACCGAGGAACGCTCCCAACCTGTCGATCGCGGTTTACGCTGCGGGACTCCTGCCGCTGCCGGAGAAGGAACCCGAAACCGCGCTATTTTCGAGCGTCCCGAGAGGGGCGGATCACGGACTTCTTACGCAAGGCGACCGCAGTGGGGGAAGAATTTCCAATCGTTCGCATAAAGCGATCTGCTCTTGCATCCAGCGTGACGGGTGGTTTTTTTGAGGGGGCAATGGGGGGGGGGGAGAAAGCCAAAATGGAAATAAAATGGCGAAACATGTTAATCAGGTAGTAAAAATGTCAGAAGTTAGATTGCACAAAAGATTAATGCAAGAATATTACAGGATACACAAAAGCAAATGTGGATAAACGGCTTTTGCGTTTTTTTAACAGGTTTTTCGGATGTAATTCCTTTATCTTAAGACATATCTTCGTCAATTGCTAGGAAAATTCTCTCATTTTAGAAAGCTCACTTTTTTTCTACGACGCTAAGTCACGAATGAGTTTTGCCGGGAAATCGCCGCCTTTCCGGTTCTCATCTCGACGCACGCGCAACCTCCCCCCCCAGATCCGTCGTTTCAGCGGAGTCCGAAAGGCCGACAGGTTTTTCGAAAAGAAAAAAAATACATTTACGAACAATCCGCGGCTCCAGACTCGAACGGGAACCGGTGCGGAGAAAGAGAAGTCGCCCGAAATGCGACGGTCCGTCGCGAATTTTCTTTTTAAAAAAAAAAATAAATAAATAAATAAATAAATAAGATCCCGTCGGACGTTCGCGCTGTCGCTTGGTCGAAGCGGAAGCTCGCCCCGTCGGTCGGGTCGCGATCCGAGGCCCGAGCCCGCCCGCGCCCGCTTCCTTCCGCTTTTCCCCGACCGAGCGGAAGACGCGAAAAATTTTGCCCGAGACGCGTTCTCGAAATGCCTGCGCCGGATCCGAGGATTCCGTTACGCGCGGCTTGACGCGCAAAAAAACAAATCGGCCGAACGCGGACGGAATTAAGCGCGGAACGCATTTAACCGCGCTCTCCGTTAAAGCGCACTACGCGTTGCGCGCGGTGCCGGCGCTTTCCGTCGACAACCTCGGAGGTTCGATCGTCAGACGGCGCAAGCATACCCCGAAGGAAACTGGGATATACCGGCACTCGGGTGCGAGAGCAAAAAAAACGAAATGTTAAAGGCAAGTCCATTTACTCTCCTGCTACCGTGCCCGGGTCGAGTCACGACCGCGGCGCGAAACGTTGCTGAAGCCCCCGCCGAGGGGGGCCCCGAGGCGTTCTTTCGCAGGGCCCAAAAAAAACGGTTTCGTTAACTTCTTTTAATTATCGGAGCCCTTGCTTTTGACATGCTGCTACCCTCCGACAGAAATAACAATACCCTTACCTCGTTGTCGCTGTGCAGATCGTCCTGATCCATCAGCACGAATGTTACTTGGCTATTTCCCGTGTTGAGGTGCTTCCTGGGGCTGAGGGCGCTACCGTCCGTGTCTAGGTCATGCTCTACCTCAATTTTTCTTTTGTTATTATTGTTATTATTGTTATTGTTATTATTATTATTATTATTATTGTTGTTGTTGTTGTTGTTGTTGTTGTTGTTGTTGTTGAGGACGTCGTTCGGCGACGAGTCTTGTATCAAATGTCTGTTAGGTGAGGAGTTCAACAGTTCATCGTTGTTTCTCGCATTGTCCCCGGTCATTTTTACGTTTAATATTGGCACTTCTGGAAAAATATTTTTCATTTTTTTTGTTTTCCTGAAGGATGCTTGATTGGTTACCGGATGGGGTGATATTCCGCGCGCACCCCCACCCTCCCCGAACCACGGTTTCCGTTATTCGACGTGGGCGACCCCCTCCCCCGTTCCCACCCCGACGGTTGTTTCAAAACCCCATCCTTTTCTTCGTCATCAACAATCAAGCATACCATTCACGGGACTGCTGTGGCTGTTCTGCTGGTGCGAATTAATAATGTCGATCATTCGCTTTTCGCACGATTCGCTCGATTCCGGACTATCTGGACAATCGTCTAACGGCGACATTGCTTCCTCTTCCATCTTACTTCACTGAACGCTCTTTTCGTGCGTGTCCGTGTGTATGAGCGCGCGCGCGCGCGCTCTTGTTCGTGTGTGTGTGTGTGTGTGTGTGTGTGTGTGTGTGTGCGTGAGCGTGTGCGTATCTGTGTGTGTGTGTGTGTGTGTGTGTGTGGACCGCACCTTCTCGCTAAAAATCCGATCCTCGATCGCGTTCTACCATCGTTCGACCGGAAACTGCAAGAAATTAGAGAAAAAATGCTGCCTCGATCGCGACTCTCTCTCTCTCTCTCTCTCTCCTTTCCTGTGTCGCGCCAGCTTACGAAGAAGGTTCTCGGATAGCGCTGCCGTTTCGGACCTTAAATTCCGACAAATGCCGCGTTTGCGACGTTAATCGCAAAACAAAAATTTCACATGCAATAACGTACGTGAAAAAGAAAAACAAGCTGTAACCCATATACACTTTATGCGAAACTTGAAAAGGAGAAAAATCCGCTACGAATCACTCGATAAAAATCTCAATTTATGAATGATATTTAAAAAAAAAAAAAAAAAAATATACTATAATCATTTCGGTAATACATACTGCAAAACCGCCGAATATATGTTATGCAAATAAATCGAATTTCTCGCGACTTAATATCCTTGATCTATAAGTAACAATTCATCATGTTATTCTAAGCATTACACCTAATATCCAAATTATTTTTCCATCAATTGACTTTCTAAAAACATATTTTCATTGCACACACAAAAAAGTGTTGCAGGTATGAAATATATAATTAATAATCTTTTTCCTTTTTACCAGTATAAACTTTTTTATAAGTTGGGATTAAATGAAATTACCGACTAATATATGCCTACTCATTTTGCGTGTACGTATACATCACACATATATATATATATACAAACATATATATACACACAATGCATTATTCGACCATATTTTCATTAAAGAACAAGCGTGAACCAAATACCTTCTGATCACACTAATTCATATGTATGTGTATGTGTGTGTGTGTGTATGCCATTAATGAAATATAAACGAGATGATGACATTTAACGTCGAACAATTGCCCCATTAAACGACGATGTTACATTAATTCGTGTACGCAATTGTCACGATTATACATACATGAAAATCAGTTAATTTAAAAAAGGAAAGTAAAAATACGAAGCTCATTCCGAGCTTCGGCGCGCACATCCGCCATCGCACTACCGGAAACGGCGGTTTCAATATTTTTTACTTTTCAACGCGACAGCAGTTCGCACGGAGGAAGCTGCCGTCCGCGGCGGGGTTACAAAAATTTTCCCGATCCGGAAAATTTTCATTTTTTTTGCTTTCCCCTCCCCCTCCCCCCCGCGAAAGCGAGACCGATTTCCGGTGATCACCCCGGCGCGAGATGCGGGGCATTTTCTCTTCCTCCAAAAAGTTGTGGAAGGAATAAGAAGAAATCGTCGAGGGTGGGGGGGGGGGGCATAAGATCTCGAAGGCTCGGCGCGTGCACGCAAGCACGTATTCATGCGCGGAATCGATTCGGGAAAGGGCCCCGGATTGGCGACCCGGAGCGAAAAATGTTGAGATCACCGGCAATTGGCGACGGAATGGAAACAATATATCCATGGAAGCACTGAAATGTCATGGGAAGTCTGCGAACGGCATTGGAAATGGCGTTGAAAGTACGGAATTTAATAACGTGGATATTGGTTTCGCCGCGTGATTCGCGCGGTGTCTGCCGGGGCCGATTTTTTCGGGCGGGGGGGGAGGGGGGGAGAGGGTGACGCTTCCGGTTTTTTACCTCGCGGTGCCAACCTCTCTCACGGAGTCGACGCGGCAAACGTCGGGCAAAACCGATCGCCCATGACCATGGTCAAAAAGAAACCGGAGCGAAGTTTTTATGTGTGGATGCGGATGTTCGTGTGTGCGCGCGCGCGCGTGTGTGTGTGTGCGTATATATATGTATGTATACCGTAAACGATCGAATATTGAAATTGTTTGGCGAATCGGGGGGGGGGGGGGGTGTGTGTGTGTGTGTGTGTGTGTGTGTGGTGGGAAACTGCCTTCGTTGCATTGCGTGGCATTTGGGAACTGAGAGAGAACCTTCTTCCTCCTCGTCGCGGGATCGCCTCCCGAGCTCCCATACGAAAAACGCATTCCCGAAACAAAGCAAAAATCCATACGAAAAATAATCACACTTTTCCTCGGTATGCACACTCCATGCACCAAGTTCAAGGACACAATAAACGTGAAAAGATCAAATGAACATTTGTTACAAATAACGAGAAAAAAAAAATAAAATAAAAGCACTCAAAATGGCACTCGGAACCGAATTCTTAACAATGCGGGAGCGGTTGAGCGGCTGGAAAACGAATAATTAATGACAAAAAAAAAAAAAAAGGAGAATTAAAAAAAAACCCGAAACCGCCCCGGAAAAGTCACCGAAAAAAAAAAAATACGAAAAAAAGTGAGAAAACGCTGGGTTTTCCCCGCACTTTTCCCCCCGAAAAAAAAATTTCCCTGTATTTTTCCCCCCTTTATTTTTCCCCCGGTGATAACAGAAAAATATAGCCTGGAGCGTTGTTGTTGGTCAAAGATACACTGCCAGAATCTAAAATACCTCCAGGTATGGGTCCAGATTCAGGCTTGTGGTGCCTGCCTTGTCAGAGATGACTATGACTATGTACTTATTGAAATCCCCTTCGGTGCTCTTTTCGCCTTCTTTTCGCAAGCTAAGCATCGGTGTTCGATTCAAAATCGGGCGAGCGTCACGGAACGAGGCGAGCGAATCCCGCGGCGTCACTTTCGTTTTCTCGCGTTCGCGCTCGTCTTACATCCGCGTCCCGACTTCGGTTACAGCGAGCGAGGGACGCTTATCCGGTGAGGATACGCCGCGAAGAGCGTGGGCGCCGCGGATCGATTCGCGTCCGTGTGGTTCGACGGATGCGATCGCTTCCCCGGCCGCCGGAAACGAACGTCACGAGCGACGAAGGTGAAGAAAAAAAAAAAAAAAAAAGGAAACTCCTCAGCATCAAAGCGACGGCACCGTGGGACAAGATAAATATTAAAATATGTAATAATACCTGTCATATGCTAAACACGAGCGTTCCCTCTGGGTAATATAAGAACGGTCAGGTACGCCTCCACTAAGTGTTCAGGTTTTCACGTGGTTCCCGTTCGTCGGCGTCCCGCCGTAAGAAAACCCACTCTCGGCGCAGGCTAAGCACGGGGAGAGAGCGGCGCAGTTACGGCAGCGCAGCCACGCGAGAGATAACGGAATTAAAATTTTTATTCATTTCCACGGCTCCGCGGAGATGCAACGGCACGAGATTTTTCGTGTTCGCGCAGAAAGGACCGATGGTGTATCATGAGAATTTCCTTTGCCGAAGGTTGGAGCCCCTGGAAGAGTGAATTTCCGCCGGGGCGACCGCGGTCGGTTTTCCCCACCGAACGCGACGCCATTTTCCACCGGTGTCTCTTTGGGAAAAGCGGAAACGGGGGAGAGGGGGGGAAATTCCCCGAGGCCCGAGGAGCAGGGGGAACGCGACCCGAGAGCTTCCATCATTTTCACCGGCGGCGAATGGCAAATGCGGGTTTTTCCTCCGTTTCGCCGCACCTGAAGCTTCGGAGGCCCGGTTTTTCGCGTGACCTCGGACGCAGTCGTGCCAACCTGACCTTCTCCCCCCGCGACCAACTTTCGCCTCCTCTGAAGGGATGAAAATAGAAGCCGCAAATTCCATTCCTCGGGCAGCATCCGGAAAATGGCACGGCCGCATCTCAGGTTCGTTTATTCGTTCTCCGGCCAATTTTCTTGGACCGTCACGCAATTCGTGCTGCGTTTCGGGGGGCGGCCCATCCTTCCGGATTTGGGTTCTGGGCGAGGGGAAGGGAAAAAAAGTTTAACGGACGCTCAAGCGGAATCCGGGCAATGCCTCATCCAGTTTAGGTTATTCGATGATGATAATGCATGACCGGCGATCGGTCACATATCACGCAAAGAGTTATTTGGCACATGGACCACGCCTTTCCCATAAAAAAAAAAAAAAAAAAAAAAACGTAAAACGTTTATACCGTTCTGGCACTGAAGCCATCTCTCAACAGGTTTCTGTATGTGTGTTCCGAGATGTGAACAAGTGTACGAGGGACCTGATTGTTTTTAAGGTGCGAGACAAATTCGCGTTGTCCGACCGTAAGTAGAACCGTTTCCCCGTCGGTCCTTCACAAACTCCGCGATTCTTTTTATGCGCCGCGGGCCTCGATCGTTTTGCGCCAATTTCCGATGCTAATAATTCAAAAAGCAAAATGATAATAACAGGGGAAAGGAAGAAATTTCTTTTTTTTCTCTCTCTTTCTCGGTTCCTCCCCTTCAACATGGCGGCGGGCGGAAAAAGAAATCCGGCGCCACCGCAAAACGGGGGGAGGGAAGGCGTAGTTGAATTTCAGGGGTTGCAAATAACGGTTTCGGACGTTCCGAGCCCGGCAACCTCTTCCCGGGATCTCCGCGGACGGAGCGCGGAGTCGACGTCCTTTCCGTCACCCGCGCGGAATTCGAATCCGCAAAAATTATCCGTTCGACCTCGACGACCGACCGCTAACTTTTCGAATTCTCAGTTTCGCCAACTTAAAAAGACGGGAGCTAAGGGAGGCGTAAAAAGCGCGACAGCGGAGACATCTGCTGCACTTCGGTCGAAATTGTCTCCGTCTCGATCTGCCGCCTCGCCTCGCGGCAGTCCCGCCCCGAAATGGAGCCCTTTCGCTTTTCCGGTCGGAATTTTCGTCTTCGAGCGAGCTTCCGCGCTTTTAAAGCTGTTCGCCGATTGTGAAAAAAGGAAAAAGAAAGAAATGGAAAAACGCGCACGGAAACCCGATCGCGACGCTTGCCAACCAGGAGAATGGAAACTACTTGAACGATGTAGTAGTGGGTTTTCAACACCAGGAGCAGGTCAATCGCGCGCGCGAAAGACGGACGCTCGTGCCCCTGGTGTATTTTCACCGAACTACCCGCGTTAACGGAAATTTTTGTTTCACGAAAACGGAAACTCGGCTTGTTTTCCAGTTGAGATTCAAAAAAAAAATTTGCTTGAAGCCGAGAGCATTTGGGAGACGGGCAGGATTCTCGACGACGCGTGAATCGCCAGAGTTTTCGGACTAATTTTAAATGCGTTCCATCAAAATTTTAACTTTTCTTTTTTTCCAAAAACCGCATTGGAACAAAATTCAATGGCGGAAGGGTCTGAGAATGCGCAACGAAATCTTCCACGAACGGCGAATAACGTGAAATGGATAATTCCGAAATTTAGTAAGGAACGAGAGAGATTTTTTTACTTTCACAGTTAATATTTTTACTTATCTTAACGTTTGTCTCATGCAATCGTGCTGTGTGTGTGTGTGAGCATCGTGAGCGTCGAAAATATAACATCTGAAACAACTGACCATGGAAGTTCCCTGAAAATCCGTTTTCATTATTCACAGAAGAATAAAAACGCAGTTTGCTTCAGAAAAAGAGAGATTAATAATAGATTTAGATCAGAAATCATATTCCATAACCTGTAATTGTCAATTCAAATGAAGGGAGAAATCATAAGAATCTCAAGATTTCTATAAAAGGACAGCTCTTACGTTGTCCAGTTGATTTTAATTGATTCCAATCATGAAAATTCACAATTTACAATTCAAATTCTCAATTTTTATATTGAACATCCACACTACAAAATTTTTTTCATAACGCGTTGACTTGCCAGCCAAACGAGTTTATTTTGAGGTTAAAAAAAATTATATATATATGTATATATCCAAAATCAGATTAAACGCGTCTTTTTTTTTTTTTTTAAATATTTTTCATGTAAACGAACTGCTTGAGAATGCTTAAAATTTTTATTGCTGGCGACTCATTTTCCGAAATAACTTTCAAAAAGGGAAGCGGAAAAGCGTTGCGATCAGTTTGAGAAACGGAAAAAAAAGACATGGCCCCTGTCTAGGGGATATCGGGTAACCACGAGTCCAATGCACGTTTTTTTAACTGATGCAATTGTTTGAAAATAAAATTATAGAAGCAAGCAGTGGAAATGAGGTTTCGTCGCAACGTTGAATCACATATATTCTGGAAAGGTATTAAAAATGCTTCAACTGGTTTATATATACATGTATTGTGGTGTAAAAAAAAAAAAAAAAAAAAAAAATTTGACAGGAAGCAAAGAAATGATATATGGTAATTGGACCGCGGGAAGATTGTTATGAAGAATTTTTTAATTCGAATTTCCAGGTTTTTATGTGTTTTTACGTGCATATAAACGAAGGCGCCGCGTTAAACAATGGGACCATCATTTTATATGGCCTATGAAAATATTATCCAATAGCGGAGTTTGCGGGATATCAGATATGGAAAATTATGAGGCACATCCACTTATGGATGCGCTGAATATATTGAATATATATTCGCTAAAAGATACGTTGCTTTTTCCTTTTTTTTTTTTTTTTATTGCTGTTTGCGCTACATTTTACTGTTATGTCCAGTGTTTTGATAGATAACCGTGCTACATGTTTAGTGTGCATTAACAGATTAAATTATTTAATTGCGGTTTTTTTTAATTTCGGGTCTTAATCATGAATGCATGTATACAGCAATAATTTATGTAAAAAAATAAAAAAATGAGAAATGATGTTACTTTCAGAAGCTCATTTTTTAGCTTTGTGTACATGGATATACTTTAATTTTATTTTATTAAATCTTCGGTCCGTACTTGTAAAATTTCAGAATGCACGAAAAAAAAAATTATTATTTTGGATATAAAAATTTAATTTTGATTTTACTGAATTATTAATTTTTTTTTTCTTGTATAAAATATTTATTTTACATTCTTAAAAATATTACGGTAATCCGATATTTTTCTCCTTAAATTATTTATTTGATGGGATTGCCACAATAAATATTATATTCATATATTTTTGTGAGGAAAACATCAGTGTTTTGAATATATTCCGACATCATTTCTTGTTTTTCTTATAGATGAGAATTTTTTTTTTTCCAAAATTAAATCACGTTCTTTCTTTCTTATTTCTGTGAAATTATCTAATTTTTGGCGAATTTATACAAGCGCGCGCATATATATATATATATATTTCATTATTTAGGATATTCATGTATATTTTACAGTGAAACTCGGGAAAGTGTGAGTGAACGTGGGGAAAATTTTCAAACGGTTCGTAAGCAATCGCAACGCTGAATCGGTGAACGCTTCGGGTCGTGGCCCTAACGCCACCTAACGCGGCGACCGGTGACTTCCGTCGTTACCGCCCCCTCCTGACACGACTGTTTATTTGCCTTTTAAATCGAGCTCCCGATCGCGGACGACATCCCGATCAATCGATCAATTTGTTCGATCCCGTAAGTTTTCGCTGTTCGACGCACTGCTTTTCCTGTCTTTCCTCCGTCGTTTTCCCGATTTCCGCCGTATGCGATCCCGTCCGCGCACGCCGGTTTGGGCCGCCTCGCGGAACGCGCCATTTTCTTTTCGGCAGACGGAAAATTGCCTTTAATATGTGGTGCGGAAAGCGTCGGGTATTTATGGCAGCTTCGAACTCTGAAATCGTGATTATTCTTTTTTCTCTTCTTTTTTTTTTATCGACGTCTCGACATCCATTTATTTTATTGTTTCTTTTATTATACGCAATCCTTCCTTTTATCCTTCGTCGCGGGAACCACATTTTGCATTGTTCTAATCTTCTTCTTTTTTTTTTTTCTCTCCGTTTCTTAAACAAACTCTCTCTCTCTCTCTCTCTCTCTCTCGTCTCGTTTAAGGTGGTTTTTCTCCAGTCCAGAGGCGGGCAAAACCACAAAAATTTTTCTTTTCGCCCCCCAAAAAAATGGGAGAAATCTTGGCGCGCTTGTGCTTCCGTCAAAAAGAAAAATTAAAACGTTTCCCCGAGATGCCTCCTTAACGGAGATTTTGACAAATTTTAATTGAGGCTGCTGCCTGATGGCAACATTTCGTTTTCACCCGAGAAAGATTATTTATAAAATGACCAATCTTTGATATGGGGCCCTTGTGGAACCATTGACTTTTTAATGTGGTCCATCATCAAGAAAAAAATGAAAATACCCAGACGATTTTCCTTAGGGCTTCGCCACGAATCCAACTCGCATGCCTCCACAATGAATCGCAGGAGGCACAAATTCATCACACATTCTTGCATATTAAACTTGAAATTTCTATTTAAAAAAAAAAAAAAAATTAATTTATAATAAGAGACAGAATTAAGCTTAATTTCTACGGACACCGTTGCAATGTTAATTTATTCGCATAAAGAAAGGATTTCCCTTTTTATAAAATTTTTATTGTTATTTTTTTAAATATTTGATAAATGATACAAATGAAACGCTTAAAATTGACTGAATATGAATTAACCTGCCGAGGTTAATGAAATCGTCGTGGGGCCTGCGACTCTGCGGAGCAATAGAACTGTGCAAATGTGTGGCATCCGTCTGCGACATATAATCTTGGAACACACTGTAGGTCCACTGCAGATTACATACGATTGTTTTTGAAGTCCCGCCGGTCAGAAAATGCAGCGCAAGCTTAAAATCCTTTCGATTTTCCACGCGATGCAAGCTCTGGGTCAATCATCCTTTTTTTGTGGAAACCGAAATTCGTGTTTTTTCATTCTCCCGAATGCTTTCGAAGGCCGTCGCGAGCCTGCTTGAACTCAAAATCGACGGGGTTGCGGCATCTAACGGTGGAAATCCTCGCTTTTTCGGGCACGGGGTTAAGCGGGGCGTGCCCCCGGTGCCAGCAGCCAAGGGATCGGACGGAGACCCGGGTTTTAATGCCTTAACGGGCGCCAGAAGACGTTCGCCGATCTTCGGCGCTCCGAAATTTAGCAAGACCACTCGGCCGATTTTAAATACAAATAAAGCAAGGGATTTTGTTTTTAATGCTTCTAAGAAAAGCAATCAATCATTCGAAAAACCATCCGAAGCGCGATGGCCATTAAATCGTGTACCGGAGTTGATTTCTTCGGCACTTGAGGCACCAACCGAAATCCGAATACCGATAAAGCCAGCCGATGAAAACTTAAAAAGGAAGAAAAACCTCCGATGAAATACGGGCCGACAGCAATTCTCGCGATCTAATTCACGAGGGTTAATCGCGTTTGGCACCTTGGGTTTGGGGGGGGGGGCGGCTTAAAAAGCCTCGCTGAGAAAGGTATTTCTTGTGGGGAGAAAGACGCTGGGAGGGGGAAA
>JAOWBB010000007.1:2413747-2456605 GCA_028565995.1 Ricinus marginatus | reverse complement strand
GATCTTACCCCCCACCCCCCCGACACCCCCCCCCCCGGGCCACGCCCCGTCGTATAATTTTTGACTCTCACAATGCGACTTGTGACTCTACATGAAAGCAGGTGATGTCCGGGGGGGCTTTAATCAAATCAGAATTTTAAAAAATAAAATGAAATTATAAGACGGACCCTCGCCCAAGGGACGAATTAAGGAAGTTTCGAAGAGACCGTTCGGGATCCCTCGCCGAAGGCCTCCCGTCCGAGGGGTGGCGTCCTGCGGGACAGCAAATTGCGTTTT
The DNA here is from genome assembly GCA_028565995.1 of Ricinus marginatus. Lineage (NCBI taxonomy): Eukaryota > Metazoa > Arthropoda > Insecta > Psocodea > Ricinidae > Ricinus > Ricinus marginatus. The sequence goes on along the minus strand of JAOWBB010000007.1, from coordinate 2,456,329 downwards.
CCCACCCCGCGAAAGGGAGACCCCGCGGAAAAGTCCGGTGCGCTGCGATCCCCTGCCGCGAACGGTCGGCGACATCCGATGGCGCGGCACGGGGGCACGTTCCCGTCGAGTGCCCGCGCACGCCCCGAACGCCGAACGGCGTAAATCTCCTCGACCGGTTGTTTTTTTGGCTCCCGACCGATTGCGCAACGGGTTTTAATAACCTTTCCGTTTTTCCCCGTCCGCGCAACCTATCATTTCGAGACCGAATGTTCGTGTAAATCCGAGGCCCTCTCGTTTGAGGTTCCTCTCTATCGGTCACGAAGGGATGAAATTAATGATCCTCGGAGGGAGGCCATCGTCGCGCCTCGTCGTTTCACAGGCAAATCGGGGGCGAGATTTTGCCTTTCCGAAGGTGGCGGCGTTGGGCTACTTCTTGAGAAGCGGTCGGAGGCGAAAAGGGCGGAAAACGTCACCGACAGCAAAAAGCGCGGCGGGGAACGGAAACCTTCAGTCGCATCGGGAGGGCGAACCTTTTCTCTCTCGTGCCATGTTATTAAGTAATTAAAAATTATATATGTATTAAATTATTAATCATGAATTTTTTTTTTCTGCTTTCCACCCGTTCGTTTTTATAACGTAAAAATATTTAAGGAATGTTACGAAAACATCTTAACTGTTACGCACTTCCGAGCCGGGAGTATCGATAAATATTCAAAGATCGATCGGAAAAATGTTTTTTTTAGATTTTTTTGCTTACCTTTTTCCCCCATTTCGATTATAATCGAAATCCGCGATCCCGTTTAAAAATATATATATGTGTGTGTTACCGTTTCGATATCCGGTGCGTCGAGCTGCTTTTGCTTTCCCCAACGTTGGATGCATTTGATTTTCTTCTATTTTCCGGGGAGGCGAGACTTAGCTTTGACGGGAGACTTCCCGGATCCGAAGGGAGCCGCGACGTTGCGGCAAAAACCCGAAATCTTCAAACGCGAAATGACGGCAAATCCTCGAGATGGGCAGTTGCGCGAATGTGGGCACGCACGGAGATACGTAACTCGCGAGCGGCTCGGGCAACTTCCCTCCGCCGGTTCGTCGGATTTTTCTCTTTTTTCGTGCGCCATCCCTCGGGGCTCTCATCCCCCGATTCTCTCCCTCTTCGCCGCCCCCCCACGAACGGCCGCGAAACCTTTCGCGTGCAATCCGGGCCACCCTCCGACGCGTCTCCTCCCGACCGAGGGGAGCACCCGAATCGGAAATCTAAAACCGAAAATGGTGCAGCAGTGCGCAGATTTGCTGCCGTTAGAACACTTCCGCTTGCTTGCAGTTCCGCATCTGCTACAGAGCGTTTTTTTAAACGCTGTTCGCGACTTGCTACGATCCTTATGATTAATCCGTAGCAAAATATCTCGTGGAAATATATGAAACGGACGATTGACGTTATACATTCGTATTGATTATTTTAAATACATCCGTCTGCGTATATATTTTATTCATTACATAACGGGATGGAAAAGTCCATATATAAAATTCATCGAATCTATTAAAATTTTGTAGTTACATAATTTTTTATTGTAAACTTCTAAATTCCCTTTTCCTCTATTATTCTGAAAATATATATATATATATATTTATATTTTTTAAGTGTTTTTATATTGTCAAAATTCTAAAGTAAAGTTTCTTATTTTTAAATCCCTATTTTATAATAATGTGAGCTTGATGCTCAACATTTTATTATGTAATATATATATATGTAAGACGTAGTGCACGCAGTACATATATTCACACGCAGCAGTTAATGCCGTATCCGTTGCATGCATATTTTTTATTTACACGCATACATGTAAAGTGTACGTTTAATGTATAACATCGAATTTATATGACATTACATATCAAACTTAAAACGACTCCATCATAACAACATGGGTTATCATCCGTTGAATGATGAAAACAGAATTTTCAAAGACGTTCTTAAATGGAATACATGTCGATTTCTCGCGGTCAGGGTTCGCTAACACGTTCGAAGCGAACCTCACTTAATATTAATAATTAATATTTAACAAATTAATTAACGTGCTCCGAAATTACTTATTATAAGACACCGCATTTACTTTTCACATTCGACGCTGCACCACCGCATGGGCTCATACGAAAGCGGTAAAGCTTCGGCGCGCAACAACTTTCGGTCGCATAAAATGCAGAAAGCATAAATCGAGCTTGCTTTTAGTGCAATTCGCCTCAAACGAAGTCGCCACATGCATGCGATGCAGGCACATGCCTTGGGTTTCACGTGCGAGCTGCATGAATGTGCGATGCTGTTGCCCGTACAGATGTGCGTGCGTCTGCGTCTGTGTGCGCGTAAGAAACGGTTCTTCGTCTTTTCCGTCTCGAGACAAACGTTCCTCTACCTCCCACAGCGACATGCGTGCCACTTCGACGCTTACGACCGTCACCCACCTCCGACGGGCGCTCCGTCGAGGGTTTCTCCTTTGCCGCGAGAGCACCTCAAACGCGTTTTTATTGCTTTGCCAACGGGAGCAATTTATTTCGTTCACGGATCCTTTTCCTTCCCTCCGCGTCTCGCCACCCCCTGCACGACGGTCGAGCGCTGCGGCTTCGGTTCCGAAGAGCGAGAAAGTCGCCTCGAAGTGAGGGAACCACGAAAGCTTTTGCTCCTTTACGGTTTGCGCGGCGGTGATTCGCGCTGGACGCCGCTCGTCGGTCGGTTCCGGTTCTTCGGGGGGTGCTCTCCCCCGGGCGAAGAGGAGCCCTTCCGCCGGGGACGACCCGACGGCGACCGCCTCTCTCTCGGAAGCTCTCCCGGCTTGGGTTCGCGCTCGGATCCTGGGCTCGCAAGATCGAAACCCTCGCGAGTTATTCGCTTGACGGGAAGTTGCCAACGCGATAACTCGAGTTACGTGTTAAGCGTTTTCTGCTTTATGTAACCGCCCAACCGTTTTCATTTTTATTCTTTATGGATTTTTAGAGTCCATTACGAAGATCTCGTTGCGAGAAGATTGGGTAACCGGAGGATTGTGCCATTATTTTTATCCGGGTTTAATAAAGAAACCTCGACTGGTTTTTTCTCTCTTTTAATGTAATACATTTTTAGGGTTTTTTTGCCGTGCGATCCAAGATAAATTTATTCGCTTTTTCGAAGGCGCATTTGGCGCAAGGAGAAAAAGGGCAGGCGAACGACATTTCGGGGGGGGGGAGGCGGCAAAAGGGTGATATTAAAGACGGAAAAAAAGAAAAAGGAGACTCGAAAAAACTGTAAAAGAATCCGAGATATAGTTTTGTATCCTTATTAATTTAAAAAAAAAAAAAAAAAAAAAAAGGAGGAGAATATGATAATGAATTTGGCTCAAGGGGGCCACTTTTTTCTTAAGGAACTCCAACACGCGCCTCAGGAATGCGACCACAAAAAACAAAAAAAAAAACGAAAAATGCCTGATCCGGAATTGCAGTAACAGAGAATGTTTAACGGTGAAAATTGTCCGGCGCTGGATAAAGGAATTTCGATGCGCGACACCCCGAGCACCGCACGCGTCGTGCTCGAGGGAGGACGGATCTGGTCCGACGCAGAACTCGGGGGTAAGACAGGAAATTTCGATATCGAGCTGCAGGAAGTTTGCACGCTTCCGATCCTTTGGCAATAAAATGCGAAACCCGCTGAAGACCTGGAGGTTAAGATCAATTCGCGCCGTCAGAAGTTCGAGGCGTCCTCGGAAAGTCTCCAAACCGGGTTATTCGAGGTAAAAAGTCATCCTTCGCAGCAGAACGTCGTAAGCTGTTGTTCATATTATGTACAAGTATACGGACGTGCATACGCGGACGTATCGTATGTCACTAGATTTGTCCAAGCTGGATAAGGATCGTAAACCTTCCGTGAAACGTTGAGATTTTTATGTGTTAATATTTTTTTTAAATTAAAAATTAATGAAGTTTTTATTATGTAAATTAGATTTTCTGTTGTTGTTATTATATATTGCGCATTATTTATTACCGTTTTATCTTACAAACCATCTACGGGATTAATGCTACGTTTTATGTGCGCCCAGGGACAATTTACTTTTTTTTTTTTATTTTTTTTCCTGCAAAGGCGGCCCACGAAAAAAAATCCGAAAAGTTGGACACCCCTCGCTTGTGACATACGCAGCGAGGACAATCCGTAATTATTAAATAATGTTCTGTTACGAAGGGGGTTGATGGATGTAGGGATGGTCAAAGCGGTCGACCACCAACGTCTAATTATGATAGACGAGAAAAGGAATTTAAAAGATGTCTTCTAATTATATACTTCTGTTCTTTTATGTATATATATATATATTAATTATGATTGCAAGATCGAGTTTGTGCAGTTAAACACCAGACGATGTGCAGACGTATAAAAATGCAAGACGAAGCCAAAAAGTCGCGGAAGCTCTGGGCCATTTCGTGATTTGCTTAACACGAAACTTTGGTCGTCCCGAAGAAAAACCAAAATACTTCTTATTCATATATATATGTGTGTGTATATATATATATATATATCAAAGGGCTCCGAAAGGTGGAACGAGATTGGAAAGACGAGGCAAAAAACGCCGTTAGCTATTGTTGGAGGAAGCCAAACCTCAACATCTAGTTGAGTGTCTAATGACTCTTCAAGTCCAAGACAGACAGTCATAAAATATAAATAATTAATGTCCTAATTAAAACTATCAATACATTGAATATTTGGTGTTCATAATTATGTTAATATTCTCCATTTCTTTATGATTTATTACTCTCTCATAATACTCGGGATGAGGCGATGCATTCCATCGCATCCATTCCTTCTGCACCGCACTCGGTATATTCGCGTATGAAAACCATCCGCGACAGTCAGTCTTTAATCTCGCCCGTACGGGTGTAACGCGTCTTTAAAGCCTTAAAAAGATTTTACATATTTACGGGAATTGTAGAAGCCCAAATTTTCATAATTGCCGTTCGTAAACGAGCAACGTCAAAATAAAAAAAAAAATTAGGCGGTGGGAAGAAGGTTCACGTGACGGAGTCGGTGCAAACGAAAATGTTCAGTATTCGGTTTGCTACGTCACTTCCGCCGCGCTGGGTAAGCGCCGGAACTGCCGGTGAAATCGGAGAGCAGTTCCGGAGATTGGTGCCAATGATCGGTCGGGAAACGAACCAAAAGAATTTTCATTTTTTTTTTTCCGGCATTAGTTTAAAAATCGCGGCGATCGCGTGGAAACATTCGACGCAGGTTTCGATTCCGTCAAAAAGATACGAAACGGGTTGATGAAAATGAGCGGGATCGACCAATGAGGTACGAGGAATGGCGGCGGCGGCAATGAGACGAAAAAAAAATTCGTGATATTGCAACCGTGCGATCGCCACGACCCAAGCTTCGCGTGCGTTCAGTTTTGAATTTTTTTTTTTTTTTTTTTTTTTTTTTTTTTTGTCAGAAAATTAATTAGGATGGGAGGGAAATTGGGGACTCTGTGGGAAAGCGAGGCGCCTCCCCCGGGGGGGTTCACGGGGCGAAAATGATAAAAAGTCCAGTCCCACCCCCAAACTATTAAGAGAACAAAAATTTTTTTCCCTCGGAAAAAGAAAAGGGCGCTATTGATGAATATCCAGGTTCGAGATTGCGTGTCACTGATTGCTCCGTGGCCTCGCGGATGCCGCGCTCTCCCTTAGCTAAGCGTGGGGGCTCCCGGTCACTTTACCCGTCGCGCGCAACCTCATTTTTCCAAACGACAAAAATGCTTCGCTTTCGGCGATTCGCCCCTCCCCCTCTCCTCCCCTCTGACCAGAAACCGAAAGAAACCCTCATCGCATGCCTGAAATTGCTCACGGTGCCTTTTACTTTTTTCTCTTTCGACTCCCCGGGATCGCTTTGCCGACCGGGCAAATGCGTCTCATTTTTTTTTTCCTTTCTCGTGCCGGGATTTTCCGCGGGGTGGGACCTCCGTTCGGAGGCGCGGATCCACGCGGGAAACCATCGGAAAAGCGGAAAAGCGAAACTTTTTCGATTCGCGAGACCCGAACCCGTCGCGTCCTTTTTCACCAAAGGTTGCGGTCTCTCTCCTCCTCCTCCTCCCCTCACCTTGGGGGGCGTCGTTTCCTTAAGGGCTCGTGCCACGACGGTTTTCGTTAAGCGTGCTCGGGTTTAGCGTGCCTGCGCTTTGCGCCGACGCCGGAGGGGATGCGCCCCGGAGGAAACCCCGCGGTCGAACGTTGCGCTTTGTCATTTCGCGAGGTCCGTTCGCCTCGGGCCACGGATTCGCGCCTCGTGCTGTGCATTCCACGCGCGTGCAGGCTGGAAAATGGTTACGCGACCTTTGGCTCTGCGCTAACGGATTCGTCGCAAGAACTCGAGTTTTCCCATAATCAATATCGAGCGCATAATATGAAACAAATATATTAATACGCACCGGCCGGGTCTCTCCTCCCCCGCTCCGAAAATTATGTCCCCGAAAACCGTAAAATATTAAAGATTTAATGCAGAGGTCTGAACCTGTGACCCACGCCGAAGAGTTTATTACAGAGAATGCCAACCGACGATATTACACGGGTGATTCGATACGGGGCCCGGAAACCTGGAAATTTCGATACGATCTCGGAGGAAACGAGAAAAAATTTTGGGCGAAACTTACCCCGAAGGAACGTGCGGTAGAAGGTTTTTCCAAAGGGATGCCAAACCGGGGCCAATGCAGCAAATATGCGCGTTTGCGCATGCATAGCGGAGGCAGGGGTACCGCGCCGCGGCAAAGCCTTCACCTTCGCGACCGAGCGGCGGGGGTCTCCGACTGGAAACGCCAAAGAAGCGCGGATCTTTGGGCATGTCTCCGTCCCTCTCTCTCTCTCTCTCTCTCTCTTTCAGGCACCGGAGGGCGACTTGGAAAATGTGAGCTTGACAACAAACGTAAAAGTTGGAGCGCGGGAATTAAAGCAGCGGCACCACCAGCAGCAAATGCTTGTCAAACGCTTTCGATCCCGGAGGCATTCCAATATCCCTTTTCGCAATTTTCTGCTTCGATTTTTTTATACTCTAATCCCGAACCGACTGTGAACCGAAAAATCCACCCGCTGACGTCGCGGCAGAAGTGGAAAGAAACCCGCGAAGATTTCCCACTTGCCCGGGGAGGTTTCGCCCCCTGACTCGGGCCAACCTTGCAGTCGACAAAGCCCGTGAACAATCGGTAACATTATTGAGTTCTAATCTAAGTTATTATATAATGAAACGTGCCGTTCACAAAATCATAATCTCTTATAATAAGAAATTATATATATATATATACATACATAAAATTTTTTAGAAAATAACTTTGACTTAACATATAATAGCAGAGCTGAAAATCGAAGCCCAAAAATACGTACAACACCACAAAACGTGATATATTATATATATATATATTTATACGAATCATGCTGAAAAAGTGAATTTGTGCTTTGGTTGCGCGATATTTTATATACTTTTGATGCAATTGGTTAATGTAATATTACTTTATGTGTTCGTATGAATTAAATTCAATATGTGAAAAATTTTGAACGTTGCTGCAACGCGTTCGCATTTTTATGTTATACGAAGAAAAATGGACAAATTATCGTGATGCAGGCTCCGAATTTTAGATTTTCGCCCCGGTGCAAAGGGACGCTGCTTGATCCTTAAGCGACGTTAATGAATTTTCGCATCGTCCATCGACATTTTACGGTCTAACGCTGTCCGCCTGCGTGGAACGCTGCGGCGGCGCGAACGCGTCCGCGGAAGCGGCCGGAAGCCGCGATGCCCGCGACATGTGGAGGAACGCGAAGCGGGAGCGCGTCGGGCAAGAGAGGAGAAAAAAAAGTGAGTTATGCGATTGGTTTTCGTAATGCTCCAGCGCCACGTGAAGGAAAACGTTGCTGGCCAGGTACCGGTAGGCACGGCAGGGCAGGCGCGTGGGTCGCGTGATGGGACGAAACGGCACGCGGAGAGGTCGCGACCGTCCTCCGGGGAGCGGGGCCTTTCGCCTTCCTTCCCTCTGTCGCGGCTGCCGACAAAAAAAAAAAAAAAGCGCCACGATCCTTCACTGAAAAATTCAACCCCCGAGGCGGGGCGGCGGGGGTTGAAAAAAATCTTTCGAAAAGGAAGAACGGAGAAAAAAAAAAAAAAAAAATCTGTTCCGAAGCTTTTCTCCCTTGGTGAATTATGACAACTTCATTAAGGAGTCAGTCAGGAGAAACAATCGGGGCCCTTTGCCAACAAATTGGGGCCCTTTTCCCTTTCCCCTCTCGGAAGGATTTCACTTTCGGTTTTAATCCCGTCGATTGATTTCGGATTAGTTTCTGCTCTTTTTTTTTTTTTTTTCTTTTCGCCTTTGATGTTCCAGACTTCAATTACAGCCAATGCAAGATGAGACTGGAGAGAGAGAGAAAGAGAGAGAGAGAGACAGGAGAAAGAGAGAGAGACGGTGAATGCATTTTGTAATGGATCGCGTGTTCGCCCGGGGGATTCAACTCGGGATACGATCAACTTTGTTGGTTAGTCTTTGCTATTTGTAATAATGCAAATTGAAATTGGTCTTGTAGTCGATATCATTTACTCTCCAGTGCCGCATTCGGGAAGGCGGCCTCCGATTCCTCGCCGGTGACCGGGGAAATTAACCGCAGGGGGCATTTCAGCTTCGGGGCCCCAGGACCCGGTAGGGACCGCGGAACCACTCGGCCCCGTCGCTGCACGAGCCTCGCGACCCCCGCGGCGGATCGATTTACGGGGACTTTCGGGCCTGCGACTTCCCCCCCCGCATGCTCCCTCGCCCCGAGGGAACTTCGCAGATGGAAACCGCGACGACAGCGTCGAGAGAGTGAGGAACGAGCGGGTCACGATTCCCACCCGGAAGAGGTCGGACCGATCTCGCTTTTCCGTCGTCCGAGCCGAAGAAACGCGGTCCCCTCTCCGCTCGAGCATCGGTTCGGGGCGTCGGGCGCGTTCTGGAAGCGCGCGAAAAGCGCGAGAGAGAGAGAGAGAGAGAGAGAGAGAGAGAGAGAAGGGGAGATCCCAATGCGGAGCAATGATTTTCAGCATGTTTAAACACCGGAAGGCAGAATGAAAAAGTGAAAATCGACGGTGGTGCCAACTTTTCATTTCCCCCGAACCATCAACGCCACTTCCCTTTGCTTAGGCTCCACCTTCCGAAGAGCGGAGGCCTTTTCTCTCTTCTTTTTTTCTCCTTTTTTTTCTCTTTTTGTTCTTTTTTGAAAGCACTTATTACGATGCCGAGATCCCCGAACCGGAGAAAAGAGAGAAAAAAATGGTCCGAATCGTAGCCAAGGGCGGGATGAAAGATTATCAGGTTCGTTAAAGCGCAAAACCGAGTTCCATGCTTACCCTACGATCGAATCCATTTTATAAATGTATATAATATGTAAAATTAATACCGAGATGCATTCTTTAATAATAATCGCTCTTGCGCGCATGCTCAGTGTAACTACTACCATCAAAGTTTAACAAGAATTAGGTGTTCACATAGGGGCGATCAGTGTGACGTCTTTATCTAACGATTCAACACCCAAATTCTCATACAAACATGTATGTATATGCATTGCGGTTATAACATATTTTAAATCCGAATCTCGATTTACGCCTGATCGTTAAAAACACTTTCTTCATTGGGAATAAATTTGGATCTGCAACATTTCGGACACTCAGTAAAATTCCTGTATTTACAGCGGAGCCTGCACATTTTGGAGCTTAACATCCCTAATACGAATGACGATTTATTCGGTGCGTTCTGCAAAATGTAGTTGCAATGTCACAAATGGCGCCGAGCAAACGCGGCGCAATGCATTTGCGGCTCTCGGCGCATCCTGTCGACTGCTTTCGCGGCAGCCATTGCCGAATTACGCGTCTTCCAAAGCGGGTTTTCGCTCGTCCGTGCGTTCCCCGGTGTCGGATTCCGCTTTTTTTCCACCTTCCCCCCCCCCTTCTCCAAAACCCGAAGCAGTCGGATTTTCCGGGATTTTGCCCCGCGGACGGTAGACGAAGTCACCGGATCCGGAGGCGCAGCCTCCGACCCGGATTTTTCAGGATCGCGAAGCCCTACCAAGTTTCCCGCTTTCGCCGGAAAATTTTGCCGCTCCCGCCGCGTCGGAAAACGTCGCGAGGCAGAAAACGAGGATCTGCCGCCACCTTCGCGTAAATTTTCCTCTTTTTCGGGGCCTTTCCGGGGGATTCGGGTCAATTATCGGACCCGGAAGAAAGTGAAATCGTGCGCCGTTTGGACGCCCGATCCGTCGGTCGGTGCACCGGATATCGGAGGCTGGGATCGAAAACCCCGGAGCTTTGCGCCCCAACCGAAAGGGTGCCTCTGGCTTCGGCGGCAGCGGATGCATCCCGGAGGCGCGGAAAAAACGCGGACAAAGCGGGAAGGAGTTAATGGAAAAACTTAACGAATCGTTTTAATATATTATTCTCGAGAGTGCCATCTACTGCCGGGGGTTCATTCATTTTCTCGGAGTGGAGTGGAGGGCTGGGGGAGGACGGGGGCTAAGGGAAACAATTGATTATTAACTAATGCGAACGGGCAAAGAATCGCCGCCAGTGTCTGTCATATAAAAACGAATCGGTCTTCGTATAACGAAATGAATTATGTCCTTAGAATTTTAATCGCATTTCCTCCGGAGAGAAAGGAGAGGGAAAATTAACTTTTCTTCGGGGCTGCGGATTTTACGGGAAATTCATACGCCGAACGCGGCGGCAGCAGCGGAGGGGGCCCTGCAGCACGAAATGGGGGGGATGGGGACGGGGGTGAGGCAAGAAGGGAAGGAGAGACAATAAAAGCGGGCCTTGCGAGGCTGCCTGTGGGTGCGCTGTAGAGAAAATCGATCCAGGAGCTTGAGCTCGACCCGCCCTAGAGGGCCCACGCAGGCGCCATGGCCCCAAACACCGCCTCGGGTCGTTCCCATTTCATTTTCGAAATATTGTTCTTTTTAAAAAAGGAGCAAGAGGTTTTTCTCTAAAAAAAAAAAAAAAAAAAAAATTTTCTTTCCTCTCTTCCCTCCGGATGGATAGGCGACGTCCATTTTCAGCCGAACACCGAGCTTCCATTATGTCGCCGGATTCGTCTGCCTGCCGTCCACGCTTCGAAAATGCCCCGTTGCCTTACCCACACGCAAATTATTGCAAATGCGCATATACGATTTCATGTCATTTTCCATAAACAGAAAAATCAGGAAAAACTGTTTTAAAACAATACACAAATACACACAGATATTTTCGGAATGTGTGAAAAATATCAGTGTATTCGTGCCTGAATTAAATTTATTTCCGAATCGTGAAATTACCCTTTACTTAATCCAGAACATAACAGTCACACGCATCCTATTTGATACCTGTTTCTTTTGTAATAAAAATTATGCAAGCTTCGGAAATGTTTCTTCAATTACACACAGATGTGTGTTTTATATATATAAGGCATTACAGTCGATTAACGCGTAATATCCGTATTATCCAAATTTAGTTAATAAATATACATGCATAACAACCTTCGCACAAGCTCCGTAAGTTAAAAATAAGTTCTTCGGTAAATTTGGATAAAGACAAAATTCAAATGCGAGTTATTAAGAACCACCGGCAATGTTTTCGGTATGCATATTTTATTGTCCTCAGTTTTGTTTCAAATTTTGCTCCGAAAATTTGAAATCCGGAATTATCAACATAACAAGAGGAAAAGTTTCGAATTTGTTCAGCGATCGATTTAATTATTCAGGCCGGTTCGCGATAATTCATAATTGAATTTTCGGTTTTCGACTCGTTGCACGATGGGGCACTTCGCTTAAAACTGCGGAACCAAAGTCCGGCAGGAGAGAGCGCCCGGCTGGGCAAAAAGAGAAAAAAAAGAAATGAGCGGTGACGTAATTCCGTCAGGTTGCTTTCGGGGTTAGGACTTCCCGAGTCGAGGGGTGGCAAAGGCCTCCCTCGGGCCGGAGGGAACGCCTCGGAATTTCAGAGGCGGAAGCGATCAGCGTCGTTGCGCCCGGCGAACGGCGGAATTCGCGGGGCACCCGCGCTGTCGGACTTGGACCTCGTCGCCCAGGGAAGAGGCATATAAGGGAACGGTGGATTCCCGAGGAAATACGAAACCGCTCTTCCCGGACCGCCGCTCGGCAGAGACGATGGAACGTGGAACGCAAAAGAGAATTATTAAAAGTAAATGCCTTTCGGTCATTCGTCGAAGGTACGTTGGAGGAGTACCCGCCTTGAGACGAGTGCCTTACCAGTACCAAAGTAATGTATAACTTGCCGATGTGATCCACGTATGGGTACCTAGATTTCTTCATACCGCTCTTTCAAAATGGCGGAATAAATTACAGGATCCAAATTGACAACTTTTCATATTTTTATATATATTTTTTCTTCCTCCAAAAAAATGGCGTTTGAAAGCCATTAATTATGTATATTATATGTTCCGGAGTGTAATTATTAAAAGAAAAAAAAATTTTTTTTTTTTTTTTTTTTTTTTCTGTTGTAATGCCATCAATATGCTACGCAACGATAATGAATTTAATATGGGTTTGTTTCCTCGGTAAGTCTAGGCCACACCTATGGTTATCCAGGCAGTAAGCCCCTTATGATGATGTATGGCCGTTTGTTTTGAAATGGGCATCGAATTTTTATTATTTGACTCCGCCGTGATTTTTCATCGCGTACGAACATATCCGTGTATTTACATATGCACGCATCATATGTAAATAATACTGCAAAAAAGCGGTCGCACAACGACTGCTGCGGAGCGCGATCAATAGCGGAAACTGAACGATCACGTTTGCTCAAAACAATGCAACAACGTTCGGATGCGCGGTGGGTAAAATAGCAAATTAGCATAAAATACCTGCTCATTGCTTACCCCAGCGAGGGATGCCACTCCTCGGGAACACGACCCATGAGCTAATGGAAGACGGCATAATGCGGGAGAGCAGCTCCGCAGCTATCTTTGAATACTTCATTATGCGTTGCCGCAACCATAAACGTTCGATTTGATATTTTCAAGCCCGCGTTTCAAAATTCTAAAGCGTTTGCGCCAATAGCGTCGCACTTCGCGTCGCTGCCAGTGTCGGAACATACAAACTACGCGCATCATTACGGGTGAAAATACGTCAATTATCTAGGTGAAACAATCAACTTGAATATATTTATGACTCGGGATTGTTATTTCAACGAACGTATATTATTTATAGTTTTACTTGCTCTTCCATGTATTTGAATTATAAATTATTCCGAATGAATAGATTCCACTAGGTACATGGTTGCGACCGCCCAAAAAGGGAATTCGATTGCCGGATTTTGGGTATTGCTCACCCATAAATTTACGTTGTGCCCAACCGGAAACGACAACCGAAAACACCCATCGAAAGGTTGCACCACCAAACGCGGAACGCTTTTGTTTACAACCAGATGTCGCGAACTTCGGCAGCGTTTACTTTCTGCAGCGACGGAGAGTTCGATAATTCGGCGTTCCACCAATTCCGGCGGAAACTCATAAATCAACCCTAAAAAAAGAAAACGGGACCGCACGTTCGCGTTCGAACAGTGCAGGGCGATCGAGCACATGCTGACTGCGGTCGACTTCCCCGCGCTGCGCCGCCCTCCGATTTGCCGGGAACCGGGTTTTTTGCTTCCGTCGGCGGCGGACGCCTTTTCGATCTTCGGCCGCGGCGAAAGTCGCTCTGAACCGTCTCCGGGATTCCGAACGCCCCGAGGGCACGGTCTGCACTCGGGAAGTCGTCAAAAAATCGAAGTAACGGTTGTAAGTGAGTCACCCGGAACGCGCGGAGGTGTGGTCTCCACAATAAATCGGCGGTGCAGGCACTCACCCGAGGGTGTCGAACGGTTCGAAGCCAAACGGTGCGGCACTTCTGCAACCGGGACGGCCATCGGCCAGCCGCACCCGAAGGAAAAACAGAAACCTTAGACGGAAAAAAATGAAGTTTTACCGTCGGTAATTAATACCATTATGACATCGCTTATAAGAGACCGAGAGAGAGAGAGAGAGAAATGATTAATTAAAAAAGCAGAAGAAAATGATTTATAGTGAAGTGGAACGTTACAAGTAAATCCCATCTCCGGGGTCTAATTTCGTTTTCCAATAATAATTAGCGTCGAAATGTATTAGTTGATATGTCGCTTGGCGATTTTTTTTAAAATTTATATATGTACGTATGCGTATAACGAAACTTTAAACCGAAGCACCGGAGTCAACGAAGCTCGAGGGAAAATGACTGGTCAGTCGCATGTGCCCGGGCCCAAGGGCCTCGTCTGGAAGAGGCACAAAAAAACATTCGCTTAAAGTTACACGCGTGCCAGCGCGAGCGTTTCGGAAATCCCGTCAAATCGACGTGCCCCCGGCCCGTCGCAAACGCAACGTACCTGCTTCCCCTCCCCGAAACGGGCCGGCGGCGTCGGTGCCGCGCGGGCATCCCTCCGCTCCCGTTCCAGCGGTCGGTCATCGGGATTCGCTTTTTTTTTTTTTTTTTTTTTTTCACCGGCGGGAAAATCTGGCGACGCGACAGCGGACCGAGTCGTTCCGGGACGTGATGGGATCTTGCGCTGCCGCGGCGACAGCGCGCCCGGGGAAGGCACCCGAAACCCCCTTCGGTTGGTCCCGGAGGATAAATCCGAGTTAATTGGCCTTCCTTTCCTTCCGCCTTTGATCGGCGTTTTTTCCCGTCTGCGACCGCCGCGGAGTCGCGGGAAGGGAAGAAATTTTTTTTTTTTTCCTTCCCCCTCCCCCGCTTTCCTTTGCGAGCCACGGATGAGAAAGCTCCACCGCGGGGAGGGGGGAAAGGAGGGGCGAAGGGATGAGAATAATGAAAGCACGGGAAAAAGAATTGCAATCCCGATAAAATGATTCCGGGGAACAAAAAACGGGAAGAAAAAAGGAAAATTAGGAGGGAGTTCGAGTGGAAAAAAGCAAGGATGCCAACCTTAATGCAATAATCAAATGTTTTTATTTGATGATTCCGGGCGGGGCCCTTCCCCTCCCCTAGCCCTCGCCCTCCCCCTCCGGCCATCCTTCGGGAGAGGAAGAAAAAGGAAAGAAAGAGCCATTTTCCGGGAATGAGTTAAATGAAGTTTTTATTTAAATAAGTTTCATCCCCGGATAAATATTTTATTACGATTTCGCCGAGGAAAGTTTTTCCTTTCGCCGGGGAAAGGAGGAAAAGGGCCGGGAAGAAGAAGGGAAAAAAAAAAAAAGGACGGCGGTAATAATTATCAAAAATTTGCTTGCTTAACGAAGTGGCGGCGGCGGAGGGGGAGAGGGAGGGGGGGGGGTCGGAAGGACCCCGAAAACCGGTAAAGGAAAAGGAAAAAAAAACGGTTTCGGGAGAGCGCGAGGGCCCCGGCAAAGGAAGCTGCGACGACGAGCCCAGGGATCAGAAGTGATGGGCGGGCCCTCGGAGCAAGGACTGCCTTTGCCTCTAATGCCGTGCCTGAGAATGAATTATCCGGCCGAGCACACACTCTTTGATATGTTAATGCGATAGAAACCGCATCTTTATCCGTCGGTTACGATTTTTCGGAGCCCTCCCCGCGATTTTTACCGGGGCACCGAATTTTTTTTTTTTTTTCCGGAAGCGCGGGGGAACTCGAACTTGCCCCGGAATCGCTCTTTCCTCGCTTGAACATTACGTGGGGGCCGAACGAACGCCCCCTCCCCGTGGGGGAAAATCGCGGTTTCGGGCCCCGAAATCAACGCCGCGACGCCTTGAATCACGCTCCGAATGGGGTCTTCTTTTTTGCTCCGTCGAAACTCTGCCCGGCGTTTGAATGCCCTGAGCCGGTCGGGAGGGAGAACGTTTCGTGCGCCTCGCGGCATTGGATCGTTTTTTACAATGTTGGTAAAATGTCGACCGGACGCGTTTGAGTAACGTAAATCCGAAGCGTTCCCGCTTCGGTATTTTGCGCCCTGCGTGTCCACCCCAAGAATTTCGACCCCGAGCCGGTTCCCTCGAGAAAAGGGACCGAATCGCCGCGACCGACTATCCCGTCTCTAGTGGAACCATAAATCGTGGTAACCAGTCTTGAATTAAAGAAAAATGGAGGATTTTTCTCGGCATGCCTCACGTTCGCCGGTTGTTATTCGGATTCGTCTTCTTCCTCTCCTCCTCGTCGCCGCCGCCCCGTCTGACAAATCCTCCGGTCCCCGGCACCGATGAAAACGCATTCCTCGCGCCCGAAAGAAGTGGAAGAAGAGGAAAGACCAGTTTGGTCACAGGGGCCGCCAGTTTTCCCGAGCAAACGAGTTCGCCTCCGACGCTGCTCGGCCCTCCCTTCTTCCCCTGCATCCCTCTGGAACCGTTGGGATTCGAAGCGAGTCCGCAAACGGATGCGTCGACGCTGCCGAGGCGGATGCTTTCCCGTTCTTCCGCTTCCGGTTCCCCGATCTACGAGGAAGGCAACCTGCCGAACGCGGTTTTCCGGGGAAAACCGCGAGACGACCGCGGAGCCGGTTTTCCCGCTCGAAACGAAAAAAAAAGTTACAGCTTCCGGTGGAACCCACGTAAGGGCTTCCTTTCATTTTTTCTTTTAAAAAGTTCGTTGAAACGCACCCCTTGGGAGTCGTTTGTAAGCAAATTATCCACTTAAAAAAAAAAAAAAAAAAGGAAAAGATGAAAAGTCGGCGAAGGAGGAGGCGGCTTTTTCGCCAATTTCGTCCCGATGTCGGTTAAAATATTTGCGACGCGGCGAAAAGCGGAGGACACGTGTCGCGCAGCGGCGGACACGTGGTGGAAAACCCTTTTCCGTTTCGATTCCTATCAAAACACTTGTTACGATAACAGGATGAAGCGGGAGGGATGGCGGCGGGTACCTCTTCCGGAGCGTCCGCGCGCCTCCCTGCAGCAGGAAAGTGGAAAATACCAGCGGTTAACCGGTTGCGCGTACGTTTCCTCGACTAATGAAATTAATTTCCGCTTCGGCCGCGACACCCTCCGGGGTTCTCCCGCTGGAAGCTCCGGCTTCGGGGAGCAGCAGAATCTCGGTGCCTTCGACGCGTGCAGAACCGGGGGAGGAACGCAAATCGCTTCTCCCTTTTTTTTTTCCACCCCCTCCCACCTTCTCACCGCGCGCGGATGAGACGCACTTTTCGGCAATTTCATCCCCGCGATGCCCAGACGGCGGACACCTCAACCGTTTCGACTGAATTAACGGCCGCCACGTTCGTGCGTTCTTCCAATCGGGAACCCGACGCGCCAAACTCCGCCTTCCGCGATTAAAAGCTCGATCGCGCCCCAGACTTCGACGGCAGGTATCACAGAGGAATGGCAAATGTCAAAACCGAATGCATGGCACGCATAGAACATCGATATAAATGCTGAAGGAAAAAAAGGCGACACCTAACATTCAATCGTGAATTTTAAGTAAGTGCACGACTGCAGATGAAGTTATCCTCCCGTGCATGCTTGGGGGTGCGCTGTTCGGTCGCGAGCTGCAGCAACGGCGAACTGCTCGAACGGCAATGCTTAAAATATTCCGCGGTTCCTCATTGACGAAGCGAAAACGGAGGCACCGGATGCAAGTCCACGCGTATAACGAGGGGTTGTTTCCGCCCCGGGTATTTCGCCGTGCAGCGGTGCCGCGTTTGTCGCTCGCAATACGCGCGATCGGACTTTAGCGAATTCCGCAACGATTTCCCCGTGCGCCCGACCTCGTTATGCGCCGTTCATCCGACGCGCGCGGAGATGCGGCCGGGGGCCCCGGACGCCTCCGTCTCGGGTTCCGGAGGTTGCCCGCTTCGAGTAAGGTGAATTTTTTCCCGACGCTTTCGGGGAGCTTTCCGGGGGAGTCGGCACCGCCGAGAAACTTCCGCCTCGGGACGTCGGACCCTTCGGGCCCGGAAAATTCGCGGGGCGGGGTTCCCCACGCTTCGGCCTTACCGCGAGTCCGCAGCCGGAAGCCGATCGGGTCGCACCGCTCCGGGCAGTGACTCACTCTCCATTAAAAGAGAAAAAGAAGGAAACGTGTCCTTAATGGAATCGCGCGGCAACGTTACGACCTCACGCATCGCATGTTATTTAATAGGCTTAATTAAAAAGATATCGGGTGTTAAGAGCTTTTTTTCGCTGACGATCTTGACAGGGCAAATGGGGGAGGCATCGCGATGAAAAGCTCTCTGCGGAAAAGCTCCTGCCGGTCGAAGCGCGTCACGTGTTTTAACGCAGGCCCCGGCCCGGAGTGTTTTGAATCTCGCCGGGAGGGGGTTCGGTTTTTTCCTCTCTCGCGCGGCCTCCTTATTGTTGCCGGAGAAGCGTCATCCGAGACGGTTGGAAAGAGGAGAAAAAGCATTGAGAGGAGACGTCGCGAGGAAGGGCCGATAAAAGCGAAGTAACTAACCGTGAAATGAACTTCTGGGGACCCTTCAATTCCAGGTCCTTCCGTTTGGAGACGCCGCTTTTCCGGGTGTTTGACCACGGAGATGATTGCATTTTGGATATTTGAAAAAGCCTTTTTCGAAGCGTAATTCGATGCAATGTTGCGTGGACCGGAGCGAACCGGGAAGGAAAATCCCCGGTCGCAGGTTTCCGGTCTTTCGACCGCGGTTCGCGCTCCCCGCGAGATGCGCCGAAATTTTCCCGCGGGGAATCCCGACGCCTGCATGCCTGCCGACGGTTGGGACGAGGCGCCAGAAGTGCGTTTCCGTTCTCCCGCATCAAACGATGTCGCTTTCGCCGACGGTGTTGCCAACCTAAGTTCTTTCGCAAAAAAAAAAAAAAAAAATCTACCGCTTTTAAACGCCTTACGAGCACTTTTACGCCATAACCTGGCCCTTTTTTTTTTTTTTTTTTTGCCTTATAACCGAACCTGGATTAATGTTTGAATTTCATTACTGAATCTCATTTTATTTTATTTTTTTTAAATATTGGCTTTTCATCAAGATTCAATTTAAGGATGCTTTTTCCCTCTTCCTGTGAAGGAAATCAAAGATCTGAAATATTTATCCACGAGGTCGGTCCCGAAATCCGTTTCGGAGTTCCGCGGGCGGCAGAAACTGTTCGGGATCGACTGCTAAATTGTTGAAAGCTCTCTCCGTGACTTAATAACCGAGGAGGAGAAAGGAAAAAAAAAAATAAAAAAAAATAAATCGATTTCAATATGTGAGGAAAACTCAGACTTTGGTAATCTTCATACCCTATTAACCAATGTCTTTAAGCATGAGCTGACGTCAGGGGGGCGATGGAAAAATAAACCTCAGAAGAGGAAGCCGGCAAGGGGGGAGATCTTTTAGAAGAAATAAATTAGAAACAACCCCTTATGAAGTATCAACCCCTAAATGCGGAACACTGCAAATGTAATTGAAATTGCTAGGTAGAAAATCCCGCATGCAATCGAATCTTTTATAAAAAAAAAATTCCTTTTTTCTCCCTCGGTCTCGACAGGGGCTCCCGTTATGTCTTCATTTATCTAATAACGTTCGATTGGGCTGAGTGCAGGGGTGCAAAAGGTGAAAGACAGAAGTTTGGCGAATTTTACAACCGGATTTTCTCGCGTGCCACGCAACTCTTCCCCGACCCACGCCGACGCCGCGGAAAAGCGCTTTTCCTGTGGAAGCCGCGCCGTAAATCGCGACGATGAAGCCCGGCCCCGATGCACAATGCGCACGGTGTGCAAATGAAATCGTCCATAAAAACTCTTGGGTCACATGCCGTGCAGCGAGTGGGAACGTGGTTATTACCGTGGTTAAATACCGTTAAATGGGAGACGTTCGCCCCCTCTTTTCGGTTAATGCCGTTCCCGGCACTCGGTTATTGGTTTCGCTTCGTCCGCGGCAACCGAGCGGAGCCTCCTGGCAAGGCCTCCTCTTTCCCGACGCGGAAAAAGGAAGGAAGGAAGGAAGGAAGGAAAGGATTTTGAACCGTTTGGAATTAAATCAACGCTCGTCAGAGCATGCGGGGGAAAACCCGGATCGATAACCCAAGCTCCGACCGATTTGACGCCAAACACATCCGAAGGAAGTCCCCGGCGAAGATTGAAAAATCACTCGCAGCATCCCGCGCTTCCGGTCCCGGACCGGAGGCCTCCGAGATCGGACCCCGATCTCCGAAGAGTTCCCCGCCGGCGGAGGGAAACCGGGGGGGGGGGGGAAAGAGAGAGGGGAAGATCCGGGAAAACAAAGACGCGACGTTGGCAGCGGCGGAAAAATCTTCCGGGAGCCGGAAAAAATCAAGTTCCGAAGGATCGTCGAGGGAGGCGGAGGCGGGGGAGGAAATTAAATGAAATGAATCGGAAAATCCAATAAACGTGGGAGACGAAATGGACGCGGAAAGTGAGTTTTCGGAGAGGTTTTCCTTTTTTTTTTTTTTTTGCCGAGGAAATTCCGGCTAACTTGGAAAACCGCATTTCCCAGCAGACGACGCTTCCTTCTCGGAGGGTCCTCCAGCACCGGCGAGTCGCCGGTGCGCTCTACGAGTTCCGCGGACGAAATTTCCCCGCTCTCACGGATTTGGGGATCGGGGATTTTTTTTCCCTCGCCGCCTCCCACCGCCTTACGGACGATTTTGACGTTTAGGGTCGAGCGGTTCCCGTCAAATGCGAAGCGCGCTCGCGGAAAAAAAAAATGGAAAATGAGGGAATGATAAGGGCCTTTGATAAGGAATAACTGTATTTACATTGAGATTAGATACACTTGGGGTTCATTGACGGAGTTTTTTTTATTGTCATTTACATAATTGGGCGATTAAAAAAAAAAAAGCGTTGCAAATGGGGTTGAAATTTGAAATCCACCCCTTGTCCTGATTATTTATAAACCCCCAATGTTCCGGCGATGCTTTATTAGCAATAAAAATGAAGTGCCTTTTTCCATTGTGATTACTTAACGGGGAATAATGCGGATGTTCCGTATGTGAAGGCAAGAGAAGAAAGCAAAGTGGAAGAGATTTTTTTTTTTTTTTTGATTCAGGTTGCGAGGCGACATTTTACCTCCCCGACCCAAAAATTCCTTTTTCTTACTTCAACCCCAAAGCAAAAAAAAAAATTCCATTGATATCACAAACGAGAAATAAACACGTGAAACATGTGCCAGCAGATGTGATGTTAGATTCAATTTCCATATTATCGAGACGAAAACTTCATGAATCGTAAGATAATATACACATATATGTATATATATATACATATATATAAATATGTGGATTAAAATGAGAAAGACCCAGCACGAGACCGAAATGGGCTCCGTCATGCTCTGCTCGGGACACAAGATGAATGATCGCAAGCCCAAGGCTCGTGCTCCCCTCGAAATCAGGTACGATTTATGACTGGTTTCACAAAATTTTTCATATAATATGAATTTTCAATATTAATTTTTCTCGTACTGATTTCGGGGTAAAATTTATTTTATAACGGATGTGATAAATTATCGTAATGATGTCTAAATATATATATATATAATTTTAATCAAAAATGCTAATCGAAAAATAAAAATAATTTCGATAATTAGCTTAAAATAAAAAAGGGTAAATATATTGATATATCAAAACGATTTATAATTCTGTACTCCGATACTTGAAAGGCAAGATACAAAAAATAATTTCGATTGCAATTTTCAGTTTTGTTTGTATAAAACAGTAATAATTTACATCCGATTAAATTATTTATTTCGTTTGGAATTTTTTTAAAATTTAATTATCGGTTTAATGCTGTGATACTTGCGCCCGTTATGCCGCGGTCTCGAGGGTTGAAATTGTACCGCGCCGGTTAATTTCAGTCCTCCCCGAGGACGACCCCCCCCGCCGCCCAAATCAACCCCCTCTGAATTCTCTGGCAAGGAAGAAAATTTCTGCCGGAGGAAATGGAAAAACGTGGGGGGGTTTTTTTTTTTTTCCTTTGTCACTTGACAGATTTCGAATTGCGCAAAAGTCACAGGCGAAGCGATGATTCGAGGGGATGACACTCGATACCGGGGCGAAGCACGGAGGCAGTGCGGCAGGAGAAAAAGGAGAAAATGTGATTTGAAATTGTCTGGTGGAAAGAGAAAATAAAAATAAAAAAAAAAAAAAAAAAAGGAAGAAACTTGTAGAAAAAAACGCGGATGAGGGTTGCAGGGTGACGATTCGGTAAGGGTGACTGAGATTTCGATATAAAAACGAAATTCACTTTCCTTTTCCCCGTTCCTTTTTTATTTCCACTCGAATCCTCAAGGAAAAGGTTCGCGGGGAGCGAAGGAAAACGGCGGAATCGCTTTTCCCATTTTTCAAAAAAAAAAAAGGGAATAATCGACAACCATTTGCTTTTATTTCGCTTGGCAAAACAAATCCAAACTTTACATCGGAGGGCAGATTCGGTACTCGTTCGGCCCCTCTCGCCGCCACCCCTAAGGCGTTTTCACCCCCCCCATTAAAAAAAACAACCCGCTAAACCTAACTCTCTGCGAATGGAGGAAAAACGCGGTTGCTTTTACCTGTTAAATCCACGTTCAGTCTGAGATTTCGTCCCTTCGCTGTTTTCCGATCGGCGAAACGTAAACCTTAATCTTTTGCCGCCTTTGAAAATAAAAAATTACATGTAAAAACTTGATTTCACATCATATACTCATAATAGTTCTCACCAATAAAGTCTCGGTGAGAATTCAAGAATTTCATTACAACCACATCATATACATGCATAAACGAAATGTAACTCAGCTTTATTAACTGGATGAAACTTTTTACAGCCCAACACACATACATGATGCTAATGAAAAATATTACGGAATTACATAACGTCAGTTATGAGTAAATGCGATTTAAGAGAACGTACATGGAAATCCTTTTCCTTTTTTTAAGCAAATATCAAGCCGATCTGCGCCGTGACCCGCTACGAAAAAAAAAATGTATAAATACAAATGTGCATGTGTACGAAAGGTTAACTTTTCGTCTACCTTAAATTTTTCGAGCGACTACGTGGCAGAAGTGCCATCAGGTGAAATTATTTAAATGCATTCGCCTCTTACGATTAAATAACGCAAGTTTTATGTTCCAGGTCGGATCCGAAACCCAGTTTTCATTGTTTTTCCCGTTTGATAAACTTTTCTTAAAAACCGGATTAATTAATCGCTCGGCATAATAATTGCCGCGATGTTTAATATCCGCAGAACTCCCAACAAAAGGAGGTCCCTCGGGGGCAAATGGCGGCTCCTTTTCAAGCGAAAAAAAAAAATAAAATAAAGGAAAACTTCTTTGCGATCTCTCGGCGAAACCTCGGTCAAAGAGCGGGGGGGCGGGGGGCGGGGTAGCATGCGGCGATGCCCCGCTTTCTTCGCGCTGCACGCGGGGGGGGGGGAAGCAAGCGACAGCACCGCTCTGTCGCGTTGCTAGGGGGTCCGAGGGTGCATATCCCGGCGACGCCCGGAGCCGCGGAGAATGCCGCTGCGCCGGGCCCCCGCGGAGGACAGATCGCGGGCCGGCAATCGGTGGCTTTGCGGCTTCGCACGTGGCACGCGGCCGAGGACGGGACGCCGGAGAAAGAGCGGAACCCAAATCGCTTTGAAAAAGGGGAAAATCGCGCCGCGAACGGCGGGGCTCGAATCCGGCACGCCCCAAAGCAGACCGCGTTTTGCTTCGTTCCCCGCGAAAAACTTCGATTGCCCCGTGGCGCGTTAAATATTTTCGTTCCCTCTCCCGAGTTTCTGCGCCGGTCGAGGCAGGCCGAAATGAGGTACCTGAAAAAACGCAATTCCGGAACATTCGAGAACAAATGGGCAAAAGAAAAACGAAGGCGAAATTATTCGTAATGGCAGTGGAAAAGGAGGAAAACTTGTAATTTACATAAATAATCAAAAGTGATGTTGTTATTTTGATTGTAATAAGTATTTCGATGAATCTATCAATCATAGTTGATCGAAATCTTTTTCCTTCTCTGCAGTCCACCCCCCCCCCCGAATATTTGCATAGAATACATTCCGATTTGTACACGATGTCCATGCGATCTTGGCCCCGGGACAAATCTGCGGTTGCTTAACGTGCGCAATGAAACTCTTCCCTCCGCGCAAAAGTTGGAACGTTCGTGCCGCACATCGAGTCACATAAAAGGAAGTAGTCACATCGGTTTCAGGTTCTGCAGTAGAGGAAAAACATAAAAATTGGGTTTCCTCTTTTTATTTCCTTCGCAAGCTCGAAAGTATAACAAAAGCTACCGCTGCCGCGAGAGTTCATTTGATTTTCAAAAGAATAAAGAATTTATCAAGTCAAAAGCAGTATATATACATAACAAGATGAACAAACTGTCGTCATTTTCTTTCTTTTAAGGGACGAAATGAGTAATTTTAAAATGTAAATGTTTTTTTTTTCAATAGGGGTTGAAAAAAAAATTATTTTAACCCTTTTTCCTTTCCTGTTAATCGAGATATTGTTATTTATATTTCGCCCTTCTTCATCTTCATCGATTTTAATTGAAATGCAAAGAATGTTAAATACAAATTTCATTTTGTTTTATTTATTTATTTTTTTTTTTTTGAACGTTCGACAGCATGCGAACGAAGTTTGCGTACGTGGCGTGCTCTCGAAATTTCAGAAGTTACGGGGCTGTAGCCTTCGGCTGCTGCCCCAGGGAACCTTTTCTGCCTAAATTTAGCCCGAAACTTTTCGGGGATGCCATTTCGGGTTGGTTTTGCCTCACCCTTCTCTTTTCTCTCCTTTTTTCGTCAAAAGGAAAAAAAAATATATATATATATATATCGAGAGACGGAAAAGCAAATAATCCGAACAGAGAAAAGCGGGGGTTTCGAATATAAAAAGGTCGCGTGCTTTTGGTAAATGGAAATCATCTTATATATATATATATATAAAGAAAAAATGTAGGTTTGTTTTTAATAAACATCGTGTTTCTACTAATATGAAAAACGTAAGTTGGGCCCTCGATCCAGATCGATAACCGATTCCGTCGGCCATCTTCTTATCCTCCGGCGCGGGGGTGCTTTCGTCGCGCCCTTAGAAAGGTCCGGCCTCGCGGCGCCGCGCAACGGGAAATTCGAACATTTTACATTTCCCGTTCGGAACGCAATGACAACAGTATTGTTCTCAAAGCTTACGAGATATTATTTGTCGACGACGCTCCGGGCGAGAGATACTCAAAGCTGCGATTATTGCAAAATATACAGAGTGTTCCGCAAAAGCGAAGGGAAGCTCTTACATTTCTGTGCGGAAGCTCGCGGAAGCGCTCGAACGTTAATCGAGAATTAATTAAGGATGCGATTCCGAAATCGTTCTTGCGCCACGTTTTTCTTTACCCGATCCCGACCGTTCGCCGGCCGGCAAACGACCACCCGGGATTTTCCTCGTGCCCTCTCCGGCTTGGGCCGAGGACTTCGCGAGATGCCCTCCCGGAAAGGCTACGAAGACGGGTTATGCCGCCCGCCGGAAAATGTTCTCTCAGTATCCCGCGAAAGCGATTGCGGACGAAGAGAAACCGCCGCTTTCAAGATCTGCGCACCACATCATCCCTGCATTTCCAATTTCATATAACTAATATTGACGTAACCTTTTTACGTCCTTTCACCACATACATGAACAGTTGGTTTAATTTTTCATTATTTACCAGAATGTTAAAATTTGAATCGAAGATTTGTCATCGTACTTTTCTAACGAAAATTCACTACGTTACACATGCACACACACACACACACACACATGTAGAATAAGTACGCGGACTGATGCGAAAATAAATGTTTCACATCGAATTTTTACGATTCGAACCGTTCGGGTTTGAACCGTCACTCAGGTCTTTGGTGCAAAAGGAACAAAGCGAACGGTCCCGTGTTTTCGCAGCCCTGCTTGAGAGTAAGGGAAAGTAAGCAGGAGGGATGCAGGCGCGGAATGCGAAATCCGGCACTGATTTTCGAAATGTTTACCGTTGGAAAAATTGAACCTGAGGCCGGGAGGAACCCGATTCTCTCCCCGTCGCCTCCCGAATCCCTCGGGATAAGAGAAAAGGACCCGTCCACTCGAGGGAGGCGAGGTATCCCTCGGGTACCTTTTCCGTCGGGGTTTCCTCGGGCGTTCGGCTCCTTCGGAGCAGACCGCGGGGGGTCGCACCGCGAGGAACGCGCAGATCTCCTCTTTCTTTTTCCATTTCCACGTCCCGTCTGACGTTCGTTCGGAGGCGGCGGAGGCCCCGATTCCGGAAACTCGCCGTTCACGCGACTCTGGGGGCAAAATTTTACAACCCTCGACCAGACCAAGGAATTGCTTTTATCTGATCGGGGTTTACCCTTCAACGTGGCGAGAATGATGAATGGCTGGAAACGAGAAATGTCGCACGGTTTGTGCAAGGGTGACCGGGGTGCGGGGGCGAAGATTACGGGGGGGGGGTGTTTTACTTTCTAAAAAACACACACGCCGTTTTGGGACACGTCGAACCGTGAAATTACAAGTTAATGACCCCCTGTTGGTTTAGCCCCACGCCACAAGGATGCTTCAACCCCAGTCAACCGAGTCGTAATCACGTATTTAAATGTGTATTCCATATGAAACTGCGGCAATCTTTTGTTGTGCCAAGCGCTCGGGGGCAGGAGAAGACGCTCCGATCTAATTTACCGGAATATGTCACATTCGATACAATTTTGCGACAATTATTCCGGAGCTTACATGAGCGACTGGAACTGCTCAAAAGGCGCGGGTCAAACCTCGGATTCGATCACCTTTCTGGAAAGTTTTCATCCGCGGCGTTCGACGCGCGCGGTTCGAACGTCCAAAAATTCTCTCGGACACCGTCGGGGAGGTCCGCGGTGTTTGCGGCAGGGCCCTCCCCCCCCGTTTTGGGGTGGGAGGAGGGAATCTGGCGAAACGGTGAATTCGCCAGCTTCCGGCACGTGGCCCGACGTGCGATTCGCGTTTTCGCGGTTCAAGAACGCGCGTTCAAATCGCGTTCCTTCCGAGCGACTCCGCCCCCGGTAAAACCCGCGACAGGTCCATCGGAGGAAGTTCACATTTTTCCGGTCATCTCCGGGAGAGACCAACGCGATTCCGGGCGCGGTTTTCGAAAAAAGGCGAAAATGGCGTGCCCCCGAGCATCGGGGGGGGCTCTTCGCTTGCCTGCTGCCGACCGTGGGTGCGCGATTTGCTTCGCATTTTTTTCCTTTTTCATTTTTTTTTTTTTTTCTTTTCCTTTTCGCTTTCGGTAGACGGCGCACACGTCCCCAACGAGCACCCCCCCCACCCCCACCCCCCGCAGACATCGAGAGGCAAATGCCCATCCCGTTTGTTATCGCGGACGGAATAAGAAAATGAATCTTACCTGCCAGCCAGCTGAGTCCAGTGCTAAAAACGACATGTATCTATTCCTCTGACGCAATTATATCCGACCTCGCGCTTATTTAACTGAAAAGAAGAACAATTTTCAGGAATCTCAAATCGGGCTAATTCATCCAGCACCATTTCTTTTTTTTAAAAAAAAAAAAAAAAAAAAAAAAAAGGAAAAGAATAAAATTTAATGGAAAATTCGATCTTTCCAGTTCTCTACCCCGAGGCAGGTTGAACCTTTCGGCCTTCCGCCATTTTGTTTTACAACAAATATTCCTGCGAAACTGAGCTTCTCGGGGAAGGGAAATAAAAAACGACTTCAAAAACAAAATCAATTCTCATGTACATTGTTTTCGTATTTCTTGTTTTGCTCTTCCTTTACCAGGATGTTCGGCGAGAAATCGATCTGGAACGCACTTCGAAGCGGAAACGAAGAACACCGTGACGCGGCACAACACACATTTACCGTTAAGTAAAAATTATATATATGTATATTTTTTGTTTTTTGCTTTTTATATATATATATTTTTTTTTTTTCGAAAAAAGAAAAATTATAAATCGAGAAAAACCCGCGGAAAAAAAAGGACGGAGAACCTGTTGTCCCCGGAAAAATGAAAAAAAAAATTTTTTTTCCCGAGACACCCTTCAAAAAAAATTTTTTTCCTCTCTTTTTCGGGCGAAATTTTACAAGCTTTAGGGCAAAATTTCAGATTTTTTCGGACCGCTTTAGGCAGTGTGATCATTTACGAACTCTGTGGCTTGGAGGAAGAAATCGGATACTTGTAAATATGGAAGTGTTCGACGTTGCTCCCATGCTTCGCTTGCCGCCGAACCGAATACGTAGATTCGCTAATGCCCGCGAAAGCTCATGCGGTCCCGATCCGAACGCCGACGTCGCCCCGTTTCGTCCCTTGTTAGCTTACGGACGCAGCCAGCTTTTCCGAGTTCCGTCCCTGTTGAATACCGAACGGATGCGAGTCTCCGCGCGCGCGGCGAGGGATTTAAATGTGAACGCGTCGACGTTTTCGTACGGGGGAAACTCTCGTTCGCTTATCGTCACAACGAGCGAGCGTTCGATCCCTGCTCTCTTTCTCTCTCTCCCTCTCTTTCCCCCCCCCTCTCGTCCTCTCTCACCCCTTTTTTTTTTTTATTATTTTTTTCCGCCGAACGACGACGATTCAGCGCGAATTTTCTTTCCCCTTCCCTCCCCCCCCCCTCCCCTGCACAGCCGCGCTGCGGAAAGGTACGAAAAGAAACGGGATTCGTCCGAATGTGCGCTCTCCGACCTGAAACCACTTCGGGAAAGGTTTCGTCGCCCGCCCTTAAGCGTTCGCGAGACGCGACACCTGTAAAATGGCCGAGCAAGCGGAGACGTGAATTCCGTCCAACCCGATGGAAAATGATCCTTTCGCCCGTGGGGAAAGCTCGAATTTCGGGAAATTCTTTTTACCGCGCGGTCTCATCGGACAGTTCGGAGGCCGCACCGCGGTTGCCTTTCCGTCATTTCGACCGGGTTCAAAGCTTCCGTTTGCCAAGTGTGCGAAAGCGAGACGCATCCGCTTTGCGGGCGCCGCGACGATCGGATCACATTGGTCGCAGGTCGTTTCCCGGCTGTTTTCCAGAAGTTTTTGCAGTCGCCGACGTCAAGCCGGCGGTCCGCGGAAAATCCTGCGGATCCGAAAAAACGGGAAACGGGCAAACGAAGATCTGTTTCGATCGATGAAAAGTTGAATTTTTGAAAAATTCAACGCATCGCATCGGCAAACGATATTAAATAATATACTGAGGGTATACCGCTCGCACGTAGTATGAGGAAGAAAACTGTATTACGTATGATTTGAAATGCTCCGGGGTAGATTTGGTAAGGGCTGATCCACAGGGGTAGGACACTCCTTGGGGTTGTCGTATGAACAATACGGCCAAACCCCGCCCGCAGCATTTTCCGCTTTGTCTTCACGTTATTTCGACTCGATGCTGGCAATCCCGGTTTTCAACTTCAACCGCAGCTCTTTCATCTTCTCTCTGCCTTTTTTCCATCTTTTTTTTTTTTTTTTGTGTGTGCACGCTGCGTAATGTGGCAGAATGTTACCCCGATGAATTTAAAACGTCGGAGCTCTTTCGTGTGCAATATTTCCCTGCCTTTTTGCATTTTATTGACTGTTTTAGTCGACCGCATATTTGTTCATTGTGTCGGTCGAATCCGGTATACATATTAAAATGATATTGTCGCCGCTCGTGAAATTCGGGATAGCTTCTGATGCCTGCAAAAACGCCGAAATACGCGTATAATGAACGCGCGAATAAAGATATTTTGGACGTCGGGACGGATTTTGCCACGTCCAAATGTAAAAGAATAAATTTATGGATTAAATCAAATTGATGCTAAATAAAACAGCTATTTTAAGATTCCTTCGGAACATATTGTCACCAACTTGGGCCATATATATATATATATATATTAAAACCTGCTCTTAATTATTATTATCTATGCGATGCAAGCTGGACAAAAATCAAATGAAATTTCTCTTTCTATGCACGATTTACTGTTATCTTCCATTTGGCGCATTCAAAAATCTAGCTTTAAAAGCTTCTCGTGAAGCATCCTATGTATGTTATAATATATTACTCGATATATCCCCTGATTCCAAGACGAGGATGCTAAAAATTTAATTCTATTAAGACAAACGTTTTCTCAAAAGTTATGATTAACCCAGATCAACGTGCTATTATCTTTCTTGTAAATAATATTTATTATGTTACAACATCTTTAATGCATTGTTATAATAATTCCGCCTTTTTCATTCCAATATACAATTTCTAGAATTATATTGCTCTTGATTAAACTGGGAAAAGTAGAGAATGAGCAAATTTATGCTTTTCCATCCGACAGATTTAACGAATATATTTATTTATTTAGTTATTTATTTATTTTTTTCGTGCAGAACAAGCTCCCGCATCTATAAAACCCAAATAATTAAAAGATACACCGAAATTGCTTAAGAAAAAATGTAAACTTATGTTCTTCTTAAATTTTGTCATTTAAAAAATGTTTTCCGCGTTGAGACTGAATCGATATTTTAAAGCTTATTTCCTTTATTGTCACCAATGTTACTTATGCACTTCTTCATAAAGCTATTATCAAAGAATTTTGTCGTAATATCTGTCATTCACAAATAATAACACGAGAGTGTTATTAATCGGATTAACAAGTTGGATTAATCTGATAAATCCTCAAAAGAAAGATAACTTTCAAAAGCTCCTATGATCAATCTATATAAATATCATAGTAACTCGTTTAAATTCAATATAATAAGAGCGTTTTCGTCTGTGATGAGCAATGTTTAAAAACCTTTTAGTTTATTATTAATATTTATGTGATCTAAATGTGTCTATTGTACAAACCGCGTATGTATTAAATGAAAATAAAAACGATTTTTTTTTTTTTGCAATATTTAGGTAACGCGAGACGATCTGGATGTACATTATTATATATATTTTAACAACTGAAACAATTTTATCACTCCGCAATTTTTAATATATCGAATGCATTTGTTTGCGTAAGATTAAATAAAATTTATGCGTAAAATCAAAGTAATTATACTTTTATAAACCTAAACGTCCTGTTAGATAATTATTTTCATTAGTTTTTTATTTTCCGACATTTTCTGTGCAATCGTTTTACTTCCTTTCGTTTTGTACAAGTTTTTTTGTATGTAATTTGTGGTTACTGAATTTCTTAAAGTATATTTTTCAGAATCATTTATGATAACCGCGGTGGAATGAAATTATTTATGAATTTTAGTGGATAATGAGTGCATCGTACACTGAGATTGATTGGAAACCCGAAATGAGAACCGCGGATGATGTATAAAAAAGAGAAAAGAGATGGAAAAAAAAAATTCTTCACGATCTTAATGGTAATTTCATGCAATGGAGGGGATGTCTATGACTGGAGGTGTTTCTGGAATCATTCTCCAGCGTTCTCATTGGTTCAAATCCCCTCCAGCTATGTTTAATTCAAACATTTATTGTTAAAACAACCCCTAAACGAAGTAAATTTATCGTTTCCATGACTGCGGCGTTCCTGACAATACCGAAACGGTAAAATTTCGAGCCTTCCATGGGTTATGAGCGTTCCGAATGGAAGCGATTTGCGCTCACGGATGTGATGCGTGCCGCACTTGTACGCATAAACGTACGAATTACGGAAACTGTTAATAACACATATAAATTGTAACATATTAAATGTATAAAAGTTATTTTCTTTCCTTTCTCCATCAGGGCTGGAAAATGGTCTCGGGAACAAAGCAGATGGAATAGTTATCATTTCATCAGGAATGCTGCGATGTGAGGAGAGGGTTGAAATGATGTTGGATGCCCTGAGGCCGTTCGCGTCGCGCATGTACTTTCCCGAAAACGCACCCCCAAAAACCTCCCCCTCCGCACCCTCTCTTTCGAACCCGTCCGACGCATAATATCGAACTCCCGGTGACGTCATTCTAGGTGATGATTTCATTTTCCCTTTTCTTCGCGTCCACTTCCGAGGAAATTTCACGTCAAAAGGTTCTCTCAGGGAAAGTCGATTTCGACGGGATTTTCCCTCCCCCGGACTCTCCCTTCCGTCGAGCGCCAGAGGACGAAGAAAGAAAATTCCCTTTTCCGGCGTCGGCGGAGTCCCCGTTTGAAAAAAATAAAATGAAGCTGACTTCGCACGCGATAAAATCCTGCATTTATCGGATGCAGCGAAAAGACTGCTTCTGCCTCCCCCGTGTAAATTCAGCAAGATTCCAAATTCCATCTGTAGCGACAACCGGGACATTTTCCGAGTGTTCAACATGGCGGAACGAAAATTTTCATGCGCTAAACTTTTCCTCATTTTATTGCCGTTCAGTCAACGAGCAGCCAAACGGAACGATCTCGGTATAAAGATAATGAGACAATTGCAGTGAATAAAAAATGAACCAAATCATCCCGGTTAAGTTTCATTCTCGACGATTATTTATCATTCCTTATGTAAAATCAATGTGTTATCGTTATTTATTGAATTTTCTAAATGCTTTTCAATGCAAACATTGAAAAGCATATCGCTGACGCATAATTTTGATTTTCGGAGTCCGTGCCGTTTAACCCTTTTACCGAACCGCTGTATACATTTCCTTATGCATTCCTCCGTCGACTTTGGCTTTTCGGTGTGAATTGAGTTACCGACGAACTTCTGCCTTTTTTCATTTAAAGCCCTTTTAATTATGATACACATGTAAAGACATTTAAATGGGAAACGCGAATTTCCGCGCATATACTCTGCGCTCGGAAATCACGGTTACAAAACATGATGTTATTATGATTAAAGGAGCTTGACGTTTTCCTCCGCGTTGCGCCCCCTGCAACCGTCATCACTGTCGAAAACGTTCTTTCTCCGGCAGGACCTGCAGGGGAAAAGTTTCGGGATTCTCGCGCGGTATCATCCCCTGGGGTGTGCCGAACACCGGCATGGTACACCGCGCGCATACGGGAACTGTGTCATAACGAACGGAAACAATAATATTTACAAAACGGTTAATGGATTTGAATGTCATAACATTTTAGCCTTTTTGATCTTATTTCTTATAGGCCGTTGCCGAAATCCGCCAGACTGTTTACCCCGTCACCCTGTGTAGTTTTTTCAAACCGTGTATTTCTGTTTACTTTTCGGAAGCTCTTTCTGTATTAAAAGAAGTTTTTAGGACTTCGGATGGATACTAATGGATTTGGAGCCCGTTCGGTTGCCTTTTTTTTTTTTTTTTTTTTTTTTTTTACGGGATCCTTCTACTGCGGAACTGCAGAGTCGTACACACGCACATCGCATCAATTTTTCTGTTAAAAATCGAAAATAGTGGCATTTGTAAGGTTATGCTGAGCGACGCCCGGCATTCTGGGGAACTGTGCAACGATTTACAATACAGGCATTATCAGATCGTTTTTCCATGATCAGAAATATTCGTATTTTAAAATTCTGTTCAGTCGATTACAAGTCCCGCTTGAAATGTTCATCATAATAATTTATTATAATGAGTTCCAGAAAGATTACCGGTTAGATAGCCGATCATGGAGAGGTTGTAGCATTTAATGAGTTAATATTAAATCGGTCGTTTCGGGTCTTGTACCGTGTATAATCGCATTGCATAAGTGTGGTAGAATACCATTAACAGAAATTTCGACATTCTATCACGGGGGCCCTGAATGATGAATAAAGAGAGAAAAAAAAAAACTGAGATCACAAAATTAAGGCCGAGAATCCGATTTTAAACTTCACAATAGCCCTCTGGAAATATTTTCCTCTTGATATTGTATCATCGCATTTCGTACAGTACCTAAAATCATGCATCTGCAATGTACTCTAATCGTCGTGGTGCGTCTTTAACCGTAAAATTCGTTTCTTCTTCCCAATAAAAATCTTACGAAAGTAACTTTATACGTGTTTGCATTATATCGTACGTCGATTACGGGTCTCGAATTTAAATTTTCAACAATTCTTGGATGCGAAAAAAATTTTTAATACGTACATCTTGCGTATTAAATCGCATAAGCTGTTAGAATAACTTTTCCGCCAGAGCAAAATTAACATTGTTATCGTAAAACACAAGAATAAAACGTTATTCTGCGATGGATTTTAAAGGTGGCAATTTACAAAGTTTAACTTAAATGTGAGAGACCTTTTATTTTGAACGCAATAATTTTTTACATTTATCGATTTATGATGATCATAATTCGTCGTCATATTTTTTTTTTTTTTTGTTTGCAAAAAAAATAATTTTATTCTTGTGCCTTCATTTTGGACAATATGTAAATTTTACATAATCGTAACTCGCAAAGGACGAGATCCCGCGAATGAATATGGTAATCGATGAGAAATGACAGGAAACATTCAATTTTTGACTGAAAATTTTTTAATGTTAAATGTTTATTGTGAATTTTCAGATCAGTTTTTTTTTTTTTTTTTTTTTTAACGCTTCACTATCAGAATTGAATGGAGGCAGCGGACGCTTTAACGTTCGAGGGCAAGACTTATAGGAGAAAGTTTTAATTTTTCATTTTCAATGGAAGATTGGAAGATTTTTCGAGAGACTTCGGGCCCGTGCCCGCCCGAAAATAATGGCTTTTTCCCTCCCTGGACGTGGCGCAGCAGCAGCGAAAACGTTCGTTCGACGGCCGAATTCGATGGGATGAAGAACAAAACCAAATTCTTTTATTTTATTTTTATTTTTCTCCTCTTTTGTTAATTGTAAAGGAGTCAGGCATCAGAATGAAAACGACCAAATCCGAAACAGTATTCGAAGAATTCAGTTAAGCAGAAGGGCAAACACCGGGGGGAAAAAAGAAAAAAACTTTCGGGGCCCTTTTTTTTTTTACCGCTGGAACATAATGGAGAGGAGCGCCTGGACGGGTAATGGGAGGGGAGGAGGGAGCTAATAAAGACGTGAACAGACGCACAAATTCGTACTACCCGTTTGACGAATGTCGATCATCCTCTTGTGTGCTCTTCGGATTTTCCGATGCCTTCGAGGGCTTTACTCTTTATTGTCCGAATCCTTTTGTCTCTCTTTTTACCGCGGAGGGATGGAGAAAGGGGTAAAGTCGCGAGGGGAGGGTAAAAGGCTATGTTGTGCGCGCTTTGTCTGAACGCTTCCATTATCCGCCTTCTGAAACAAAAGTAGCAGCTCAAATAAAGCATTTCCACGGGTTTTTTTTTTCGCTTGTCAGGGCCTTATTCTTCATCGGACAATTTTTTTTTTTTTTTTTTTTTTTTTTAATGCGAAGGAGAAAAAGACGTTCAGCTGTGAGAGTCAGGGGTTGATTCGCGCCCCAGGGTTATTTTTGTTTTTTTTCTGATTTTAAAAAACAAAGCGAGTAAAAAATCAAGTACACCCTTAGCCCGGGGGTTGATATCCGTTGTTCTTTGCGCTGCATTATAATAAACCCCAAGCAGTGAACCCACGTTGAAGTGCAATGTCGAAGATATATTCCTTCAACCCTCTTATACTTGGGGGTGCTTTCATATCGGATAATGTTTCCCGTCAACCCCCCCCGGGATTATTCCCTTACTGCAGAATGCCTAATTTGCTTTTCGATATCCTGACGGCGGGAGGAGGAGGATCAGAAGGAGGAGGATTGAAAATGTATTCATTATAACGGAAACCGAACCATTCTCAGACGCTGAAAATTTTCCGCAACAATTTTGCGTATCTCCGTGCTCGACCTGACCTAATCCACATTTAAAACCTGTGTGTATATACATATATATATACATATATATAAGTAAAATTCGCTCCTTTATCCACGCGATTTTATACTTCCTACAATAGATAGTAATTTAAGTTTTAAATTACCTTATTATACCTCTAAGCATATTTTCTTGGAGCGTTTAAAACGTAGATAAAATTTTTACTTTGAAAACTTAGGTTATAAAACATTTCCTCATTAACCTTTTGAGTGGCTGAACAACAAAAAAAAAAGCATTACCATATAATAGTTTGTGCTGAATTTTAAAAAAAAAAAAAATCAAAAATGTATTTAATATCTGACTTTTATATAAGGGAAATGATTAATTACCAGTCATTTATTGACAAATTATATCAACCCAAAAATATTATTATAATAGTTGAAATTTTCTCTGATGTTAATGAGCGTTTATTTTTTTAAACCAAAAAAAAAAAAAAACTACATTTAACGATTTTTAAATCCCTTAAAATCGTTTTACAACCCATTACAACAGTCCAATATACATAATATAAGAATAATTTTATGTCTTTAAGGTTTATCTTTTAGTGCCAGTTTTATTTAAACCGTATGCGATATTATGCTCCTCCGTTATTTATGTACGATTTGTCTTCCGAATCTAACACGTTGCTAATAAATTAAAGTATTAGATTATTATTATTATTATTATTATTGTTATATCTGCAGTAAATATCTGCTCGATTAAGTTCCAAAATTATCTCTCATCGTGGCATAAAATCAGAATTTTTAAATAATTTAGCGTGTCTGATTTTTGGCATAAACTGAAGTATTATTACCAGCACCAAGATATAATAAGATTGATTTTGTTGCATGCACTGATTTTTAGAATTTTATGACGTGCATCAAAATGGTTGTGCATTAATATTGATTTGCAGCAAACATTCAATTTTTTTTTCACAAATTTAACCGGTATCTCTAAATCATCATCATGAAATTTATGTTAAAGGATATCATTAGCCTGCCCCATAACTTAATTTAGAAAAGAATAAGGCGAAACGTGTGGTTTGGGTTGGGAAAAAAACAAAATTCTTTTTTTGCTTCTCCTAAAAGTGCTCAAAAGCTTCACGCAAACCAACCATTTTGCCAAATTTCAATTCCCCTCATTATGGCAAATGCCAGATTAGCAATAAATTATTTTTCTGTTAAATGCACTCGCATTGATGACTAACCCGAACCGAGCCTCGGTGCCAATAATCACAGGAATTAGCAGCGTCTGCACAAGATTCGGCTGTGCCTCGCTCCGCTCAGCAATTAAATTATTTTCTGCATTGTGTTACCCGAAGGGGTAAGCGGGGGGAGGGAGGGAGGCAGGAAGCTCAAGAAAAAGGCATGCCTCCTTTGCCCCGGAGCCTTGCGCAGGAATGAAACGCGGCAAAACTCCCGTCCGAAACTGCAGCCGAACGCATCAAACGGCGGGCCACCCGTCCAGCAAAAAAGCAAGGTTGATCCTTCGCGCTCGGCAGATGACGCGGGCGTCGAAAAGGTTGGGCGAGGACCAAAAGAAACCGGGAAAACCTCGCACAAAGGCAGGGAATCATCATCATTGCTTTACCGCTGAACGCTTGACTGAGTGTTAAGCCTCCGGAAAAAGGTTGTCTGCCGGTGGAACACCCAATTTTTGGGATTGAATTTCTTGACTAACTACCAAGGTACGCTTATGGTTAAACGAACCGAGAATATTCATTCTTGTATTCTTTTTCTCGGAGGAAAAATAAAAATTGCGGACGGCTCAAACTTGGTTAAGATCTTCAAGCGACTCGAATACGAGAAATCCTTCCGGTTTTTGAGGCTGCACTTCATGGTAAAAAAAAAAAAAAAAAAATGTATATTATATACATAAACCCTCAAAACTCCCTTTTTCATCCCTAAACAAGAGTGATGAATCAATTTCACAGTTAATATATGGGAGACGCGTAATTTTATTACTCTTATTGTGGAGAACCAGCACCCTAAAGAGGGTGCCGTGCCCACATCGTGACAGTTGCCTTTCGTGCTGCGGCTTTCCACCCTCATTAAAGATTGTCATTTTTACCAATCGAAAACTAAATATTCTTTATAATTGCTTGAATTATTACCATATACCGTAAACCATAACATCGGCATTTCAGAACGCGTTCCGTGGAAGACGTTTTCTGAGTTGATGCCTGACTTTGCACAGGTCAATTCGGTTCATGGGTGAAAAATCCTTTTTTTTTTTTTTCTGTTTATACAGGCTCGGGATCTGTCCGAGAACACACAACATAACACGTTTCGGGTCGGTTGCAGCAAATTCGCACTCGATTTTAGGGGTCCACCACTTCGTGGGGTTTTCATTACGTGACTCTCTTCTTTCCCCCGGGTAATAATATCCAATGCACATCGCATCCTTGCAAAAGTGCCTCTAAACGGTTTATCATATCAATGAGCGAGACCATTGATCTTGGAATTATTGGAATTTGTCCCATGGTTTTTGCTCTCCGTTCTATTTCAACCCCATCCCTTGGGAGCGGTTCTCGCAATATCATCCCTTTTTCGGTATATTTCACATTTGAATAACTCCCTCGAAACCGTTTATCGACGCGGCAAAGACAATTTCGCTACCATTGACAATTAATGAAACTTACGGCATTTACCCGCGTTAGCTCGCTCGAGCGAAATTCGTTTCATCCCCTTAGCTAAAGAGCATTCGGCTCTTTCACCGAGCCGGGACCCACGCGGGGCACGGGACCGAGAACCCTGCTCGCCCCGCACTTGAGGGCGCACGAACATTTCGAGATCGATTGTCCTTTCGTCGTGGGCATCATCCCCTAAAGAGAAACGCCTCCCGCGTCCACCGTTCGGCCGCACTCTCATCGGGGGCGAACCTTTTCGCAAGAAAAGGTTTTCTTACACACTTCGAATGGCGTGCCTTCCAGAGCACCGGCGTGGGACTCCGAGCTCCTCGTTAGAAATATTAATGAATTACGTTCTCAGCACGTGTTTCAACTATTCTTTTTGTTTCTTTTCTTTTTTTTGTTATGGACAAAGAGGAGAACAAAAAATTAGTCAGAACACGAAATAATTAATTTCTAGTTTACAAACTTTTTATAAAAATCAATAGCGGGCTCGTGAGGGGGTGTGACGACACTAAAAACCCCAAAAATCTTTTTACTCTGTAATTATCCCTGGCGCCCTTTCCATCTTTTAACACTGTTATTTGCTGTAACCAGACGGAAGAACAAACCTAAATCCCAGCGCAGTTTAACAAAAAAAGAATTTTTCTTTTTTTTTTTTTTTTTTTTTGCGCAAATTCCCAGAGTCGAAACCCCGCAAAAGGAGCACCGGTGATTCCGGCCCGGTGCCGACGGATGCAAGACCGAGCTCCAAACGATGCACCGCACCCCCGGTTGTGCCCGGTGAGTTTTTCGCGGTCGAGAGAAAATCCTATCGGGAAACAAGGCCGAAAGCAGTTTTCCGAGTCATTTTCCTTCTGCGACGGAGGATTCAGCCCACCGGAGGGGTGCCAACCCACCGCCGAAGCGGCGGTTACTCATATTCCCATTTTCCTTTTGCGCTTGTCGGAAAATCCCCAACCTTCTGCCGGGAATCCTGTTTGTTTAATTAATTTCTGTACAGAAAATCAAGAACTGCCTGGGCGAAGAGGGCCACACGCGCTTTGCAAACAAGCCCTCAAATCCAATTACTTGACCCGAACTTGAAAGTTCATCCCATTTGTATGAAATCCCTTTACCAACTGGAAATGAATAATATTTCGTTTTTGCGAAAATATTTTCGTTTGGGGATCAGAGGTCCGTGCCCCGGGGGGGGGGGAGGGGGGGTGTGGGAGAAAACAAGGGAAATCCACGATTTTCCCGAGGAGTTTCCCGCCGCTTTCGGTACCTGAGCGAACCGGGAGCGCAGAGCGAGAGCCGTGCCGTGCCTGCGCGCCTGCCAATCCCCTCGATTGGCGAATGTTCTCAAGTCGAATTTGCTGACGCACATGGAAAGGTGTCTCCCGATCCCTTCCGCGAGTTAACCGATTCGCGGGACGGAGTCGCCAACCTTTCAAGTGTTAATCGCGAAACGCACCGTCCGAGCCTTTCCGCCCTCGCACGCACGTGGAAGTCATCCGGGAACGAGGAGCCTCCGCCGTCGTCGTTTAATCCGTAGTTGGTCGCACTGTAAAAGGATTTTTTTTTTTTTTCCCTTTCAAGAACCCACAAATTGGTACCTTTTTATTAAGAGAAGAGTGGGAGGATTCAAAAATTAGTGCAGTACATAAAACCCCGTAATTAACTTGCGAGCCTTGGGGTCCATCGAAGGGATCCCTGAAAGGAAAGCGAGCGCCGTGCATAAGGACGGTGGAGGAATTCTTGTTAAAATGATTCGCCGACGGTAATGGTACCTCATATAGACCTTAAAGTCCATAATTAGGTACTCTTTACTTATTTTCAAGAAATACTTTTTTTTTTTTCTTTTTCGTTTGCTTCGACCTCCCATATAATAAAAAGGAAAAACGTTCTCGCAATGCCTTTTCGTCCGCATTCTCTTTTTTTCCCCAAATTTTCAGTTGAACGGGTTTCCATTGTGGAAACTCCTTTTTTTCTTCTGCAACCGCTGCAGGGAGCACCGCTTAAATTTGAAGCAATCAAATCCTCATTTATGTAATCCCTCAAATAATGCCAATCCCATTTTGCGGCAAAGCAGCACAACATGCAAAATCTCACGGGTGGTAACGGCCATTAAGAATTTTCTCTTTTTTTTTCTTTTTCTTTCCCTTTCAGCTTGTCGCAAAAAGTTCAATCGTTCGAGAATACAAACATTTTATTCCGTCTCCTTTTATATGTGATATATTTGCTCGCGAAATATCTGAATTCTTACAATTGCCGATGATCGGAATCTTTTGTGTATCGCTTTGCACCCTTGAGAAAAAAAAAAATAAACCTCAACCTTCCTTTCAGGGCATCCTACAGAAACCTCTCGTATTAATCGGTTATCCTGCATCAACGATGTTTATTAAGGGATCCGTGCGGTATCTGCATTAGCGTCCGACCCGGCGGCGAACACAATAGAAAATGGTTCAAAACGCCAAGTGGACTGTAAAATAAATATCGCTCCTTAAGGTACGGCAATTTTTTTTTTTTTATTTCCCTTTCTGCGCCTCGATCGCTCCTCCCCGGGGATGCCTTCCGCGTTTTCCGCAGCGAACAGCCCCTCTCCGGCGGAATTTTCGGTCCGCCGACACCTTTTTCCGCGAGCCCTGGGACGGGAAGATTCCGCTCGCCCTCCCGAACACGGTCCCTTTTTCAATTTTTACTCGAAAATAAACTCGTACATCATGTTTATTTTTGATACCCGTAGGTGCCCACGATCCAGCAATCCTCCAGACAACTTCAACCGTTGGTTATGTGAATTCTAATCTAAAATATGCTTCGGATTCGGTGGGTGCAGCGCCGAAATCGCTCAAGTTCCACCGTGGAGCGTGCCGCGTTTTCGCGGCTCCGCACCCGGTCGAGGTGAGAGCGGCGGAAAAATCCGCGGGCGAGGCGAGGTTTTCCGGCTCGCGGGAATTCCGACGCTCCCCCGGCGAACGGGTCCCCGCTCCCGGTCGACGAACGCCCGAACGCTCAGCACGTGGCGTCCTCCGTCCAAATGGCAAGTACCCCGTTGTTGTACTCAGCCAGCGACGAGATATAACTCAAGGCGCTCACGAGTTCCCTCCACTTCTGCTCATTTATTTAATATCATCCATACGCTGGCCCTGGACCCTCTCATTTTAATATTATTATCCAAAAAGTATCTACAGTTTCGACTGCATTTACGAAAAAAAAGAACAAAAAAAAAAAAAAAAAAAAACCCGAGCGCTGTTCCTTTTTAATTTTTTCCCTCGGATAAAACGCATGAAACACCACGGCGATACTGCTCCCACTCGGCAATTTGGTCGGCACCCCTGGCGTCCCCGGGCTCGTTCCGCTGCGGCATTTCGAATGCGAAACCCGCTCGAGTCGCCGGGGGATGCCGAAAACCTCGGTCGAAATCCGCCCCCACCCTGGAAACCTGACCCGGTTTGCGGAGGGTAAGTTGCTCGTCGCAAGGCTTTTGGGGCACAGACGTCGGGAAAACACGGTGCGAGCCCGAGCAGGCAGACCGCTCGCGACAGACGAGAAAATGGCCGCTTTTATTTTTCAACATTTTGGCAATAAGGTTCTTCCTGCACGTATTTCTTGTGGTTTCATTAAAATTTCCACTTTTCCCTTTTTTTTTTATTGTTTCTTAAAGGTAACATCCATTACCCCGGGTCATACTTCGTATTACGGCCCATTTTAGACAAGAATGTGGTTTTTTTTTTCGTCCCGGGACTCGACATAAGGGTGGAAGGTATGAGCCCTTCACACCATAAATCCATCAAAAGCATCAAATTATCGAATTATCCAATTACGGAAAATGTAATTCTTTTTTTTCATTTATTACTCCTTTTTCTTACGTATTCGGGCATTACGTTACCACCTTCGGGAAATAATGGCCCGGAAATTTTCGATTTTTTTTTTTTTTTGTTTAATGCCCTATGATAATGGAGAGGTTTTTTTTTCGATATTTTATGGAGAGTCAGCTCCTCCACGGCAAAAATCCAAGCTGTATTTCATTTTCTTAATTTATGTAAATGCCTTTCCCTCCGCGGTGCTCCGGCCGTTAACCCGCCCCTGGGACGTCTCCGATCTCGGACGAAAATTGGGCGTCTTTTTACACAACGAATTTTTTTTTTTTTTTTTTTTTGTCACTTCGCGCCGCGGCAAATCCCTCGGCGCGAAGGAAGTTGCAGCGGGGAGAAACCGAGCAACCTTTCGGTGCGCGCCACGCCGACGCCGTCAGCAGGAGGAAAACCCGATGCCGGACGCGCGTAAGTGGCCTCCCCGTGCCGCGCGTTTGAAGTGCTCCTTTGCTTCCCGGTTATGTACTTCATTCCCCGCGGTTGTGCTCGGACCGTCGGGAAATGCCGGAAAAGCGGAGTTGCGAATCGCGATCTGCGAAAAGGGGGCAAGAAAACGAAAATTTTTCGCCTACTTCCTTCCAGTGGGTGTGTCTTTTGGGGGGGGGGGGGGGGGGGGGGGGGGGGGGGGGGGGGGGGGGGGGGGGGGG
>JAOWBB010000007.1:2338139-2413647 GCA_028565995.1 Ricinus marginatus | reverse complement strand
TATATATTTCCCCCTAAACAAATACGTTTATCTAAATTTT
Organism: Ricinus marginatus; assembly: GCA_028565995.1. Taxonomy (NCBI): domain Eukaryota; kingdom Metazoa; phylum Arthropoda; class Insecta; order Psocodea; family Ricinidae; genus Ricinus; species Ricinus marginatus. The sequence goes on along the minus strand of JAOWBB010000007.1, from coordinate 2,413,607 downwards.
TTTTATATTAAATTTTTCGATTTTATATCTTAATTTTAATTGAAATGTTTTGATGAAAAAAGAATTTCGTGATTCTGATCTGTTATCTGATACGAAATTATATAAATACATAAAATCCGTACATCATACAAACAAGCAGTTTTTTTTTTTACTAATATGTCAAATATATAACAATTCCTATCTGCTTACAATGAATTATTCTGAAATTAATGGGAATAAATACATAAATAAATATCTTTCAGTGGAATGATTTCATTTTAAAAACTAGATCTAAACTATGAATGAAATGATATAAATAATGGATTACCAATATTAAATTAATAAATAAAAGAAATTTGTAATCCATTCTTTTTGTCCAATTTGAGAAAAAATCGACGGGATGTTTTTTTATTGTAAAGTTAAAATTATGGCGATTATCACGAGTGCAAATTGAAATAAATAAATTTTTCTTTCTCTCCATCTTTTCTCTAGCACAGCAATACATGTATTTTACATATTTTTACGTAATATTTATTTTTTTATAAGACTTATTTCGATGAGTTAGTAAGATCACTATCAGACACCCTCAAATCTTGTTTGAGATCATCTTTGGAGTCGCCGCATCGCGTCAGTGTTTGATGGAGAATTGTTCTGTGCAGCGTTTCCTCATGGTCTATTTGCTTGTGTAGTGGTGCAATGGTAACTGAAATGTTGTTGTTGTGGTTGATTTGAAACGAGTTATGGTGCTCTTCATCGCTGCCCACTGAGATAAATTGGATAATGATTAAAAAAAAAAAAAAAAACCACTCGGCTAGATCAAATATGCCGCATGTTATTACATATAATATTATATTTCCCAACCTAGTATTTCTTCGTTAGTATTATGCTTCTTTCTGTGTCTCAGCATTGAATGTTTCAACGTGAAGCGTCTTTGGCAGACGTCGCAGGAAAAAGGGCGCTCTCCCGTGTGGGTTCTCATGTGTCGCCGCAAATCTTCCGCCGACCAAAATCTTCTCAAGCAAAACGCGCACATTACCTAAAATATGCGAAGGCAGATGATAAAATTTATTTACCATAAAAAGGCTATGACAACAGTGATCAAACACTAAAATTTGACCCCACATTATATTAATAGAAATGTAAATAGCTTAGACAAAAATATAGTCAGTTTTCTATGACCCATTTCGCAGGATTACGAACCGTAGATAAAAATACAATATCTTGTGCGGATTATTATTGGGGGGGGACATCTGCAGACTCTTACTTCACGTTGCATCGGCAATTTTAACTACAACACTGTGTAATCCTCCGTTTTAAATTCGTGCAACAAGAATTTGTTGTAGATAAAAACCTACGGATGGGTTTCTTCCTTGATTTGAAAACCCTGCCGCTTCAACATGGTCACCAACAGGTAATTAGCAACTGCTTGGCTAGCAAACTTGCACGAATACTCTTCGCCTGCAGTCTGCGAACATCGCGGCATCTTTATTCCTGTCAAACTAAGTCAAAATATGACAACAAATCGAAAAAGTGACAACGAAGTAATATCGGAGTACGAGCCTTCCCAGATATTCTAATCTCTCCTGGAGTAATTCTTCGACATAATATTAAATATTTGACTTAACAGATTAACACCGAACAGGTAAAATGCGACCCAGATCGAAATAATATTTTAGGATGATCCTGAAGACGAAGAACCAGCGTAGACGACCAACTACCGAGTAATTAAGAGTATTAAATATAAAAACCCAAAGCGTTTTAAATTTCCTCAAGTTTCAACATCAATATAATTTTTCCATTCCCCAATCAATTCATTGTGCAAGGGCTTTAATTTCTGTCGAAGACCACTAAAAGACCGTTCAGGAAGAGCAGTTCATACGGATAAATGCAAAAGCATTTGTAGCATAACCTTACAATTGAGAATTGTAAGGATGAGCGAACAGAAATGTTGCAAATGCTTAAATCACAATTCTCAACAGATGCCCCCCGAAAATTTTATGTTATAGCAAAACTGAAAATATTTTAAGTGCAAATTTCGGTTCACCCACCGAAGATTCATTAACGAATTCAAAAGTTAACAAAGCAGCACCATTCTTAATGCTCTTGAGCAAAATATTACATTAATACCCATAAAATTATGCTTTTAGATCGAGGTCAAATGTTCCAATATGAAACAAGTCTGCGGGATTTGCTTGAATTGTGAATGCAACCAAAGAAAGAACTTACTTTTCTGTTAGCATAATCGGGAAAACGACCTCTAGTGGAATCAAGTACTTCATCTGCATCATCGTGCTGGTGCCTTTCCTCGTCCGTGTTCGCCTCCAATGCGCCTTTTGACACGAGAAGCTGAAATTCGTTTGGATGCTGGCAGCGAATATGTTCCAGGGCTTCGCTGCGCTCCCCGAAGGAGCATTCGCACAAATGACACTTAAATGGCAACTCGCTAGCGGGAATTGTAACCAGATCCGACTTATGCGTATCTGCGAAATCGGAACGAGGATAGCAATGCGGTCGCCAGTTTCGGAGATCTATTGTCAATCTTGAAAATCAAACTTACCCTGATCGGGAGATTCGTCATTTCCGGATTTCACGCTGTCCGGGGAGGTTCTTTTTCTGTCCGAGCTTTCCACCTCGTCGCTGGAACTTCTCTTTCTAAAAATCCTGGACTCCTCTGGCGTAGCCTCCCTTTCTACTCCGTTACAATTTGCGGAAAAATCATGGACTCGGATCATCGGGACGGTTATGGGAAGGGATTTGCAATTCAATCCACTCTTGTTTGTCGTCTTGAGGTTTTCGCCACCATACTGGGGGATGATGGACAAATTACGAGGAATGTTAATGGGAAACGTGGGAGAAATGGTAACATTTGGCGGGGCCTGCGGATTCAAATTTTTAAATCTCGACTCGGGGCTGACGGCGTCGCTGCTGGACGAATCCCTCTGATACTGTCCGTGATGCTTGCTGGACAGATGTTTGTTCAGATTGCTGAGGGTCGAAAAGGTCGACGATGGACACTGATTGCATTTGTAAGGACGCTCGGGAACGTTTCTCATTGTGTAGTTGTTGCTACCGTTCTGAGACTGATTGTGAGCGTTAATCGAAGCGATATTTCCTGCGAAAGAAAACGGAGAATGCGGAATTTGGGGCGGTCAACTGAATCAATATATCAATAACACAAGATACTACCACTATATTCGATTTCATTTCGTCACAACCCTAAACCCGTGAATCACTTGATGAGCATTTGGCAGTTTTTGTAAAGTGATAAGAAGTGATTCAAGGTATTAGTAAGCAGTGGACACGGAAACAGGTTTTACAACAATTACAATATCGGAGCGGGAGCAGCAGAAAAATGTTTCATTAATTTTATAAAAAATAGATCTACCTAAAATATAAGGAACAAGATTTCCTCGATTAGCCAAAAAAAACTGTTTTTCGATGGGCTGAAATCTTGTACGAAACAACAAACGAGGCCTTAAAAGCCTTCCGGTTCTTACCGATACGTAATAATAATAATAATAATACTCAGTCTACGTAAAAACAACTCGATATACCGTGAAAAAAATTAATATGTACTTCAGATTATTCTCTGCCTGTGTATAACTAATTTGGTCGTCTTGCCAAATACTTATAATGCAGAATTTAAAGAAAAATAATTCGTTTGAGTTTTTAATGTCTTCATCTACAAAGTGATTGATTATTTAACGGCAGCAATGGTGTCGCAGAATTCATAAAATTGTTATAAATCTTCCATTAAATGTAAATTACATGTAAATTTTTCTGTTCCCGGTTAAATGAGGATTACATAACGCTTTACGTTTAGGATTAAGTTCCCGCAACAGAACGATGAATTTTTTTAAAAAACGAAATGGGAAAGGATGTAGATGTAGATGCACAGGCAGGCAGCCTTCGTTTTCTTTCCCTGTACGACTGTTATACCATATACTATTGCAGGAACGTTAAATACGAGAAACCTACCCATACTTTCGTGGTTATCCGTCTGGCCGGTGCTAGCGATGAGGGCTTCTCGACCATGTTTCCTCAACAAATGTCGATCACAATTGCTCTTTGTGGTGAAGAGAAGTGGGCAGTGTGTGCATTTAAACGGCTTCTGACCCGTATGTGTTAATACGTGTCTCCTTAGAGAGCTTGTCCACGGGAACTTCCTGAAGCAATATGGGCAAGACACGCGGTTTGGTGCCAGGGAGTAGGCACTCTTCTTTTTCTGACTCCTAGACGGCGTTTCCGATTCTGATCTGTAACTATCAACAGGGTTCTTTTACACATTTTCTCCACATGAAATTTTCTTGTCATGTAAACAACGCAACGTAAAACGTAAGCTCCATCGTCAAGCTATCGATAAATTTTTTATTTCTTAGTAGTTTAATATTATTTCTAAATAATAAAATTTTTACAGTATAAATGGCATATAAAAATTGCATTAAAAAAAAAATGCGAATCAAGAAGAGCTTTTAATTTCGGGCATTTTGGTTTGAAATTTATGTGACGTCATCATTCCGCGAACATCACTACCTTCGCCATTTGCGATGGGGCGGTTTATTTCTTTCTGTTGCGCGCATCTCGGAGGTCTGAAGAGTTCCGACCCAAAACGTGATATGAGTAGCGGATCGGAGGGCAACACCCCATCTTACGACAAAATATTTTTGCAAAATATATTGGCAAAAATTTCGATTTTTATTTAGATCGCCATATTTAATTAATATCTGCCTGTCCGGCAATCAAACTGATTGTTTGCGAGTAGGTTGTTAACGCTTGTTTGTGACGTTAAATGTTTAAAAGAAGATCAAAATTATCACCGGAAGGGGTATCGAATGACTAAAATTTTTCTATTGAATTACCGGAAATAACGTTTCCCGATGCTTTTTCAGAAAGTCTCAGTGATTCCCACAACGAACGTACCTGTTGTCGTCGCTGCTGGTGCTTCCGGCAACCAGGCCTTCTTCCTCCTCGCTCTTCTCGCCCTCGTCTTTCTTTCCCTCGTCACCTTCCCTCCGTGAATCCTCCTCCTTCCTCGCTCCATCTTGAAAATACTTTTGGAATGCCTGCGTTTGAGTAACAGCGTTGTCCAGCATCTTTGAAACGCTCGCCAAATCCTGGGGATGGTTCTCTTTGGAATGCTCTCTTCCCTCTTCGAATCCACCTTCCAAGTCTCTCTCCTTTTCTTTTCCTTCCTCCGATGACTGCTTCAGTTTAATGTACTCCGACATGTTAATGAGAATTTTCATGTGGCTGCTCTCGCCAGCGGACTTCTTCGATTCGGAGTTTTTTCCCTCGTCTATTATCAAATCGTCCTTCGTTTCCTCTTCTTCCTCCACCGACACTTCTTCTTTTTCTTTGGTTTCCTCCTCGGACTCTCCTTCGTTTCGCGATAAATTAATCACATCGATCTTGCCTTTGTCGCAATCGCTTTTGTCCCTGCCCGCGCTGTCCCATTTTACCTCCCCTCCCGAAGTGTTCAACGTGTCTCTAGACAAAACGGAAATGGATTTGTTAGCTTCGTAATGCTGCAAATAGTCGCTGTTTGGCACGACTTCGTAATCTCGGTTATAAGGATTCAATTTCAAGGCACTTTGATCGCTTCTTCGCATATTTCCAACGTTCGATCTCGATTTTTGTGTCCAGTACTGCGGATGCTGCTGTTTGATATGTCTCTCCATGTTTGATCTCAAAGTAAAACGGGCGCTGCAGTGTTCGCACGAGAACGGTCTCTCCGTTCTGTATCTCCGCTGCTTCTGTTTTGGAATCAGAACTCCGTTTTTGATGACCATTTTAACGGAAGAGTTTCGGTTTTCGTTCGATTTGTCCATGTTCGCGTGCTTAGTGGTATCTTTCTTCTCTTCCTCCCGGCGATTCAGAATGATGTCGTTGAAGGCTTTCTTATCCGATTCGGTGAAGTATTCGTTTGAATTTTGCTTAATAAAATCATTGATTCTGTTCTGCTTCTCAACGTCTTCGTCCATTTGACTCGCTTTTCCATAAAAATCGTTTGTTATCCGATTCTTCTCCCGTTTGAACATAATTTCGGCAAGTGCCTGCTGCTGAAAATATTGCAGTTTTTCCGACATGGTCATATTTTGATTTTTTTCGTCCAGGATGTTGCCTCCCGATAACTGCAAACCAAGCAGATCTTTCTGAATGTTTTTCTGCATAAAGCCATTCGAACTTGAAAACAAAGGAGAGGACATGAGGAAAGGAGGAAACGGAAAGTTATGGAGCTTTTGCAAGAGCCCGGGAAAGTTTAACTGTGTAAGGATTATCTGGTGTATCTGGGTGATATTCAGACTGGGATACATGCTCGAATACATTTTTAACAGGCTGTTGATGTCGATGTTCGGTTTCTGGTCGTAAAATTGCGGTATGTAATTGTCCGGTTCCTGTTTCGCGGATTTCTCTTCGACGTTGTTGTTATATTCTTTAACCTCTTCCTTCTTCGACAAATCCTGCGGGACATCCGACGAATCAGATTCGTAGTCCTTATCCTTGTTCATTCGGAGATCCAACGCTTCCTCATTATTCTCGTATTGCCAGTCGTTAGACTTATCAGCTTCCATGTCCTCCGTCATGGTACCAGTCTCCGTCTTTTTATTTTCTTCTTCGCTTTTGATGTTTTTTATTAACTCCTGATGTTCCACTTGAAACAAATCTTCATTTTTAGGTGACTTTTCTTTAAGGTTGGCCAGATTGATCTTGAGATTCATGGGCAGCGAGAACTCCTGTTTCTCCTTCGATTTCTCCAAATTTTTTTTGTTCATTTCGTTGGTTTTTTGATAATCGGAATCGTTGATAGGATCCTCGGACGGATGATATATAATGGAGCTTTTAACTTCGTCTCTGGTCATTTTTGAATGTCTGTTCCTCAGATGCCTCTCGCAATTGGCTTTGGTCGTGAAAGCGTAGTTGCACATAGCGCATTCATATGGACGGTCCCCGTTGTGGGAGCGCATGTGTCGAACCAGGGTGGCCTTATCCAGGGAGCTGTAAGTGCAAATGTTGCACCGATATGGCGAATTTGGGGTGCCGTTTGCGACAGATATGTGAACTCTATTATGTCCTTTTAGGGCACGTAAATTCGGGAATATGGCCGTACAGAGTTTGCAAGGAAACTCTCCCCTGAGCTTCATTCTCCGGCATTCCGCGGCGAAACAGTCTTGAGCTTCCTCTTCGGTCAAGTCGTTTCCAGAATAGTTAGGCGAGATCAGGTTCAGAACGTTGAAATTCGGAGAGTTCAGGCTGAGGCTAGAAAAGCTTCCGGGGCTGGATTGGTTATTGTTAATGTGTATATTTAAATTAATCGGGGTCTTCTCATCATTTTGCAGTTTCGTTTTTCCGCTGTCTTGAAGAGCTGAAAAATCTTTCACGTTGATGCCAGGTATATTAGTTACCGAAATAATACTTTGAATATCCGCCAAATCCGATTTAGAATCGAATTTTTCGCTTTTCTTCTCCATTTCCTCGTCCGACTTTAAACTCGATGGCTTCTCCGTGTTTTGCAGATCCAGACTGTTGAAAAATGCGTTTCTCTGCCGATCGATCACATTCATTTCTATACCGTCCAGGCAGTCGTCGGAATCGGACGTGGTCGAGTGCTGCGGACGGAATTTCGGCGTCGACTTCCTTTTGTTCTTCTTCTCGATCTTTGGGGACGCTCTCCTTTCGTTGCTTTCGCACGTCTCCATGTGGATTTCCAAGGCGCTGTCACATGGGAAACCCCGTCCGCAGTGGGGGCAATCGAAGGAAAACTCGTCCTTCGACAAATGCAAACTTTTCTCGCATATATCCTTCGCTATAAGAGGGAATTTCTCGCTGGAAAAGTCTATGAAATTTATGTCCTGGAAACCTATAACCTTCGGCACGTTTTTCAGATTCTTACGATCGATTCTGTATCTTGGTGAATCGAACGTTAATTTCTTTCTAGATTCCGACTTTTTGCCATCGTCCTGGACGTTGTGAGCCATGAAACGATGCAGATTTAACACGCGAGGACTGTCGAAGTTTAGGTTGCAGGATTCGCACTTCATCTCGTAATCGGGGTGGTTGCTCTCCAAATGGACCTGCAGCACGTTCAACGAGGTGAAGTCCCTGTCGCAGACGGGGCAATGAAACTGATTATCCGCATAGTCGTTATTGTTGAGGTTTTTGATCTTCCTACGGTTTGCGACGGGAGATTCCGAATCGCTGTCGGATTTCCTCTTGCTCCCGTGGTCCTTTCTGCTGTGTCTCCTCGCCGATCTCAGGCTCTTAACGACCTTCAAACTTTCATCGGATTCGACGCTTTCCGATTTCGATTCGCTACTCTTTGGACTTGATAAATTTGTACTAATATTGCTTTCAGTTCTAATATTGCTACTTAAACAGTCTTCCGAGTGATTTGAGCAGTCGTCATCCTTATTTTCACATTGAAGCGTATGGTCGTGGAGTTGTTCGTTTGTCATGAATTTGTTATTGCAATATGTACAACAATATGGCGTCTTTTGTTTATGGTAAGACATGTGGCGCTCCAAATCACGCTGGGATGTAAATGCAGCATAGCAAACGCTGCACGTGCACAATTTCTCGTTATTCAGTTGGATTCGATGCTGACTGAAGTTTTCATTCTTTTTGACATCTTCATTTGGCTTATTCGTTATTATATGATTAGATTCTTCTTTGGTTGATTGAGATTCGGCATTTGATTTTTTTTCCGACTGGGAAGTGTTTTGGTTCTCGTCAATGGTAGAACCTGAAAGAGTTACGAAAATGCCAACATGAGACGGATACCACGGTCTTGGATAAAAGTTTTTTTTTTTTTTTTTTTTTTTTATTATTCAAAGCCGTTTGCTATCCGATAATTTGTATTACGTTATGCACACATTATACGTATACACATAAGGAATGATTTCCGCGTGGAAAAAATTATAATGCATTAAAAACTTTCAACGGATATACAGACTGATTCTCTGGCCGATGGCTTCAGCTTTGCCGTTTCACGCTTATAACGTTCACGCGTTGCGAGGAGTTTACCGTTTAAACCGAAAATTCAAGCATTTGGTATTCTTCGCGCAATTTATTAGCTGCATATGAAGCAAACGAGTGAAATCGCGTCGGCCGTTCGTCGGAGGCTCGTAAAATAGCACGCTGGCGTGGAGTCTAACCTGATTGCAAGGTAACGGCTGGTTGCGGCGAGGATACCACTGTCTCTCTCATCGTTCCGCTGGCCATTCTATTTTTCTCATATCATTTTGAATTTATCTGCAAAGGAGAAAATGAGAGAAAAAAAACATTATTAATTGCACCACCGACTTATTGAAGTCGGTATACGAAAACAATATTTTCGTTTTCTTTGTCCTCTTTTATCTGGGGCTTTAGACAACGGAGAAAAAAAAAAAAAAAGGGAAGCAGTGAAAAAAAAAAATGTTGACTCAGTGATAACGAAAAACCACATGAGAGATGTGATAACCAAGCAGCTGTGAAAATTGTGGTCCATTTTACATCATTGGAAGTTCTTTTGTGACTCATAATCGATAAAAAAAAAAAAAGATGGCAAAGAGTTTTTCCTGTCGCAAGCTCGGTGACTTTTTTTCTCAAATAACCGATATCGGTTCTTTTTAATTGTTTTCAACCGCGGTCCAAGGTCAAAGACCTCGCGGAGATAAGGCGATTTGGGGAACCGAGAGCAACGTGAAATTTCCATTCAGAAAAAAAAAAAAAAAAAAAGGGAGCGGCGGCCCGGCTGCGATCTGCCCCCCGACAACGGGGCGATTTCCAGGAAAGGCGAAAATCGCGTTTCACCACCGTTCCGACCCGCCCTCACCTTTTCCAGGAAGAGGACGCGAATGCGATCCGAATATCCGGATTTCGAAGCTGTTCGTACGGGAAAATTCAGCCGACCGAAATTTCGAACTGGAGAAGTTCGTGTAATGCCAAATGTCAGATCGTCGATTTTTGACGGAAGATATTTGGGGAAGCCGAAAAGGAGGTGGGCGCGGGGAGGGGGGGGGGGGAACTTTATCCGCAGACGCCAACAAAATGCAGGGAAATTTGTTCGATTCGCGGGGGAGGAAAATCTCTCCGGATAAAAATGGCCGCGAACCGGTTTCGCGGAACGAGGGCGGACTCAAGTTTTACAGGATGGATCGAAGAACTCGAGAGGTCCGACTTTGGAAAAAAAAAAAAAATGCGGAAGATGTCAAAAAAGACAAGCTACGTAGCGTGTTGAAAAGAACCATTTAGATTAAATTACTAATGCGAGTTGCCGTAGTAACTTGTGTACAAACACTTTGTATCTCCACAACAGAGATGTGTAGGTCTGGAGTAACCCATGACAACGGGTGAAGCTCGTGTCACAACAGATCGGTCCGATTCCTGTTCAAGATTGGCGGGGAAACTAGCAGGCCATGTCGCCCCGCGGGAATATAAAAAAAAAAAAACGAGACCTGTTTAGCCATCGGGAACTGGAGATTGACTCAAGATAATATCAGTGCACCGACATAATACCATATCGACAAGAGCTGTGCATTCACCTCCTACGCTGTTGCAACGACGGACAATTCATTCCAAATTAGATCGCTTTCCATCGCAAGTGGACGTATGTTGGAAGCGCAAAACGGAATCCATCGATTTATCGACATATTGTGGATTCGTGCCGCAAAATCATGCGGATACAAGAAAAATTAAATTTTTTTTTTGTTACCTACATCAACCCGAGGATTGATTTCATTTAAAATGTACGATATGATACGCAACCGTTTTTGAACGACAGAATGGGTTGATTACTTACGCACAAAATCATATAATGTTTTTTGTACACCCCTGCCAGGTGGCAGACGGCAATAGAGAGAATGCGGTGCAGCAGGTGATGTTGGGTTCATTGAGACGCGTGCCAACCACCTTGTTTAAAAAAACAGGTACCCTTTGTATATTATATTTTATATGATTTAATTCCTGTAGCTAGTTTCCCTCTTTTACTACCAGGTTACAATGCTCTTTCTTTTCCTCCCCCAAAACTCCCTACCATCGCTACAATGCTTTTTATTAATTTCGACATTAATATTCATGAATTATATAAAAATGTACGTTTTGGCTCTAAACGTTAAATGGCCGCTTTATCCCGTCCGAACGTCTTTTCTCAGCTTCTGAAGTTTCGACGTATTCTATTGGTATGCATAACTTGGCAGAAAGACAATGTTTCGACTTGGTTATTATGTTACCGTGCTATTTAAATAAATATTAACAGATTAAACTTATGCTTTTTCACATTATGAATGAAAATAATCGCCATTAAATCACCCGAGAAAATTTACATTAGGGAAAATAAGACCTCGTACTTAGCGGTGATTTCGGTCACGTCTTGATGGAACTGAGATTTGCGCGACACATAAATAATAAATACAAAATTGCAAATATGATTTCGCGACTCGAGCAATTCGGCCTGAAATTAAATTCCAATAGATATTTGTCTTAAATGAAATGCTAATGCCCAATAGTCATTATTCTAGAATTTGAATGATTCATGTAGTTAATTCTTTTAATTAGCCTTTTTTATGATCTAATAAGTCTCAAGCGGAATATCGGTTGGACATGAAATTTTCTTTCTTATTTCTTACGGTCGATATTTCCAACTCTGAAACGCAGGTATGCCCAACGCGTGTCGAGCAACCAATCAGGTATATAACCCAAAGCTAATATTACATCGATGTTTCAGATTAAGGAAAAAGGGATTTGCGTTTAGCGACGAAAGGTTGATGCAAGCATCATACGGCTTCAACGAGCCACTGGAAAAATATTTTACGATTTTAAAATCTGTTTCGTAAGCTCGCTCTAATCTTCGAAAAATGGGAAGGTACCTAGGAGGAACGAAAAGGTGATGTAAAAAGTTTTTTTTGTTACAGACAGTAATTATTGAAGATTGCCAGGTGCCGTAAGGATATTTTTAATTATCAATCCGAGGATTGGTTTGTGATGTTCTGCATATTATTCCACTAAGTAAAGATAGCGTGGCTGATTCGTTCATTAAAAAATATATCTTCAAATCCTAAAAACCCTGATCTCAGACCAATATTGAGAATCGGTTCACTGGCGAGTTAAAATTATAAAAAAAAAAAAATAAAAAATAAAATAAAATAAAAACGAGAGCCGGCTAATTGGTCTGCGTAAAATTAGTATGAGATACGAAAAAGTAAAAGCCATTTTGCTTTTCTCTCTCTCTCTCTCTCTCTCTGTCTCCCTTTATCAAAGCCTCCGTATTTCCTATTTTCCACCTCGCTATCTCCCTCTCTTTCTATTTTTAACAGAGAGCTCGGAAAATAAGGGTTGGGATGCGGGTGGGTCGGACAACGTCATCGGGAACAACAGACTTTGCGTCTGTGTATATGGACCTAGTAACCATGGGAACCGTGGGGGGGTTTCTTTGCTTTTTTTGTAATCAATATCTTGAAAGATTTGTTTTGAAGTTACCATTTCCATCGTCGTCATGGCAATCTTCCGAGTACCAAACACCTGTCATGTCGTGAAAAAAAAAGCAACGAAAAAAATAAAACGAAACCGCTTATGGCAAAAACCGGGAACTGGTAAATTTGACAATAAAAAAAAAAAAAACTTTTAAGGGGAAAATTCGAAATCTAAAATCTGCTGGAGGCGCATAGAAGGTGCGCAAATCCAGAAAAAAAAATGAATTTTACATTCTGCTGTCTCTAAACGACCCTTATGCGTGCCAGCGATTTATCCGGAATTAAAACATGCAAGACTGTGAAGATTTAAAAATTATATATATATGAATTGTTTGAAAATAATTTCCTTTTTGCAGAAATGTTCTCCCTTTTTTTTTTTTTTTTTTTTTTTAGTAAAACATCCATTCGCTCAAATAGCTACAATAAATAATCTCTCACACCATCGACTTTTTCAAAAAATTACAATGGAAATTTCGGTTTTTTTTTCTAGTCGTTTGTTATACTCTCATATTTTATATTTATCGTGAAGACATGACCAAATAATGAAAATTCTTAAATAGCCGTTATTTCGTCGACGTGGTAAATGAACTAAGACTCTTCCTCCTTAGAAACCAGTTTCAAAATCATTTAGGATAATTATTGAAATATTTGGCAATGCAAAAATGTCTGGCCATGGAGACATACACGAAAGACGGTACAAGAGACAGACTTCTTGGGAAATTTCTTCATCACCAAACAAGTTACAAATAGTATATTTACATTCACTGAAAATAGACATCAATTCTTTTGCAACAAAAGGACAAGAATAACATAAACAAATGAGATAGGTTTGAGTTAAACGAATCGGTTTAACTTGCAGTTGAACAGTTATAAAGATTAGAATCCGAAAAAAAAAAGGATAAATATAAGAAAAAGGTTGTTTTGAAAGAGGACAAATCTCAACGACTTAAAATCCTTTTATAAAAGCTGACCAGTGGTGACCTGTGCCTTGATTTGGAAAACAGGATTTTGTGAATTCCTTTCGGAAATGCGAAACAGCCCCGGAAAGAGAGCAAGCAAAACCAGGCAATTCACCATTAACTGAGATTTATATTTCTTTTAAAAAACGAGAACATATTTTTCAATTCAAAATGCCTTGTTTAGAATTATTTTTCACTACATTCATTGTTCGTCATTATTAGTACACCTCGATGTTATATGTTGGTGTTTATGAGGGAGTTCTGCGGACGAAAACCTACCATATTTGCGGCTTCCGGTTTCAATTAACCCACTCTAGCGTGGGAAATATTTGGAAAATCCGGGAAATTTCCCGTGTCACAAAAGAAAACGAGAAAAGAATTGAAATTAGGGAACCTTACGAAACATTTAGATGATGATACACCCCAGAGCTATCACATATACTAATGGATTCAAATGCTAGTGAAATGCCAGACACCTATGATTATTTCTGAAGGTTAAGATGAGGTGATTAATGAAGATTTATCTATGGTCTTTTCGATATTCTGCATAATTTTTAATCGCGAGACAATTCTCGGCAATAGAAAAGCATGGCGAAATGTAATGATATCACCACGAAACATCCTGTTTAGCGTTAAACCAATCCTGTCTATCGAACTGTTATGTCTTCTCGCTTGTTTACGGTTCTACCCGTCTTGAGAATCAGATTTCTCCATCGGCGTAGGTAGCGTCGGACATTTCAACCATATCGGAGGTAAAAGTTTGACCGATTAAATCAACGTATTATTGTGATGAATCTAAAACGAATGAAAAAGCTCGAAAGATTTTAGGGACCTCCCCCTGACACGTTTGCAACTGGTCCAGAAGCGGGAACTGAGATCACGAGGGAAGGGAGTTTGCGCGTTTTCCCGAAAGGGGATGAAAATTTCAGCAAAAGGGATGTTTCGCATATTATTGGCAGATTCCTTCCTCTGATCGGGGGTTGCAAATGATAAGTACAATAACGATCTAACTGTAAAGTTTTTACATTTTTGCACGAAATTTACAATAAGAAATCAACCCAAGTTAACAACCGTAATTTGACTTACTTGTTACTTACGCGGTAAATTCTATTTAAAAATGTATAACGTCTCCAACAAATACTCTCATTTCAAAAATTTTCTAAGTTTGTTGTAAAATTTAAAATAAATTTTATAATGACCGTCTTGTTGAAATGAATAAGGTAGCTCCAAGCCTATAACAAAACAATACATTGGCGAACGGGCATCGATTGAGGCTTATTCAACAAAGAAATTAAATGATTCATTTACCGAATGTGATACACATTTAAGAAAAGCAGTCGATTAAATTGCAAAATGGAAGGGTAACGTATGCAGGAGATTAATAGACGGTTTAACTAAAAGTTAAAATTGACAGTCGAATCGATTAAATTGGACTTCAACGCCAAAACAAGTTCTGAAATCGTTACAAACAATAAATTTTCAAAATATAATTAAAAAAAAAAAAATTATAAAATTTTGCTGACAACCGAAATAATACTACAAAGCGTATTTCGGTCGGTTTCTTAAAAGAGTAAGGACATGGATATTGGAAGTTTTTGTTGTTTTCGATTGTATAAACAATGAAAATATGCTGAGATTAGTGTAAAATATAACGAGGAGGTGACCGAAATGAAATAATTAAGAAAGGTATCCCTCTCTTGTCCTTCAAACAAGAGGCACAGCTTTTGGACGCCGTTTTGCCACGGGTTTCAGAGGGCACACAAAAGGTATCTTTATTGTCGTTAATTCCGGGCATTAACATGCCAGTAGCCGAGGAAACTACCTGTTCACAATGACCGTCGCATTTTTCAGAGAAATTGTCACTTTACCCATAAAATCCCCAGCTTTCTCCTTTTTATTCTAAGTCACAAGGCAAAGGAATTCCACCCTTAAGACAATACCCGACCATCCTCGATAAGACCTTTTCTCTAACGGTTCAATTCTCAAGACCCGCTATTCAACATTTTTCTAAAATTATCGGATACTGTCGCCTGTACCTGTCTAATTTGGCGCCTTGTCATTCATTCAAATCTTGAATAGCATCCACGACCATATTTTCACAGCGTCTGACATCTTCTCTTTTCCATTTTTCTGGTTTTAATTTAAATTCCAAATCGAAGGCATCGCCTTTCCGAAAATCGTCGATCTGGGGGCACGAAACGAATTTGTGCTCGCAAGGAAACGGGGGAAGGAAGGACGAACAACCCTTTACGCTGCGATTCCTCGCATTTTTCAGAACATCGATCGTGCAAACAAAAAGAAAAAACTTACTTCAGAGAGCAAGGACTTGCTATCAACTGCAAGATACCTGAAAGAAAAAAAAAAGAAGTCATTAATCTCAGCAGTCAGCAAATTTTATCTTAGGCCCAAAATGAAAACCGAAGCAAAAATTAACGTATTTTGTTTGGAAAATAAATTGCACGCAAACAAAAATATTTAAAGGATGCCAAAAGCCCTCGATCCATGCAGGCACCCGGAGTAGGTTTAAATTTAAAAAAGTAAAAAAATGGATATAATTAAAGACTTATCTTGACGAAAACCAGTGAGTTGGAATTGTTGTTAGAAAGAGTTATGGACCATGAAGACTCACCGGAAGTAAACCTGGCTAGCAGGAGTCTTACCAACATCTTAGACATCCGGTCCCTTAAAACAACTCCCTGTCTGTTTGAAAACCGAAAATTAAATTTTAATTGTTTTCTTTTCAAACGTCCGGTTTTTATGGTACTCGAACGCGAATTTTTTTTTTTTTTTTTCATAATAAATCAGAGTTGCCAACTTATTCTCCCGTCGACGTACCTTCTTACAGAATTCACTTTTATCTCCCTCCACGATACTCATTCTCAAAACGCGACATGTTAAAAAAAAATGATTATGATAATGAACTTAACATGATTGGTGTTCATATTTATGGAACAATGATCCTGACCGAACATTCACAACCAGTTTTGTACAAAACTTTATACTATTAAGACCGCAACCGAGTTCATACTAGTAAGAAACGAGCATTTTTAAAAAGAAAAAAAAAAAAAAAATTTAAGGCAAACGAAAGATTACCACGTCTGACGAAACGACATCATACATAAAAATACGTACTTGTATGTCCGTTCTAAGTTGGCTTTTGGAGTAATTACACGGAACCGTTCCAATTTGCAGATAAGATTAGATATTCCTCACCTAAGAATTTACCGTGGCGCTCAAAGCAAATTTACATTTGGGAACGGTCAACTGAATTTGTCAGATCATCTTAAGCGACGCAAAATGCCAGTGATGCACGAAAATGTTGAAGGCAAAGCAAATTTAAGAGAAAAAGGAGGCCTGACCTTTGGAGAAAGGATAAATTTGAGTGATCCGCACAATTCCCCGATTTAAAGGCTGCGAAGCCTTAGCTAGGCCCGATTATTGACAGTAACCGGGCAAAATCACAAAACGCTTAAATCAATAATGCAAATTTTCAGGTTTCTTAAGGTCGAAGAAGATTTCATGGAAATTTGAAATTATCCTTGATGCAGCGAAAATTTATATTACACGATTTAACAATTTCAAAAGATACGGTAATATTCGATATTGTCCTCGTGTGTGCGGGAAATTCCCAAACGGAAAGCAAATGAATGTAACTCCAATTTCTTTAGTGCCACGGTGACAAAAATCTGATAATTTTAACATGCAATTACCCGTGTCACGTCCCGAAAGATGCTAATCACAGGAGAAATTCTCCCAGAAGACGACCATGCATCGTGAACAATACTAGATTGTTCGTTTTTTTCGAATAAAAAAAAAAAAAAAAATAAAGAAAAAACTCCTAAAAACCGAGTAGATTTCGGAAAATTATATATTTAAAAGCTGCAAAAAAAAATCACATAAAAAGATTTTTTTTTGGCCGCTGTCGAAGCCTTTACGTGGCACGAGACTCAGAAACGATTCTTGACACTTCCATTCTTATGTAAGGAACAGGCGTCAAATAAATATAAATACGTTACAATCTCCGCTACCGGAACCGATACGTTTCGCGTTAAACGTTAAGAAACGACCATCGGAGGACACCCCCCCTCGCGGCGAACCCCATCGGATCGCACGTAATTTTGCCCGCGACCGCACCCTCGTGCACACAAGGGAAACTTCCGGTGGAAGCAAACACGAAATTCAAAGCAATCCGCACCGAGCGGTATCGTCCCTTGCCCGGCTCAATTGTCGCCGTCTTAGGGGATATCCTTCAGTGAACCTGACGCAATCGATCGGGAAAAATCGAGATGAATTTTTAGAAGGGAAGGACAAAAAAATGTTAAAAACCGTTATCGAAACTGAAACGCAACATTCATATTTTTATTGAGAACAAACCGCAAGAATATTGGGCAAAAAATGGTAAAAGATGACCAGTCAACCATTGACGAATGCACAGAATCATTGACAAATTCAATTTCCCATACCGAAAACGCACCGGGGCTCCACGTTTTCTGACTTCACTCGAAAACCCAAAACGAAGCGATTTGGGAAAAAAAAAAGAAGACGAGGAAAGGGCAAACCGAGAGCAATCGAGCGAACGTGAAAAGGAAGCCACTTGCCCGACGGGAGGAAAACGATGTGGAAATGCCCAAGATGGAACCGAACCGGGGCGGGAAACTTCTCGCCCTCGGGAGACGAAAGTTCGAACGACTTCACTACGAAAAATCCACACGCACATCGTGCGCGCACGCACGCATCGCGAAATCTTGTCGGTCGACCAACGCGAAAGAAGACCTGCCGAAAAGTCCAAAATTACAAATCCTTTCAACAGATCTCGGCCAGGGGAACGTTAAACTGCAGCCGAGAAAAAATCCCTTTACGATTATTACGATCGATTCGCGGATCCCGGGATAATGGTCGGGCGAAAAAAAAAAAAAAAAAAAAAAAAAAGTAAAATTGGTAAATATTACGAACGGAGAGCAAAAAACAAAGTTTTGCGGTGCAAAACCGTGAAGGGAAAAAAACCGGCGCAACGATACAGTTAACGAGATTTCAGACGAACCGCGGAATTCCGCGAGAGCGGCTCGGCGGCGGGGCGAAGGTGCACGCATCGGTCGCCCGTTCGGATAACGGACACACCCGAAATTCCCGGAGACGTTCGGGTGAATGAAAATGCCGCGGCACTCGCCCGAGAGGCGAACCGACGACAAACCCCGACCCGATGCCGGTGAATGACGTGAACTCTTCGCTCGGAACCTGACGAGCATGCCGATGGAGAAGAAGGCACGGTACCGTGGCCGGGCTTGATGGACGTCCCAATGGAGCACACTCCTTCGGTTGGACTTCTCTCAAGGCAGATGGACGCAAACCGACTGACAAACAGATATCAGTCACACTTGAATGAATCTCAAAACGAAATTAATTCCCTCCGAGATGCTGGACACGTAGACGCCGGAGACAATATCTTCAATTTCAACAATGGATCGTCCTCCTTTAGGTGCCCACCAAGATGCGCGTCCTCCCGCTGCTCGACGCCGCGCCCGGTGGCTCCCTCGCACGGGCGGCGAACGGCCCCGCGGAGGGGATGCCCGCCATTGCCGCCGCCCTTACGGGAAACCGATTCGGGTGATCTAACGGTCGAGGTTTTTTCTCCCGCTCATTTAACCATCGGAAAACAAAGAAAAAGTGTTGTTTAAACTGTGAAATCTTCCTCACCTTTATGAATGAAGAACGGAGACCTTTCGGTTTGCTACCTGTCCGATCCCATCATCCATCATCGACGCAACAAAAGAAGTTGGGAGATTAGGATGCTGCGCGCATCCGTTTAACTTCCGGGGTTGTAACGATTCACCTCGCCGAAACCAGTTTTTGCCCGGGCATATGGCTTGTGATTTAAAAAAACCAGTTTATTTACTCTATGGAAAGGGTATTCACCAGGTTTTTCCGGCATCCCGCTGCGGCTAAGAATCCTCTTGTAATGAGGAAGCGCTAATTTATCTCTTTCGACCCGGTGCTTCATGCTTGACCGTCGATGGGAAATTTCAAAAAATTAATTCACGCATATGTTCTCCGGGAAAAGAAGACACCGGATGATAAGGTTAAAAAAAAAAAAAAGCACTTTCCGACGTTAAAGAAAAGTACATAAAAAGACGTGAACCGTAATGTCGATCCAGACATATAAAGCTTCTTTATAGACGTATAGCAAACAATCTCTTCAACATACGTGATTTATATTTAAAATGCTGAGGTAATAATGCGTTGTAAAAAAAAAAAAATTTATATTTATATAATACACAATGTACACTGCATTCACGCTATTTCCACTGGAAATGAGCAAAGCTACATCAACATCCACGGACAATATATCGCACATTCTTAAGACAATCCTCCTGCCAACACGTAAAATAGCTGCCTGAATCGATAAACCATTTATTTTCCGACGTGCAATCATCTGCACTTGGAAATTCAAAGATCTGTACCTGGCCTGATCATTGCAATGAGGTGAGGAAGGCAGACGGTTCCCAGGATTAGGACAGATAACGAGACGGGAAAATCTAAGGCAAAAAGACAGAACTGTCACCTAGTTAAATTTCCATGACTGTTAGATTCTGCAGACCGCGGCTCCTGCACGCGCCATTGGGATCTAATACATTTCCTTAGAAAACTTAGTTGCATAATGAATATTTAGCAAACGTTCCACCGAATCGAGCCACTCAATACACACACACACACACACACACACACATATATATATATATAAATACATATATATGTTATTGAGACTGTTTAAACCACCAAATTAAGGCACGCGTTATGCTGACACCAAGTCTGATTCCGATTTCGACACGTTTCCCAACTGCGTGGTCGCAAAAGGAACGGAATACTAATGGAACGGACTTCCTGAATGCTGACCTTAAGACCGGCCGTGGGACTACAACACGACAGGAGAACACAAAAGAAATCCAAAGTCATCCTAACAACCGGTTCGATTAGCATAATATGCAAATTGGTGGTATCTTTTCTCAGTTTTTTCGACAATCAGGTGAGTCCCGTGCTGTTGCGTCGTCTGCGTTTATTTGCATGGCTTTATTTTACTGCGTAAATAATTTACATTTTCGGAAATATCATCGTTGCCAACGTTTTAGCGGTATCTGTCGCTACTTTCTGCATAGCGGTCCTCACTTTAGGACGGTAAAATCCACCCTCAGATGGAATTTTAAAATCCGTTTCCACGATCTTAACAAAAATTCACTTTTTAATAAATCAGTGACCATTAAACTTAATTACAAACGTAGAATTAGTGGGAGTGCAATGAAAAAAAAAACCTAACTACTGTTAGAGACGGATTTTAAGTATTTTTAACTTACAAATATACACTCATTAAATTTGACAAGAGATCGAATCAATCCTAAAACAAAAAAAAATAGATAATCAAATTTTCTATGAATATGTTAGAATTTTTATGCAAACCTTTTTAATTAAAAATCCAGGAAAATTATGTCGAGACCTTTTACAGATTTTTAAAATAATATCAGAATTTTTTTACTGTACCAGTTTCGAGATCAGCCTTAAATGTAAAATTACATTAAAGGCCTTAGCATATTGAAAATTAATAAATTTGTACCATTCAAAGATTGGAAATACATATAAGTTAAATATGCAGTTATGGAAACTTTAATTCCGCGTATAGCATTAAAGATTATTGTGTAATAAATATGGGAAGATATGTTTTTATCACCTATGGAAGATGTTGGGGACCGTGAAAGGAACAAAGATCGATGTTTTGGACTTGACGTGGCGAACTTTAGATTTTTGGATAAGAAAGAAAAAAAAATTAATCGGTTTGTGACACAAATTTCTCATTTTTCCGACCAACTTATATCGAAATTTGCATGGCGGAAGAGAAATCTGAAAGCCTACCCAATCTTATGCAAATAAAATGCATTTGATTTACAAGTTGTATTGTCCGATATTTTCGAAACGCCGAAATGGGAAATGGAATGGACTAATCTGAACGATATTGTAATATTTATATCGAAAATATTTCAAAATTGGTTACTGTAAAAAAAAAAAAAAAAAATGGAAATCGAACGTTGATATGCAAAGTTCGCTATGCGAATCCCCCAAATCAATTTTAAGATCAATTCGAGTAAATCTTTTCGTTTAAAAATAACTTTATCTTAAGTACACCGCCAATTTACTTCCTAAAATTTTTCATTTAATTCTCGGTCCAGAAACCATTATGAATTAGCCGAGTTGTTGCATACAACCATTAGCATCGCATATCTAAGATAAAAGCTTCTTGGATGAAACAAATTTGATTTAAATTTAAATGCGGTAAATATTACCTGAAGTGTAAACATAAATAAGTGATTTTATCAAATTCATACTCATGTGAAAACGTCAAAACAGCCTACGAAAAATCCATCAAGGATCATTTACTTTTTCCCGTTCAACGATTGATTTTTTTTGTCCTACATCCATTATTGGTCTCATATAAATGTTATATAATTTTAGATAAAAAAGTTTTTTTTTTCTCTTTTTGCAGAATCGGATTTACATGACATCAAGTCCAAATTTCGAAAGCTTGCACTGTATTTTTCAACCTTAGCCGCTTGTAAAATCCCCATCCCCCTCCGATACGTAGGTGGAAGCGACCCGAGACCTCCAAGATGAAACTTTCCCCTCCTGCAGAGAATCCAGTTTTGCCAACATTTGTTTTGTTTCGCCAATTTTCTTTTAACGCGAAAAATGTTTACGCTTCTTTTTTTTTTTCTACTGCTCCAATTTTCTTTTTTATAATTTTACTACTCTGAACTCGTTATAGTAATAATTTTTTTTTGTTTTATTCTTTTTCTTTCACCTTTTAAGTAATTAATTAATTAATTCAGTTCATTACTCCTTCCATATCTGATTCAGTGAATTTTCCGTTTCAGATTTTGCTAATTGAAAAAAAAAATTTCAAGTGTGCACCTTTGGCTTTCTTTTTCCTTTTTTCTTTTAACGCACTCTCGCACGAAGATGTCGCAAAGATGAGATTCGGAAGAAATGCAAAAGAATGAAAGTTGGATGAAAAAAGTTTTACCGAAGATTTACGAAGCGTTTTTTTTTTTTTTTTTTTTTTATCGCTCTTCGAACGTATATGATGCCATCATTATCATTAGGCATAGATACCGATTATCATTAATTATCAGTGGACCGGTAGCATCAACATCTACTTCTCGGAATCGTATCACATACATGTCGCATAACTGTATCAATTGTCCGATACAAATGATCAAACCTTTGTACCTCTAGGAAACCAAACGGTGTTGCGTTGATATTTAAAAAAAAAAAAAAAAAAAAAAAAAAAAAAAAAACCGCCAAGACGCAACGTTTCCACGGCCCACCGGATTTCGGGCCGTCTTTCGGTTTCGCTCGGGAGGCGGGTCACACAGGACGATGGGAAGGTTTAAAAGATGAGGGGGAAGTGGGAGAGGATCCCGAATCAATCTCGAAATTAAACCGCCACTGAGCGTCACGGACGAATCGGCACTTCTCAAAGATTGCATGTTTCATCCGTTTAATTTAATCTCGACAAATTAGGACCCGTTTTCCCGTGTGATATGTTTTTTCTCATCCACCGATGATGATTTCGTGACATCTGTACATTCAAGGCCTCCTTTTTCCCTGTCTTATTGTCAATCTACCGCATGAGAAAAAAAAATAGGAAATTCTCACAGAAGGCGAAATGGGGAGGCTTTGTCGAAATTGCGCGGGGAGAAAAAGAGAAAAAAAAAACCGAGCCACAATCCAACCGTCCGCTCTTTTCCCCGGCGTCAAACACCTCTCGGAGAAATTTTCGCGCGACTTTGAAAAGGTGGAACAACCTGCAGTCTTCTGCCGAATTGCAGGCCGGCTACGGAGTGCATTCGGCCAAAAAAAGAAGAAAATAAAACTCACCAGGTTCTTGATCATTAAATCCAAATTTTCACTGTGTTCAAAGTAAAATTAATCATACAGAATCACAAACTTATTAACGTACGCAAAAATTAAGATTGATGTCAACACTATAAAAAAAAAAAAAAAAAATTATGCGATTCAGTTTTTGAAAAAGTTCTAAATAAATATATATTTTTTTTTCTTTTCTTATTCTTATCCCTTTTGTCTTTGGAGGATTCTGTAAAATTTTCTATTGGAACTGATCAAAGTCAATTCCGCTCCAGACTTGTATGAGAACGAAAAAGATGATGATATAAAGCGAAAAACTGTGACCAAATATCAATAAATGTTGTGACGCCCGTGTCGAGCTTAGGGCGAGCCTAAGTCGATTCTTTCTCGACATAAGGAAGAGAAGCAAAGAAACAAAAGAGTTTATGTTTCATTGTTTCGTGGAGAGCGAAAAAAAAAATGACGTCCCTTTTAACCCTTTCCGGTAACGGTTTTTGAGCTGTTTTTTTTTCCTTTCCGGCGAATCCTTTTATTTTTCCCTATTTTACCGCGCTTACGTCCTTAATATTTATTAATCGACGCGAAGCACCGGCATACCGGGCTGGAAAAATTCCGAAATTTCACCTTTGCCTCCCCCGCCCCTGCCCCCCGCTTATTTTTCGAAACGTTATTTTTGCATTTGCTTCCACGAGAAAGGGAGAGAAAAACTCACCCTCAAACTGTTCCACGGGCGGTTGACGTAGCAAGATTTTCAATCGGCAAATCCATTTCGGGCGACTGATAATTTGCTTGGGTTAAAAAAAAAAAAAAAAAAAAAAAAATCGTTATCGGCTGATATTTATTCGGATATGCCGCAGCCGCATGTCAATTCTTCGCGCAGCACCGGAGATCCGATGACGAATTTGCTGCCGGAAAGGGAATCGGCACGACTTCGGTTGGCAAGTCGCTTCCCCGTTTTGCTCCCTGGAAAATTTCATGGTTTTTGGATTGTTAAAACAGTGAGGAGGTCGAGATTCGTCCGCCGATTTCTGACGCGATGATTCGTGCGGGAATTTCTTGCTGTTGCGATATGCATCCCAGATTATTGTCACGCCGGTAACGTTGACTGCGAAAATTGCATTTCCCTTAGGGGTGTTCTTCGGCAGTAAAGGCTCCTTTCACTTCCGGTTTTCTGCAGAAAAACGTTTGTTAAACGAAGGGAGTTAACCCCGGGCGAAACCGATGCCGAGCGAATGTTTTATCAATTTGCGACATTCTCCAGGGATTTTCAAGGCGAGATCGATGAAAAATTATGTTTAGGAAAAAATCAACCACCATCAGCCAGCGGGACGAAGTCTTTCCAACTTCTCGATTATTCAGTAAATATGCACATCAGTTTATTTATTAATAAATCGGAGTAAAGTTGTTACGTTCATTTTTGCCCCAGTGCTGAAATGATAATTTGGAACGAATAAACAAATAAATTTTTATTACTTTCAAGCCCAGCGACGTTTGCATTTCAAATTGCTGGATATATCGCGTGCTGGTCCTGAGCCAAATCGACACATCTCCTCATGTTTAACTTACGAGAAGAAATTACAAATAAGATAAAACGAAGGTGAGGGATAAGATTGGTGGAACAACCCATAGCGGAGAACGTAAAAAACTGAACGCTTTCCAGATTCGGCTCGTTGCCTTCCGCATCTTTTTACTTTGTGATGATTCCACGTCGGTCCTCGTCGTAAGCTAAGCGTGGGATTTCGAAAGTCGTACACCTGTACCTCAATCCGGGGTCATCTTTTTTTTTATTTTTGCTTCATTTCAATGCGATGACGAATTTTTTTTGATGACTAACGGCCTATCATTGTTGATTTTTGTGACTTTAGCAATTTTTTTTTTTTTTTTATTTCTCCACGAGAGGCAACATTTGTTTCCTTTTTTTTTTTCCTGTTTCTTCCACGCCGAAACATGAAGCTTAATCAGCGGTGCTTCCCCGTTTTTTTGACTCTCCGACCTTTCCGTTTTCCACAAATCCCGATTCATCTCCTCGGCCGCCTCCTCCTCGCTTTCCCGGGGGCAGGAACTCCTTGCCCCGTCCGGATGTATCGATCCAGCGTCACGTTTCGCATTCGGCCGTCATTTAGGGGAAAAAAATCTTTCGCTTTCGCAGCGCGCCCCCTTGTCGCGGTCGGCGAGTCCGTCGATTCCCGAAAGTGTTACAGGTTGGCGCAACCCCGCGCAAAAAACGATCCGGTTCGGGTAATTATCTAAAAATCCACGGTGGAGTTTGGCCAGTAACACATCGGGCTCGACAAAAAGAAAAATGGAAAACAAAGGAAATTCAATCCGCGAGCTCAAGTGCCGTCCGAAAGGATCGAAATCGGCGGAGTTTCACGGTAAATCTGCGGATTCAGAGGCCGCGGAACTTCCGAGCCGGGAGCAAAAATGCCCCTCCCCCCCCCCGATGCTGTCGCTTCACGTTTCCTGCAGTCGGGCGGAATCGAACGCGTTCGTGGACGGCCCAAGTTAACGCCGTGGAAAATCCACCGAACCGACGCACAAGTTCGGAGCCGGGCGAACCATTTTCCATGCATGTGGCTCCCGATCGCGCCGAACATGCGTTAATATATAGTAGGCAGTTGGTCGCTGTTTAATCAGCAAAAGCCCATCGTGCAATCATTGAAAGTGCTTGCTTAATTTATTTGCAATCAATATTAGGATTATACAAAACTCCGCTGAGGTGATTTCAGCAGATTCCTTTCATCGGATACTTCAACAGTTAGAGGTCTATGTTACTATATTAGTGTAACATATTTATATGGATTTTATGATGGAAGCAGCCTCGCGATTCGAGCTTGCGCCGCATTTACGGATCGGATCGCGTTCAGCACGTGGAGAAAGGATTTGAAAAGCTAAGTACAAAAATGGTTGTTGATACGCACGAGCGTTGCTCAAACCCCAATTAGAAGCTATCTGCAGGCATTATCTATCGCGTACGATTTGGGGTATTGCATCCTCGTTGCGATAACTCCATCCTGATGCCTTCCCCTTATCTCGCCTTGTGAAATTGGAGCGTACCTTATCCGTCTCCCGTGTTCTCGTCCGCGTCCATTTCCGAGCTCGAAAGGCGGCAGGTCGCGCTTTCGACCTGCTCCGATCGAGGCCGATCGCAACCCCCCCCGCCGGCGACCGCAGGTACCTAACCGTCCTCCTTCTGTTTCTCCACCTTCGAAATGTCCAGAATTTCGAGCTCTTCCCGCCCCGAAACCTGAATTTCAACGGAGGCGGTCGAAGAAAGGTTTTCCATGCGAAAACTTGGGGGCGGGGGGAAGGGGGGGGGAGACGGCTGGGAACTTGGAAACAAGACGAGGTGAAAAGCATCCGAAAATGGAAATGTTCAAATTGTGGATGCCCATCAACTTTATGGTACTGATACGTACAAAAGGGACGATGATTTATAACAGGGCATTTTCTTTTTCTCTCTTTTTTCTTTCTTTTTTTTTTTTTTCTACCATTTAACGACAGATATTTCCAAAACTTCATATCTGCATGACGTTTAGCGACTTACTTCTTTTTCCCGCGATCAATTTGAAATTTACAGCAAGACAACGATTTTTCAGGTACCCCGTCGGAGCCGCGGCAAAAGCGGGTGTTCAGCGGTCGCGAGTCGACAGACCAAAATCCTACGGGCTCAGCTGAATTCCCGCAGGGGGCACGGGGTAAGTGACACGGGCCTTTATATCTTTCGCGCTGACAAATTCGGAAAAGGAAGCTTCTGGACGGTTTTCGAAGCTTTCGCACCGGCCAAAGCCCGACGCCGAAGCGCGGCGGAATGAGACCGGGTTCCGGAACGGGAGTAGTTGCTGCCTCTTGTAATTTGGATGTAAAAAATCACGGCTCTGATTTCCATAATCTTGCAGACAAAATAACAGTTTGAAGCTATTGTCGAAGATTTATGATTTCGTTGAAAAACGGTTCGCTTTTACAATTTTTTTCTTCGGTCCAAAAAACAGTCGTAAATATTAAGGGAGCGGCATCACAATAGGGTGACAGCATCATATTAAGGTCCGTTACAAACCTTTTTTTTTTTTTTTTTTTTATATTTTTTAATTTTCTTTCAAAATCTGCTGCAATTTGGTAGGAAAAAAAAGAAAGAAAGAAAGAAAAGGAAGGATTTTCCCTTTGAAAAAAGGATGCGAGTCTTTTGGGCGACAAATTTAAGGTTGTTTCCAAACAAAGACACGGTTTACCGGGTCGAAACCTTTCCGTGGCAGAATCTGCTGAACTCGATAATGCGGTTTGCTTCGACCTCGAAGTTTCGCAACCTCTCGAGGAATGCGCCACCAAAAAAAAAAAAAAAAAAAAAAAAAAAAAACTGCGTACAATTCGGCCCAATAGCACAATAGTGATCGTAGTAGTATTTGAACGTCACGTCCCACATTTGCTCGGTACATTATAGTAAGACTCTTGACCTCATGGTAGTAAAATTATTTTAACCGAAAGAAATGCCGCTTTTAAGCAACGAGGTTCAGAAATATATGCAAACGTTATTGGAACATGTGCAACAATATTGTCATTCCGTGCACGCGTTCATCTTTTGCGTTTCGAGAGCTGTTTCCCAACCGCAAAACGCCAAAATAACATCATTGATTCGGGCAAACGTGAAAACGATCGAAAATTGGATTTCCCTTTGGGGCGAAAGCGGATTAATACACCCCGAGGAAATTTCTGCTCTCTTCTGATGTGCCATCTGATGGAAGCTGGACGTCAAATTTTGAAAATCGTCTCCGGAATTTTTTAAATGAAAAAAAAAAAATAACAATAAATGACATTTCTTTTCTAAGCGAACGATGCGTGTGGAAAACTTGGAATTTCGCTGTTGAACTTCAAAATTTTCAAAAATCTCTTCTTTTTTTTTCCGACAAAATCCACTGAAACGAGCCATTATTTGATTTATTTATTGGTTTTGTTTTTTTCTTTTTTTGGAGAAACAAACGTTAGCGAGAGAGCACCACGAAAACGTGGCCAGTTGAATAAGAATAAGCTTCGAATGATTTATTCAATTTATATTTATATTCATGCTCGGAGCGAAGCCCTTCTGCAATAAATGCATCGTGAATATAAGAATAACAAGGCTGAGGAAGGAAACCGTACCAATATCTGACAATGCTTCTCGATGCGGGTCATTCAACTGACGCCCTTAAAATTGGAGGCGTGGTACCCGGCAATTTGTAGTATTGGCAAAATTCTGGGTGACCGAACGGTTGATGGAAGATGGTCGATGAACCGCCGAACTAAAATCTGAACGCTTTCCCGGGTGCTCTTGCTTTCCGTTCCGGGGGATGCCGGAATAACTCCCCGGTCCGACGACGCACCACTTCCGGCGGAGAAACGGCCGAGAAATGCCGAGATCGCCCTTGTTCCGACGCCGTTTGCACAGGAATCGCGAGTTGCCGGGTTCCCACCAATTACAAAGCATTTTTCCACACCTTTTTAATTATTGTCTAATTAAATTACATTTTCTTTCCTTTCGGAGGTTTTAAAAACGTTCCTCGTGAAGATCGTTAAAATACGAAGATGGACACAATGGATGACACGTGAAAAGAAAAAGCCGATGATTATGCTTTTGTATGGGTCGTAAATACGTATTCGTGCGCTTCTAATGACGGATGAGGAGTCAGAAAACTGAGTAGTTTGATAATATTGTGAGGCTTCATTTCCTTTCCGAGTCAGGAAGTGGGACACGAAGTCGGTTAAAAATTATTGTGCATCCACCGCGGTGAGACTCGCCCGAGACATTTTTACCTACGGAAATGGTACGGATCGTAAATTAAAAATGTTTTCCGATCCCCTCCGCGTCCGCGGAATGCATCATCCGCGGAGGAATCCCGCCGCGATTCGGCCGAGCCTCTCGGAACGGGGAGGCAGCGGCAGCCTTCGGAAGCGCTACCCCGAGCGGCGCACCGAAACGGACAATTAAACGAACCCCAGGCCCCCGGGAAGGGGGGAGGCGGACGGAGCGGGTCCGTCGCCCCGCTTTTACTGAATTATCCGTTAAAAGTTGGCGTAACAGGTGCTCCTTGAAGCATACTCTTTCACACACATCCACTCACACACGCAGGCACCTGATATCTGACTGCGTGGACAGGTACACCGGAGAGGAAGTGCGATGGATTGTAAAACACCAGATGACTTTTAACTCCGTCGCATTCTGCACTCGGGGGCAATGGACATGGTTTGTCAATTTGTATCACACTTCGCTTGGTCCGAACCGCACTCGGGAGTTTGGCCATCTTCATCCGGTTTCTCACGCCGCCGGCTTGGACCGTGAACGCGACGGGAAGATGCCGGAGCAGCCACCGAACGGGGCTTCGCCGTTCCGAAAATGCGGCGGCTCTGCCCAACCCGAAAAACCTTGGGCGGACGCGGAGGCTTTGTCTCGGGGGGGGCCGAATTCACACGATGGGACGGTTTAAAACGCTTATTCCTCGCTAACCCCCGGCCAACGTTAGACTTCGGATTATGAGGCGCTGGCTGGAGTCTTCGTGCATTCGTCAGATGTTGTCTGTCACGTATGATAAATAGGTGGGGGCCGGTTTTGGTCTGTCGGGCGCCTGCATCCTGGATACTTGCTCGGCCCCTATCAATAAGAAGTGGATTTACAATTCGATTCACAAAGGTAGAACAAAGGCCATTAAAACGGATCCCGATGCATTTCGCTTCCTTTCCTCCAAGGAACGAGGAACAAGCCGTCCTTTTTCGCTTCTTCATTTCCGGTTTAATGTGCAAGAATGAGAAACCGCACGTGAAAATGCAAAATGCTGCGGGCGCGACGTGAACTGCGGACATTTCGGATTTTACGAGGTTTCTGATAACCGGAAAGACCAAAATGCAGAAGGAGATTTTGACCGAATTTTGAGCGGTGCGCGACGCTGGAGCAAATTTTGCTGCCGTGCAATCGGCGAAATGTTGCATTCCGGCGGAGAAAAACTGTCGGCGGTTCTTGTTTCATTTAAATATTTGAAATTTGCCGCTTTTATCCTCTGTCAGGACGTAGGGTGCGCGAAACGAACCCTCTGGATTGGAACCTCGGAGAGAAATGCTTCGAGTTTGCCTTTGCGCTCGCGCAAATGGCGAACCTTTCGTTTCGAACGGCCTTTTCTTTGTTCTGTCCGCATAAGAAAAATTAAATTTGGCTCATTTTTCCTTCCGCAAAGTAAAAACTTTTTGGAATCGGTTCTGCATAATAGGTCCGAGTGGAATGGAAAAAACCGAGAAGGGTGTTCCTTTATACGGTTTCATTATGCGGATATTCTCCTTTGTCAGTTTCGCACGAAAGAATAATTCACTGACAAAGCAAGGCACCGATATTATTTGAGAGAGAAAATAATATGCCAGTTTAAAGAGCATTCGAATGTGCACGAGAAAAACGCTGCAAGCAATTCAGCAACTTTAGTAGCTGACTTTTCACTCAAAATGCTTCTTCGGCTTTCTCAGCGTTTCGGAATATCAGGTACTTTACGTCCGCGAATGCGCCTAACGATCGATGGCGATGCATGAACGGGACGGCCCCGGGCGGACAGATCCGACGCCCGGAAAAACCTCGCGCGAAATTCATCCGATCGCGGCGTAAAACGACAAACCGGAAGATGTCTCGGATCGGGGAAACAATGGAAATGATCGCGCCGCGAAAGTTTCCGGGGACGGGAGCCGCTATCGAACGGGAAAACCGCGTCTGCCGCTGCCGACTTTCCGGAAAGGTTCCGCACGCGGCAAACGGAAAAATTTCCTCCCCGGACAGGCGCGCGTGAAAAAGCCACGCTGCGGACGACGCTGTTTTGGATGAGGAATTCTTTGTAAAGGAGAAAAAAAAAAAAAATTGCTGAAATCTGAAAGCAGATTTAAATCGTGTCTTTTTCAACGGATCGAAGTCGCTGATTTAGCTTTTTTGGTCAACGTTCACCTTACGAACGAAAAGGTCGTTTACACAGCGATGGCTTCCCGAACATCTCGCTTCGCAGCTCTGGATCTCGAAGCGGATGGACAACGAGAGCAAATTCGTTCAGGTTGGACCTCAATGTATGCGCTCGCGCGGCGCGGCTTCTGCAGCGAGGCTTCTGCATTCGCTCCAATCGCTTCGAAATCGAGGAGTGCTTGTCCGTTCAGGAAGTACGGGATGCAAATTAGTTCTCGAACAGGAACTGCGGAAGGTATCCTGAAAAACGACTTGAAAAACATGAAGAGCTGCATTAACAAGTTTAAATGGATTGATATAATGCACTTGATTATTAACATAATTTCCTCCGGCAGGTAGAATCGATTCCCCTTTAAGCTGACCTACCCCGACCTTTGTGACCTGGCTTGACTCGCACACAACCCTTATAACTCGTTTGAGGAAACCAAACTTCGCTTCCTTTTTGAACGCACACACACATATATTTTCTTTTAATGCGATACCTCCTCTTTTTCGATAAACTAGTTTCGATCGATGATCCGAAAACCCTGAGAATCGCTTCCCGTGTCAAAAAGTTCATCTCCAAACTCCGGTTTCTGCTTCCGGCATTTCCCATTCGCTGCCCGCGGAAATTGGGAAATTCTTTTTTTTCCCGGGCAGCTAATGACGGGAATCGAAATTTGCTCTTTAAAAGGTAAAGGGCAGCGTCTAATGCGCGACAAAGGAGGAAACGGAGGAAAAAAAACGCTTTTCTCGCTCATCTCCGGTGGTATTTTCCCCGGGACATGCGCCGTCGGGGCACCGTGCTGGAAGCTAACTTTTCCGCTCTGCCGAAAGCCGGTCGTCTTCCAAGGCTGATGCAGAGCTTTCGCGTTTCTTCCTCCTCCCCGGGCCTCTGACCCAGTTTCGAACCCGCGCCGGCAACTTCGCATCGATGCGGGATCGCCCCCGAGGCCTCGCGAGCTTTTTCCCCCGGAAGGATGCGAACCGATCCCGACCCAACGGCCCTCGCTCTCGGCCGAGGGGCGTCGCCCGGGGGTGGGGACGCCTCCCCCGAAAAAGCGAAAATCATTCGCAGTCCCGTTCCCGTTCTCCCGTCCGGGTCGAATTTCGCGTCCGGCGCCCCCCGGGGGAATCCGACATTTCGCGAGCTCGAGAAAGCCCCCCCCCCCCCCCGAGTGCGATTTTTTCCTTTCCTCCGCTGCGGATCCGCCTTCTGCGCCCCGAACAGCTGTCCCGGGGCCATTCGAAGGGAAGGCTCGCGGCGCGCACCAGCGACGACCCCGTGACGTGCATTTAAACGGTTTCAAATTTTTTTTTTTTTTTCGCCGGCGCGAGTAACGGTCAATCCGATCCCGGTTCTCTTTTCCCGGACAATGCAACGAAAGGGAGATACCTAACGGTTTCTGGAAAATTTCAAAAGTTCACCCCCCGGCAGATGACCGCTTCGCCCGTTGTCGAAGCATGTGGAAATCGCGAGAGTTTTTGCCGGAAAGGTCCGCATTTTCTTCGGCGCCGGCATTTTACCATGCCGTTAGCCGACACCGATGCTTAGCCTGCGGCGAGAGTGGACGTCAACGTCAAATTCGAGACGTTATTTTTAACTTATAACAGATTCGGTATGGAAAAAATTGGATCACGAAAAAACGGTCATTCGTCCAGTTCGGGAATTGAATGCGTTTTTACCTGGATTGATGTCAAAGGGTTATCAACGTTCGGAATATGTGCCGCAACTTACGGTGTCCGCGGGATGCCCAACTTAAAAAATGCGCGAAACGAAACATCTTAACCGAAATTCAAGAAAAACCGTCAACGTCATGCTAATTGCGCTCCAGCGCGTCGACTTCGGCACATTGACACGTTTAAACAACTTCAATAGCAGCGAAGGAATTTTGCTTCCGCCAAACATTTCGGAAGTGTTTCGTTGGATGAGCGACAAATTAAGGTTTGCCGAGCCGAGCGATATCGAGAATTTATTGATAGCCGCATTTAGTGAAAATTTACTCAAACGCTAATGGCGAAACTGTCGGCAAAAGCATTTGCTGCTGGAATGAAAATTTCCCGGCTCGGCCCAGGCCCCGTCTAGATTTAAGGTTAATTTGATCCCATCGCGATCGGAAAATGCCATAAGTTTAAATTTTAACGTGAATGCAATAAATTAAATGTTCCTTCTCCTCCAAATGCAATTCTTTCAGATATTCAATCCTTGATATTTAACATTTTCCAAACGCCTTTGGGAAGGCTCTTCGATGGCGGATAACGTACGTTTTTCGCGTATTTTTTAAAATAAAAAAGAAATTTGTTTCCTGCGTTCACGTTTTGCAGCATTAACCCTAGCGTTTGTTGTAAACGTTTAATTAATAAACAAATCGTTTAACAGGAACGATGTACGATGTGTGCAGCAACGTACTGATTATTATAATTTTCCAATTAAACGGATAAAAGACAATTAAGGGTCACTAATACGATCCATGAAGTTTTTGGCTATGCAAAATTACTGCAATATTTTTATTTTATCAAAATTAAGACCCATCAATTTCGCTTACATTTAATTTATTCGGCTAACGAATTAGGACGTAACATATCTTTTTTTTTTAAAACGCGTAAGAAAACCAATCTTAAAAAGAGCGAACGACTGTTTCCCTCCCATGTTTCATATTTTTAGCTTTTGATGTCGAATTTAAGGATTGGAAGCGGACTCTGAAGCTTATAACGGAAAACTAAGCTGTTGTTATTGTCATCATCATCATCATCACCGCTATTATCATATTTTGGGCAGTGTCTGGAAGAACGCAGTAACGGTCACTAACGGTCGTAAAGAGGCATTGAAAAAAAGAATATTCCCGAATTTTCTCATAATGTGGCCCGGGTCTAGGAGAATTTTTGAATTCAGGTAAGGCAAGCATGGGTGAAACGAAATTCCGGAATATATTCCTAAAAAACTGACCTATTTTAAATGATTCACGGGCCCCATGACGCCCCTGTGTAACCTATAAGGACAACATGCGAAAGTGCGGCAAAGATTGCCCGCGCCAAACAAATGGTTCCGGCCTACCCTTTGTGTCGGCCACCATAATCACCAGAATATCAATTATTGGCCAGGCTGACGTAGCCCAAGTCCTCTTCTTTGATATTTCAACGTCTTCGAACGTTTGTCGGCGACCTGAAACATCCTGTTCAGGGCCCCGTCGATGAGCCACGAAGAAGAAATAACGGAAATTTTGAATAGGGGCAACCCTTGGGGATCATAGGTGACGAACGCGATTAATTAACGATCGGAAAAAAAAATGTTTTCATTTAAAACGTTAGACTTGAGATACGAGTACGCTCGGTTGGCTTTGGAAGGAGCATGTACATCGACAAATGGAACATGAAACATTTGCAATAAGCCTTTCTTAACTCTGTCTGCGATTCGAGCTGCCTGCGATTTATGTAAATTTTTCTAAAGATATTAAATAAATTTTCATATTTGTTGAATCTGGAAAATATAATCATAATTTCTTTTATTTCACGTAAAAATTTTAAATGTAAATAATATATTATTTGTTGCACAAAAACAAAACGTGTTATTAGAAGAAACTTATATTTGAATTTTACTGGATATTGAAAATCTCGATGCCGCAGCAATCATTTGATTTATTATTTAACTTAAGGAATATTGGAATTTCTTGATCACGTATGAAACATGATGCACAAGACGCAACCGCTATAACTACGGTCAAAAGCGTAGAGGGAAAAATGTATTTCATGACATGTTAAGTTGCAAATCAAATCACATTTTAAAGCCGCATAAATTTTTTTAATAGCTGCATGTGTATCGGACAAAGCGAATTGTCTCTCATGGCTGGTTATTTTTATTTCGTGCAGCGCTAACCCAAATCTCATTCGGCTCCAGACCGAGCTCGAATTTGTTGTCCCAATAATCGCAGCTTAACGTTGTCAACAATGATGGCACGATGCTCGGGGAGGTCAGGTAAAAGCAGCAAAATTCTCACAGAAAGAAAATGAAAACCCGGAGATAAAGCAGAAGTGAAAAAGGAGGAATCCCAATTTGATCATGTATCCGAAGGAGGGATCCTTCCGGTGAACCTTTTTGCCCATCTCGCCATTGTTAAACTGACCCAATTCGTGGGATTATTTGACCCTTTTGGTCATCCTTATGGCCGAGCGAAGTGACCCTTTTATTAAAAAAAAAAAAAAAAAAAAATTTGGATCATTTTTTGATGTTAATCGTCTTCTGTTCAAGGGACCATGTCGCATTTCGGACTGTGGGAAATTTACGGAAGTTCCGGCTGTCCGCAAAAGGTTTCCCCATTCTGAACGTGAGGACGGCCGAAAAATTTTTACGCCCCGAATGCGATTTGAATGGCCTGGCGCCGGCTTCTCGATTCTTTCCTCCGGTCGTGCGCGTTCAGTTATCTCCCGCTGTTTGAAAAACCACCCCTCGTAATCTTCGCGTTTGTCTTCGCTGCGGAAGCTGCAACCCTCGTCATTACCAGAGACCTACGACGTTGTTAAATGTTGCAGCAAAAGGTCAATTTCCTGATTAAAAAACCGGGAGAGATTGCTCTTAGGAGGAAGCGGCGTCGGAGCAGGGGCGACAAGTCAAGTCAAACCGATGTCCATCGTGGAAAAGTTCAACCGTGCGCTGTCGCTGAGCCACGCCGCGGCTTTTTTAAACGGGGACCGTGGCTTTTTCTTCTTCCGTCAAATTATCTTCCGCCCGTTAAAAGGTTTCCCGTTCTCTTTAACCGTTAACTGAGCGTTCGAAGGCGGCTCAGTAGCGTAATACCAAATCCCCGAAATGTCTTTGATATACGTTCGACGTAGCAGGCGACGGACCACTCGTCGGTTGCCAAAATCGTTTTCACGACCGTATGAAAATAAATGTTTTTTCGGTTCGTTTAATTGCGGTATCCATATGTTAAAAAAGCGCTCTTGGCCATCGAAAAACTCACAGACTTGACATTTAAATGACAACGCCCTAATATGATATGGTCCATTATCATCCCCTAGGATATCATCCCCGATTTTTCCCCCTTTTCATCTTGGCATTATATAAAGCAAACAGTGTTGATTAATACCCCCAACCCCGTTACCTGACAAATTACGCGCTGCGTTTTTAGGGAAATTAAAAAGAAATTTCAAGCGGAGGTAAACACATTAAAAGTAACAGTTGAAAATTTTTCTGCGGAACGCCCAATTCTTCAACCCACCTTCGTGGCGGTTCCGACGCTTTCTCGAATCCAGAGGGCCGCGCTGGATTTCGGAATCGATCGAAGCTCCTCGAGGCAGGAGCATATCGATCTCTTGACTTTTGCCGTTCGGGTGAGAAGTGCCGGGTTGCCGGGTAACGCGTCAAAGCACAAGGTCAAAGCCTCCCCAGTCCCCCTCTTCGCCCGTCCCGGCGTCGGCCTTCGAGATTCGCATCCCGGATCGGTTTCCCTCCGCCCAGCGCGGAACCATCCCGGAAGGATCCGCGTCGCTCGCCTCGAGCCTCCGAGATTCATCGGGCTCGCAGTCGGGCGAAAATGCGCTCGATATTAAAAATAACGGAGTCGAACGTTCGACGGGGCTAAAAATAGAAGCTCGCTGCGATAGCCGTAAATGGAGATGAAAATGGAATGAAAAATGTTTTCCACCGCAGCAACTGCGCTCTCGCCCGCCGAGGGCTCGTCCTTCACCTCTTTCGACCCCCGCTCTTCCCCGAGCGTTCCAGCAATCTCCGGCCCCCCGCCCCGACATCTCGTGATCTGGCTGACTCACAGTCTACGCGGCTCCAGCCCGGATTTCACCTGACTCATTCGAATGGGGGATGTGCCGCGGGTGTCTAAAGCCATTAATTTATCACTCGAAATGAGTTATCGATGCGAAAATAGCACCGTTTCTCTTTTTCCCTTAAACAGTTATTCATAAATCTCAAAATAAACGTTCATTATCCGGAGGAAAAGCCAAGTTGGCTTCTCTTGCCTCATTTCGCGTTCGGGGGTCGATCTCGACAATGCGGAAATTGATCCGGCGAGGGTGCAAATAACGGTCGGAAATGAGATCCCGATTAACGCCCGAGAGAAAACCTCACGAGGAGTTTCGGGTTCGAAATTTGTTATGATAAATCAGGTTGGGTCAACGGTCGCAGGATTTATATTTGGAATGTGAATTTGCGGATTGCATCACGTGCCAAACGTCGAATTTTCGCTCGTCCAAATCTGCAGATTACGCTAAGCGAAGAGCAAAATTCGTGCGGCATCGGCGGCGAAGGCGGCGTTCCCCCGTCCGAGTCCGCCCCGCTGCGGTCGGACGATGTTTTTCTGAATCGCAACGGATTCCGCCGAGGCGGAAGCGTCACGTTCTGATCCGGCACACGAACGGTAATTCGATCCGTCGCGAAGCGATTGTTCCGTCTGGGTTCCCGGCGCCCGAGCGGAGGTGCCCGACGCCGAGCGCCCGGTCCGAAATTTCGATTGACCCGGAGAAAAAAAAAGTGCGCAGATGCGTTTTTTTCGTTTCGGGGACGTTCCGAGGAGCGGCAGCAAGAGAGGGAAAGAAGAAAAAAGAAAAAAAAAGGAAAAGAAAAACTCATGTGGGCGAATGGTCGGGACGTAACGTGCAGCCCGTATCTCGAACAAACCGCACATCCGCTCAACCTGTACCGCACACATTTTCACGACCGATAACGGCCTTTGCCGCAATTGGTAGTCCCATTTATCACTGGAAAAAGGCTAATGCCCCTCGTTTATTGCGTCTCCCTCTCTTTGAAGTTCGATAATCCGCTTTTGCGCCCGTCTCCAATGCGTTTCGAGATACGGCCGAAAGTGTTGGAAGCGCGCAAGAGCAATTGTTCGAAGTCGACCGTGCATGAAAAGCCGAGCCGCCTTCGATTTTTACATCCTGCGACGAAAATTCCCCTTATCGGCGGCGTCGCGCAGGGTTCCGACCGAGGTGCCGCCGGATCGCTCGCTGCCGCCACGTCCGCGAGCCCATCCAGTTTCGCTTCCGATTAATGGACGATCCGTTCAAGGACAAAGGCGAGGGAAAACCTAAAATCGGCAACGTGTCAGATCACCTGGATCTCAATCAAACCGGATCAGATGGTAGGCGTACGTCGCGGTACATACCTAGTCAGGCACGTGCCTCACACCTGCCGACGGCGAGCGAGACCCCAACGCTCTGTATCAACATCTTGCATCTCCCTTTGTTCATCTACTTCGTCTAATTAGTTATACGGTCCTTGTTCTTTAACAGAGTGCTTAAAAAAACGCTCCAGGTGCCGGTGGATCACGAAGGACTTCTTCGACGGCTCATTTCCCGTTTCCAGTTTCGGAGCATTATAAAAATCTCCCCGTCGCGCGCCGAACCCCGCATCTGCTTCCACGATAAATTTCGCGAGGGGCAATTCCATCAACGGAGTCACGCCACTTCCGGAATCGCTTTTCGAGCCGGTTTCGATTCCCCTTTCCCGCGCTCCGTCGGAGGAAAAGGTCCCGAGATCGCGGTTCGGACCAAGAAATATTTTAAAAAAACTTCCATTTCTTTCTCCCACGTCAAAGACGCATAATGTGACAAAAGACATAATCTAAAAAATTGACTGAAGAAGTTGTTTTGCTTTTGGTCAAAGATATAAGCCCCAAAAAACTAAACAACGCAAAACAATGGGGGTAAAAGGTTCGAGAGACCAAAAAACGGTCTCTCGCCAAAGAAAAGATATCCGTACAACCGTTATAATGTAAAATAAAAGGAGGATGCCAGGAGTGCGGGGGATAAGAACCTTTTGGTCAACAAGGCGTGTAAACAATGTACAGACTGACATTTGTCGACAGAGTTGTCAAAATATACTGGTGGAGAGAGGGGGGAAACCTTCACGGAGATGGATTTTTACGACAGATCGATCGCCTTCGAAAGCATTATCTGCGAGGATGTTCATTTTCAAAACGAAATAACTATGAAGTCGGCAAAAAAAAAAAAAAAACGACCGTTTTGGCACCGACTTTGGGAAGCAACTCCGTTTCCCACAGATGAGGGATCCGGATCATACCCGGAAGGTTACGACGGCAACGGCCGTTACCGGCAGGTATCCGGGAGGCATCGCTTCTGACATCCGCGGCCGCGGAGGCATCGGCAGTTCCCGCCTCGAACCTCCGCGATCGTCGCTCTCGGCGGCGGGTCCGAAACCGAGACGTGGAGTTAACACGGTTTAAATCGGAAGGTACCCGAACGAGAAGGTTTTTGTAAGATCGATCTCTTCCTTTATTTCCA
Source organism: Ricinus marginatus (assembly GCA_028565995.1). Classification (NCBI taxonomy): domain Eukaryota; kingdom Metazoa; phylum Arthropoda; class Insecta; order Psocodea; family Ricinidae; genus Ricinus; species Ricinus marginatus. The sequence continues at coordinate 2,374,128 of JAOWBB010000007.1, read as the reverse complement.
TTTCTTTTTTTTCCCTTTCCACTCAGGTCGGTCATAAATCCATCCGAGTCAATGAATTGCCCTGCGATATTTCGTGGGAGAAAGCACGACGACTTCCACAATTGTGCGGAGAAATCTCCAAAATGCACCGTGCAGGTATGACAAGAAAACCTTGAAATTTCCACAAAAGGCTTCGGTTTTTATTTTATTTCAGTTTTTTCTTCTTCCTAAATGGAAATTTCAAATTCCTTTTTTTCATTTCCTTCATTGTTACCGGTAATTGGTTTCGGTAGCGGGCGATTCATTTTCGTTGTCAAACGCACGGGGAGTCACTTTCATAGGGAAACGGAACACGGGTTTCGGGGAGAGAAGCCCCACCGCGAGTTACCTGCAGGAAACTTTGTAATTCATACAGGAAGCCGTAAAAGCCGGGAACGAAGGGGCATCCATCTAATGAGATAAGTTGCGGAAAAGACTCTCGGATTCCATCTCGGAATCCGAGTCGGTGAAAGGCTTCCAATTAAGGGATGGATTTTCTGGGCGGGGGTTGGCGAAGTTTTTTCATCCCCTAACGTCAGGCCACGTTTCCAAATCGATACGATCGGCGACCGCAGAAATGGGGCTCCTCCTTTTGCGGCTCCATTTCGCTCGCGGGCTTTCACGAGGTCTGCCGCGCCAGCTTTCGTATTCGGCAAAGTGAATTCCGGGGTGTTGCCCCGAGCGGGACCCGACCTAAACGGCTCGCGGAAGCATCTCGATCCCCGCGTTTTCCACATATTCCGAAAACCAAGCCAAAGGAAGCCGTCGGCGGATTAAGGGAACCGAAGGCAGCCATCCCGGCGGTGTGCACTCAACGTAAAAAGAATGCATTTCTGGTGTGCATATTAAAATTCGCTCGCAAAGAGGTCTCTGTAATTTCGAAATTATGATATGGTTTTAAAGAAATTAGGTAGCAAGTGCAGAAAAAAGATGTTTAATTAAAAGGAACAAGAAACACAATGGGATGTTTGTAGGGAGCAAGAAAAGAACGCCTTCCACTCAATTAGTAGTTATTAGCTGCTTCTCACCGAAGACATTGTATTTTATTATGCCGCGCTTTTCTATGGTTGCCGATATCCAAATAGGGAGTAATCCGAGGGTGTATAAACCCAAATTTAATAAGTGAACGAGGGAACGAGTTGTCGCCCATGTTAAATCGACGAAAGAAACATGGCAAATGTGTTTAAAGCGTTAATGCTGAGTTGCAAGGTTATATTTATGGTATCGGAAAATGGGTAGCCTAATCGGGAACAAGTGTTCCTCATAGGAAAGCAATAATTTAAGCAGCCTGCCCCAGTTAAAAAAAAAAAAAAAAAAAAATGGAATTGATCGAAAAAGATGACGCCCCAGAAGGGATGTTTTTACGACGCACTTTTCACCCTGGTTGCGCACTCAAAATTGTAGCGTCGCCCAAATATTTATGTCCGCTAAGAAAAGTCCTTTAGAGTACAATAACCCAGAGCGGAGAGATCTATGTAAAAATATCCTTTCCAAGCTGTATGAATGATTGATAACTTGCTGATTTGTATAGATTTCCTTTATGCTGACGGAACACCATCGTTAATGCCGATCTCCGATCGGAGCATGTACGAAATCAGCAATTTTCGCGAAAGCACTTTAAATTGCAAACCCATTGACCATAGTTCTGATTCTGTGAAAATTTTCTCGAGATTTGCTTCAGCGGAATGCAGCCGCAAAGGGTGACGTGCACTGATTCGCAGTCAGACGGGGGGCGGGTCCGCTGGGTTGCCGTCACACGCATTTCGCCGGAAGTGGTTCGGCTCCCAATCGAAAGCCGGGAAAAGGCAGCGGGGCCCTCCGGTTAGGCATCTCGCCTTTGGACGGTTCACAAGATATTTTTAACTGATTAGTTTTTCTGAGGTACCAATTAGTAGGCAGAGTATAATGACAGTGCAGTCCGAATCCTCGGATTCCTACGCTTCGATTACGGCGGCAATGAGAAGAGTGTGGAAAATGATTTCGCAATTAGAGCTAGCATCTTAAAGATGTTTTGTGTGATATAACCATGTGGGAACACGGCGGAGATGTGGGAATTTGTCTTCAAGGACAGATCACAATACCCGAATACTTCTCACATACATAATGCGCCTCTTGTCAAGGACTCCCTCCTTCTTCGCATCCTTCGACTCCCGGGTACGCTTCGCCTCGAAATAATGAGATCCCGAAAATCACAAGTTTCCGTTGCGGAAGTCGTCAGAAAATTTACTTTTTCCATCTCGAAGTCGATTATAAAACCGGTTTTTTTTTTTTTTTTTTTCCTTCCCCGGCCTCCGCCAACGTTTCGACTTCGTACAGCTGTTGGGTTTTCGTGGCAGAAGGCAGAAGGTCGGCATTTTTGTTAATTTCTTCCGCTTTGGCTGTGGGCATATGTAGGAAAATGGCGTCTAACTGGAATTTGGGACCGTTGCGCATTCGCTCAACTTCCATTGAGGAAGCACACCGTTGATTATATTTGCATTTCAGATATTTCAGATGAAGCGAGAAAATCTGATGCGTCTCGAAATTCGGCTTTTTTAAATCCCGCTCGGGAAACTTAGTCTTTAGTACGGAAAGAAACGTTTCTCGAAGTCACATATCCTGTTCAAAAAAAAAAAAAATACAGGTGGAAAAAATTAAATATCTCATCTTTCCTTGAACAATGATGGTGTTTCGCTGACCAAATGATCACATGTTAATCAATGTTGTTACTTCTTAACCGGAAATCATTTACTTTAAGAAATAACAGAATTGGTTCATATACAAATTTTCTTGACCAAGAAGTGGAAAAGACTATCTTTAAGAAAGATAACAAATTTTCACAAATGGATGCAAGAGCAATTTTTTTAAATAGCTCCATAAGTAACGGATAGAAAAGGCTAAAATCGTTCATCTTATTTTATTTCTTTTCAACAATTTGTGACGACCCGAAACTTTTCAGAATTTGTAGTAAAAGTCAGTGTCAATGAAGAAAAATGGAAATACCCAGACTTGAGGCAAATGAATCTGAGGAGACAGTCTGCATTTTGTGTCGACTGATAAAGCCATTACCGGCTTGAACCTGATGGCAAAATCTAATCTCGTCTAAAAGTACGTGACTCTTATATTACCGCCCACAAACTCAAATGGCCTTTTACAATCTTCGTGCAGAATCCACATCTTCCTATTTCTTCCTTCTTAATTTCTCAAATTCCCAAATGGATACCGGTTCTTCCAATGTCGCGGTTTTATCCGCAATCGACGAAGAGGGGCAGCCAATGCTTGTACCTTTCGGTGAATATTAAAAAAATGCATATTAGTAAAAGACTGAAATGAAAGATTTGAGAAATAATTGTTTTGTACCTCCGAGTTTGAGAAATCTTAAAAATATGTTGTGACACAATTATGTTTGTAGAAAAACTAATAAATAGACGTATGCGTAACGTTATTTTGTACTTAGAGTGAGATATGAATATACATATATATACACCCGTATATATAACATAGGTGAAATTATATATATTTTCTCTCGCAAGCTATTTTTGAATATTTATGTCGAAATGCATTCGTAAATAATATGAGCTACGTACACAAATATATAAAAAAACATAACAACGAAGAGAGTTTAACTTTCAAGATAAAGGTTTTAAATTAGAAAATTTTCAAAGTAAGCGGCGAATATACGTCAATGGGATGTTTTCATTTACTTGCAGATCGAAATTATTAGTATTCGTTTCCTATTTTACATATAATTTGGAAAATGCGTAAAAGATGTTAGGAATTCAACGCAATAAATGTGCATGGGTCCTCGGTTGAGAACCTGAGCGAAGACATCACGAAGAGAGATTGGAAATCATTGAAATGCCATTGCCAAGAAGGCGCAGGGTAAAGAATGGGAGAGATTCATTCGCATTCAGGAGCCATACCGCCGTATGAGTATATTGAGTCATGAAACTTCACCACAAAGAAATCACGGAATTATCGATTGTAAACAAATCACGATTGTCATGCACATATTGCATTATCTCAAAGGCTTCTCGGAAGATGTAACAAAACCTCCGCGATCACCCTCCTGCCACGAACATTTCTTGCTCCCACGCAAAAATAAATTTGGTTCCTGCATCGAAATGAAGAGCTTACGATTTCAGCATTGACAAATTGTAAAACTGCAAGAAGTGTAAAATTTTTATTCATTAACATTAATAATTAAGAGAAAAAACTATTTAAGATGCGTGCACGAGATTTGAACTCAATTACGTGTTAATTTTTCATTATCTAATACTCGCACTTATCTGAAAGTCATTTTATTCGGTAAATAAAAGAAATGCTTCACAACTAAACATCATACCGTCTGAAAGTGAAGTTTTATCAATAGACGAACAACAGATTATCTTCACGTATATAATGAACGATCCTTATTTCGGTGATTGATGAAAAATGGGTAGTCTTCATTCACACAGTGGAGTCTCACATTTTATCTGTTTTCATTTCAAAATGAAAAAATTTTGTATAAATATTGTGTAAATGTATACCGTCGCCAGTCGGACGTTTTACAATCAGGTACAGTCTGTTGACAAATAAAATTCGTCTTTTTTAGCAAATGAAAAGAATTTATTTAATCTTTTAACGAGGAATTTAAAGTTTCTGTTCGCAAAAATTTTCTGTCGCTAAAAAAAACTTGTTAATACTCATATAGAAGTTGAAAACTATCATTGAAAAACAAGATAATATTTCAAAAGTATAATTTAAAATATAAAATCCGAGATATACATAACATTGGACTACAAACACCAATCAGAATGTAAGATATGTAAAATTAAAAAAAATTAGCAATTTCTGTCGTAACATTTCGGGTGACTTCAGGATCGCGAAATCTTATTTTCACAAAAAAAAATATTTCAATAAAGCTCAGTTCTTAACGACAAGAGATTTTTTTTTATAAAGCCGCGTTCTGCATGAAAACAACCAGAATGTATGGCCTTTAATCGTTTCGTTCTGTAGGAATTTATTAAAACAGTACCAACGGTCATCCAAATGCGAGTCAAAAGGAGGATGATGAGAAGCCCAGGTTCTTAATGCCATCATTTCCTTTGAAAACCTGACACAACCTGTTCGGCTTCCGGCCACCTTGCCACATTTTAATTCGGTTTATTATCTTTTTTTTCGGCAACAACATATGCGGCCTCACTGTCCACTTATCCGTCTATTCCTGACTTCGAAGGAAGTGCAGCTATTTCGGTCGGTTTTAATTACTCAAATGCAAAAGAAAATGGTGTGATAAATTAACACTGAAAATTGCGGCGGACACTGATCGAGATTAGCTGATGTTTAGCATTGTCATCAAAACAATCGTGCGGACTTATCATCCATTGTTTGATTATTTTTCGAAGTAAAATCCTCATCTTCAACGTACAAATCACCATTTTTTTTTCTACATGAATGCGCATTCTAGTACCCGATATTGGATTTGCTGTTTGACAAGAAACAGAAGTTTTCGTAAGAAAAAGCCAACTCACATTTATCTTAAATTTGGCGAAAATGAAAAACGGTTTAATTCAATATATATAGTGCATCATGATGCACATCATAAAATTTTCTTTTACGTGTGTAATGGTAAAATTGAGACAACGAAGCAGCTTGAATTTCACTTGTTGCAGTCATTGAGCCGACCGAGTACCTACCTATCTCGATATTGCATCAGGTCTGTTGATCATATTCTTCCCTTCTAGTCATATCGCTCCAAGATCGTTATATTGTAGTAATTACGAAGTCATTGGAAAAAAGGGAGGAAGCTTTGGAAGGATGTACACGTAATGCAATGAAAAATGAGCTGCTGTCAAGAAATTTCGCGCCAACCCTGCACTCATATGCTCAGTTAAGACTCTACGGATACTTTAAAAACAACGCTCTGGCTCCAAGTTTTTGGATCTTTTTTTGGGAGAAGAGAATGATAATACAACAAAATTCATCAAAAACCATCAACTAATTTTTTTTTACATTAAGAAATTGGATGAACTTGATTTAAACTCAAAATTTTTGCTCATCAGTATCTGTATCATCTAATCTAACAGAATATTTAAATATCCTAAAAATAAATCATTTAATATTCTCATTTTTTTTCATTTAACTCGACCATAATGAAAAAACAAGAGTAATTAAAAGATCCAGGATTTGCTGTCTTTTTTTCATCGTTAAGTTTTTTTGTTTTCCCGTAAAAATTTTCCTCGGTTACAGTTGCTGAATCGACATTTAACTTGTAAAATAAATTGCGACTGGTTCAATGCAATGCATATTGTGAAACTCGTTGAGGATTCGTCATTTCAAAGAAGTGACAAATGCTGATGAACAGTAAATTCCACAAAGAAAACTTTTCTTAAAATTCTCTCAAAACATTGCAAAACTGTTGAAAGTTTGCTGCATTGCAATAAAAGTTTTTTTTCTGCAGAGGAAAATCGATTCTTTTTTCTTAGTAAATTCATAATCACTTACTATTTATCGAATTATTCAACTTACCGCTGAATTTAATACGGTTGGGAGCATTTCACGTTGAATTTTTAATCTTAATTCTAGTAAATAATGGAAGCAAAATTTAAAAAATATCTGCAGGATAATAAGGTAGCTGTCTATATATGTGGAAAAGGGCGTGAAGAGGTTAAGACGAGAGCGCATAAATTATGTTAATGAGTTTTTTTATTTAATAAGATGTTTTTAGCTGTGTATTTTCTTCTGCTATGGTGAAAATATAAATATTGAACGACTGAAGAAATATAATATTAAATTACACATATAAGAAGACCTAAAGCGTCATAATTGTGTTTGAAAACTTTTCTAAATGGATAATTCATGCTCTTGAGATTATTGCAGAAGATGAACAGAATATTTTTGCCTATTATCACAAAAAAAAGGAAAATTTTTTAGTGCGATCGCTGTATCAAATCCTTGAATACGAAATGCAAAGTGATGCTTATAAGATTGTCTTTTTTAGACTGTGATGCTCTTTTGATGCTTAATGAGGTCTTACTTACAGCAGCTTTACAGTATTTAGAAATGAATTAAAAATATAATAAAAAGGAGGTGACTTACCTGTAAACCGAAGAAAGCTGCCTTCTCAGTTTTATGTTTCAAAGAATGCAACATGGCAGATCTAAAAATGGTAAAAAGAACTTTGCTTTTTCTTTCGGATATTCCTCAACATCAAGATTTTCCATCCAAAGATGAACTTTCTGTCAAAGGTCATTGACCCCGTATTCTATCGTGGATGTGGTTTCGACATTTTTTTCGCGAAATCCGCCGTACAGAGCCAGTACAATGACATGGATCACCAGGCTTTCTCATTTCTTCAATCAGCATATTTCGCTAATCCGAACGTCTCAGCAATAAAAAATGCATTTGCTCATGCAGGCACTTGAGCCGTACCCATCGCTTGTCAGCTTCCCTCCAGTACTTGAACTCACTCTAAGAACAATGAGAAAAAAAACTATTTCGATTACGGCCAATTGCGATGAAAATCTTTGGTAGACTCCGAAAAGGCAGGGAAGTAACTTCTTTGTAAGAACCTTATGAGGCAGTGATGCAAAAACATGAATTCGCGTTTTTTGAAGACAATTTCAGTTCGGTTGAATTCCAAAATGCAAAATTTCCACCAGAAGAATGCAGGATGCAGATAATTTGATGAACATCTGGCTTACCACAACGATTCGCTTCAAATGCTGTTCCTTTAAATTACATATTGAGAGAATCTAAAATGTAGGTAAGTCAGTTTTAACATATAATGTTCTCATTATTGTCCAATAAATTTGCTTAAGAAATAAACTAATGAGCAGGACCATAAGAAAAATTTGCAATTAAATTTATGTCATAAAAAATAATTTATAAAACCTTTCGAAATTTTATTCCAATAATCAAATGCTAATTAAGTTTTCGATATAAAAATTTATCTTTTAACCGGTAATGCTAAACATAATCCTTTTATTTTGGGATAAAAATATGAGTTAATTATGAATATAATAATTGTTTCACTCTTTTCGAAAGGATAAAATATTTAGATAATTGGTGACAGAAGACGGACAAAAATATATTTTACATTGTATTTTGATTCAAAACAAATTCCAAAATTTTAACTCAAATAGTTGCGGCACTGCACTTTTTATGATTAATTTTTGAAATACGTTATTAAAAAAAAATCATAATGAATTCAGTTTGTAATTGCAGCATTTAAACTCTTTACGGTAAAAACGATTTAGTCTCTTGGATAAATTCAGTGAATGACATTTAAAAGCAGATTAGCCCATTAACTATTAATAAAAATAATTACTGTTTATATTTAGTAATTACATGCATTAATATAATATATTAAAATTTCAATATATACGTCACACTCCTTATAATTAAGTTACATCTTTACTTTCTCATGTTCGGGTATATTTAATTATCATGTAAGAATTTTGTCATATGAGTTGCGACAATTTTTCGGTTATGAACTTCATAAAATGCTCCAGTGATTGTGGTGTTCTTGGATAATTTTTAAATTTTCGGCTGAAATTAAATAAAATTAAAATTATTTCCATTTTACAATTGCGTAAATGATGTATTTATTTTCCAATGCAAGATTTGTTTTAATTTCATAGAAATTTTATTTATCTGCATAGATCTTTTTAAATTATATATTTATTAAAGAAAAAAGACCTGCTGAAACTGGATTCAAATTTCTCTTCATTCAAGCTACTCAAGCCATAGTTATCTATTGCATTATCAGATGCTGATATTGAAAATAAAGAAACAAACCTAAAAAAACCGTAATTATTTGAAAAGTGGTTTTAGATCAAAGAAGGCTTGACTTCTGGAATTTTTTTAAATGTTAAAAAGGAAATCTCAGCATGCCATAAGCGTCTAAGGTGGGTGGCATGGGCATGGCAGTGCTACTTGCAGTTTGACACATTATGAGGATGTCCATATGCGTCTCGGGGCTTTCACACGTACTATTAAAAATCGCATTTTCAATCCTATCACGTTTCATCGCTACAGTCGCGCTGTGTTCACGTCCGATGACCTCCATCTCCAGAGATCGGATGGTCATTGTCCTGGGAAGCGTTGCTTTCAAATTACATTTCAATTACTTATTAGACATTAAGTACTATCCTAAGCAAAATCTCCGAAATAAAAAGCGAAAATGCTGCAATGAAATTAACAATATATTTCATAGCACTTCATCTAAATATTTTCTAAAGCATTCGTTATAACCAAAAAACTGTTGTGCGAAATAAAAGATGGATGGTCCGTATCAGATGAACTGGTCCGGTTCCACTTGGCCGCTGATGTGATGTTATAGTTATGATATGTTGCTCAGTATCATGCTATTTTACAATGGTCACTGACTGGTCTTCCTCATTTACCCGACCATGGCCGATTCCATCTGAATTAACTCATCTAACATCCAATTCTCCTCTGTTGAAATTGTAAATGTGAACTCTCTACTCGTCCACCGTAACCTTATTCTTCTGACTATCCATGCTCTTGTGCTGTATGAAAGCCTGAAAGGAGATCATATCCCGTCATTAAGTGACGATTGAATATGGTAAGGAAGAGGTAACACAATCTAAGGAATCCTAATAAATGATACGATGACGATTTAAACATAAATTAATTAGTATTAGAGGACAATCTGAAACTATGTCCCACAATTATCTTGCAGATAATTATTTACATTATTATCCGAGCTCTAATGAATATAAATTTGAAGAACAACTATATGGGATCAAAAGCGTATCCTTCTATCTTAATTACAATACTTATTGTATGGGTTTTGACGTCGTTGCATGCCAGCTTCAAAATCAAACAAGGCGTATTAAATCGAGTCTGCGGATTTTTATTCGGGTAGTGATGGTGTTAGGCAAACAGAGTTTTTTAAATTGCGCAGACGTTTTGCAAATTGCCTTTACGGTAGCTTAATAAGATGAAGGGAATTGAGAAATTTTGACAGCCAGATCGTTTCACTGAATAACCTGATCAATGACCGCTAATCAGATTATCTCACCTATTTTATTGTACCGCCGTCAATACAATTTGAAACCGGAAAGTTGCGCAAAAGTGAGCTGCTGAAACGTTTTGGAGGTGAATTTTTTTAAAACCAACAAGAAGGTAGAACTTGAGAACGGTCGAAATTGATGCAAAGTTTGCCCCAGTGCGGCCAAATAAGCCATCATATACAACCGGATGTCTCACCTCGGAAGCCTGCGCATGCCTGCAAAGGAGGGCAGGAACGAGATTTGAGGTGTGACACCATAAGGAAGAGCGGGACACGGGTGAGAGTCGCCACTGGGATCAAGATTGACCAATGATGACAAAAGACAATTGAATGATTCGACATCCTACTTTCTTTTGTTTTTTTGGCACGAACGAATGCTACCTGAATATCTAGAGGTCCTTAACCCGCATTGTATTTGTTCTTTACGACATCAAATTCCAAGTAATCACATTTAGTCAGGCATTTTGATTTCCTCTTCGTGAGGTTCTTCACAGCTATCTCGAGATGGTGGCTGATGAAGCGGACCAGATCCATATGGCTTTCCTGAAGAGATTTATCCGAATCGCGACTAAATGGAAGATGAGAGATAAAGAGATTGAAAGAAATAAACCTGTATTGCCGAATAAAGATTCTGCGATCTGCTCAGGTACAGCATCTCCATAAAACCCGCCCAGGTACTCGTGCCTCAACCAATCACATTCGCCAAGACAATTCAGAAGGAGTATTTCATCATTTCATCTCTCTCCTTCTTCGCGTATTAAATATATCCTAAAATTAAAAAAATATCTATCGTTTAAAAAGTAATATCTTTATACTAGTAGTTTCGACCTTGTTATTTCACATAAAATGACCATATCTTAAGTTACCAGATAACTTAAATATAAATTACAGATAATTTCCATCTTTCTATTTCGGATGTTTTTTTAAATGAATAATTTATTTCCCTGAAACAAATTTAATTAATTGTTAATTACATTAGAAATTATTAAAAAGACATATATTTTATATATACAAAATACTATTGCCATTTAATAATAGAGTATCTTATATTAATTTTTAATACTTATAAGTTATTAAATTATACAATTAATTATCTAATATACTTATGCCATACTAAGTATGCTATGTATACTAAAACTTAATATAACAATGGATATCATATAAGGCGGCAAAATATAATTTTATACATATGAATGTACAGGATATTTATAAAATATTTTTACATTATCTCGTTTTTATTTTTTTATTTGAAGAATTTAAAAACATGTTAAAAAGAACCATAACTGTTGTCCACTCTGTGAAGGTAGAAAAAATAATAATTCCATTTTTGTTTCATCCTGCATTTCTGAACAGAATGGCACTAAATTGGTGTCACTTACGTACAAATCAGGAGTGGCAAAAAGAATGGTTTTTAATTGTGAAATAGCTTCACGAATGCACGATCTTCAATGGACTGCGTTGCATCTTGATCAATCGCCATTAGCCAAAGCAAATCCAAATATTTACTGCAATGATCTACATTTCATCGTTCTTATATATATATTGCTCTTCATTTTATACTTTCATTCATAAATTGAATATTTTCTATTTTTTTCTCTGGATCTGAAAGCCAAAATGTCCTCTTTCACAGTAAGAGTAAGCGATAATGATTATGATTCCTTATATATTCAATTTTCCGCTTTTATTCCCTTGCTGAAGGAGCCAACATTGATTTGAGAATTTAGATATTCTTCAATCCTTATTTATTGTCTCTTATTTAACCTGGTCGTATTTATGAAATCTCGCATTCAGTAAGCCAGTTTCATTTCCAAAAAATGAATATACAGTTATTACAAATATATATATGTGACTTATTTAAAAGGTTTTTAAATCATTAAATAACTAAATTTTTATATTAAGTGCCTTAAATTTATTGTTTATGCTGAATGCTGCACTGTAATGTATATAAAGCTGTAGGTTTTTTGTTTGCAGTTTATATTCTAAAGCTTTTCTAAATACAAATTAATAACAGCGGTACTAATTATCAGAATTAAAATTAATACATTAAAATGTACCAAAATTAGGGATTTCAAATAAATATCTTGCATAAGTAAGATTTCATATTTTTTGCTTATTAAACTTTAATAAAATTCACAAAAATCCAAATTTCTTTTTAACTTAATAAATGAAATTTTTGGTAAACCAAAAATAAAATAATCCAGTAAAATGAATGTATATTGAATGACTTTTGATATGCTAGATTTAATTAGTTTTCTTGTAAAGTAATTCATATATAGAAATAAAATGTTAAATATAAGAAGCTAAAAAAATTATGCATTTTGCATTGTTAAACAAAATTAAAAATTATTCTAATATGAAGTTAATTTGATTAGTGTCATCATATTCTTTGTCAGGCGAAGGTTTGAAATAATTAACAGAAAAATAAAGTCTCTCTTCTAAGAACGATTACTTTAATGTCTTCGACTTCTTCTTTCAAAGAAGAATATCGAAATCGCAATTTCATTTTAAAATATGAAAAACGAAATCAATTTTGACCTTTTTGCGTCTGAAATAAAAGTATATTCGAAAGTTTAAATATAAATAACTTGTAATTAAAGTGTAAACATTTTAAGTTTAGGAATTGAAATGATTTAATTATAAAATATAAATATTTGATATTATAAATATAAGACATTTTTTTGCTTTTTTCATTTAAAGAATAAAATTTTTAGAAGTAAATTAACTTCATTTTTTAATCTGCTGGTTACTTCTGTCTTGATATTATATTCATGTAATAATTACAATAATTTGTAGAAGTAATGGATGCAAGTTATTATTATTAAAGGCAGAAACTTTGGGATCAAATATTTTAAATTAGGTCTGACAAATATCAAATATTTTAAATTTATCTCTAATAAATGCATCTTGTGAATTATTACACAAATAAGGAAGAATGACTCATGTTTGAAAATCATTGTTTCAACACCTGATGTTTAAAGGATTCGGAATATCTTTATCAAAGATATTATATATCCCGACATGAACATCCACAAAATCTTCAATTTTTGGATTGCAAAATTTTCATTGTCAAATTCCAATAAATTCGAATATCTATATAAGTTTATGAAAAATATTGAAAAACAGTTTTTTCTTAATTTTCCGCGCCGTCCGTGGCATTAACTCAGGAAATTCTCCCTCGTCAGTGCTGATAAACTGCGATCTTTTGAATCATTTTTAAATAAAAGAAACGTGAGAAACCAAATCTACGAATGACGATGACGAATCCCTGTAGTAAATCTTGCTATGTTGCCAATTGGTATACTTATCTATCGTACAAAAACTGAAAACTATAAGCAATGAAAATTCTTTTACCATTTGATTTTTTATTTTAATATGAAATATTAATTATTTCTTATTGAACAAGGCTTTTTAAGTAAAATTATTCCGCCATTATTTCGGAATAGGAAATTTGCCATTTATCTCTGACAATTTGGCAACAGCCCTTAAATAAACTTAAAATTTTATGTTTCTTTCAATTTTATATTTTTATAGTTTTACTTTACGAATTATAATCCGAATTTTGTTTTAAAAACTTAATTTATTTAAAAGATGTTAAAAAGCAATACTAAACATTTGGTCACAGATTCAGGCATACTCGAGATAAAAAGCAAGGTGAGCTTTACGTGTTTGTTGATAAAGCTACTTCGTCCTTAAGTTTCTTAATTCTGTCTTGAGATTTTGGATGAATTGTTTCTGCAGAAGTACTTCTATAATTCTATTATGATATTAAATAAAAGGCACCTTGTTCATTTTTATTTTTAAATAAACGAGATAAATCGTGCCTTCACTATGTTCTAAAAAGTGAAATCAGTACCAAGTTCGCCATGATTATTTTAGATAATTGGAAAGATTTTGAAATTACTAAATTCTTTCCTTTCCTATAAATTTATAATATTTGTACATTAAAAACTATTAACCTCTTGTTAAATGCTGCTCTCTTTATTATTATTATATCTTTTAGAACCAAATGACAATAAGATTCGTATTTTAAAGTGTAAATAAATGAATGAAAACTACTTTGCAGGAGTCAGAAAAAATAAATTGAATAAGTTAAAAAAATTTTTTATAAATTTATGTAAAATATTAAGTACTTAGTGTTTTATTGAATATAATTCTTGTGAACATTAATGCATATATTTGAAAGGTTTTTAATTAAAGATTTATTAAAATATAAATGTAATAAAATTAATATTAATGTTGTCAACAAAGAAGTAAAAATTAATGTAAATTTATTCTACTTTTATATTTATTTATACTCTAATTTTATTTTTAGTTTGCAGCAGAATTCAGAAGATTTTCAATATTGAAATCAGAAGCAACAAACTATGAAATATTTAAAACATTAATAGAACAGTTACATGGGTTAAAAGAGATACCATTTATAATATCATACACTGATCCCAGTGATAATGATCTATTACCAATAAATAATGATGATAATCTGGCAAGAGCTTTATTAACTGCAAGACCTTTACTGCGGCTTCACATACAAAGAAAAGGTAAAATGGATTTATCTGTTACAACTACATTAAGTTGCAATTGAATTCTATCTTCAATTTTTTTATTTTTTCTAATGAGAATAAGTGAAGGTCTTATTTGTTAGAAAATGATCAAATTAATTATATTTTTTACATTTTTTTAATATTTAGATGTAATTTAAATATTTCCAATAATTTTTATGTAATTCCTTAACATTTTTAAGAAGTTATAGTTTTAGCATTTTGATTAGTTTTGTAAAATCCTTCTCGATTAGTTATCATTTTATTTTTTTGTAAAAAATTCTTTTTGGTATTGGCTTACTCAGTAATAAAGTTTGTTATTCTTTGATGAAGCTATTATTGTTGCTAAATATTTTAATAGATAAAATGTAGTATAATTTCCTTGAAATATTTTTTTTAAATTAAATGTTAATTTATTTTTGCAGGAGAGAGTCTTGAAGAACTGAATGGATATGGCACATTTAAACCAAGAAATTTGATTTCAACAATATTGGGTGGCACACCTGGAAAAAGCAAATCTTATCCTTCAATATCTAATCCTCATGACTTTAGGAAGGTACTGTTTTAGCTGTAAAATAAGTATAAAAATTGATTATTACTCAAGCCTTTTATATGTGGTACTGATCTTAGATGTTATATTGCTTGTGTTTAAATTTATAAATGCAGAGTTGTAATCTTATTTTTTTATTTTATTCTGAATCTTATCTGTATAGGAAAAACACTCAGAAATATTTAAAGTGAAACACAATTTATGAAAGATTGGATTTTTTATTAATTTATTTTTAATCTTACCAGATATGTATTTTGAATGGTATTAGAAATGTATTGCATATTGTATTGTATAAATGGTATTGCATGTATTGTATAAATATGTGAACAGAAATGTATTGCTCTCAAAATTGTAAAAACATTTTATTAATACTTAAATTCTTTTTGTAGGTGTCTGCAATTATTGATGTAGATGTTGTACCAGAAGCCCATCGTAGGGTGAGGCTTTTAAAGCATGGTTCTGATAAGCCCCTTGGTTTTTATATAAGAGATGGAACTTCGGTTCGCGTAACACCAAGTGGTCTAGAGAAAATGCCTGGCATATTCATTTCAAGGCTTGTACCTGGGGGTTTGGCAGAAAGTACAGGATTGTTGGCCGTTAATGATGAAGTTTTAGAGGTTAATGGAATTGATGTGGCAGGAAAAACTTTAGATCAAGTAAATATTTCTTGTTTTAAATGAATCATAAATTTTTCATTTTATTTTCATTATTTTCTTAATTTATTTATCTATAAACTTTAACGTACTAAAATACTCTTAGAAAAGTATGAATTTAGCAGTTTAAAAAAAATAATTTCAAGTAAGTATGGATTATGGTATCTTAATTTGATAAACTATAAAATAGTTTATTGTTTTTACGTTAAATTTATAAGAATAATGATATTTATTATCCTAGGTAACAGACATGATGGTAGCTAATTCTTCAAATTTGGTAATAACCGTTAAACCAGCTAATCAGCGAACGACAATGGCAGCTCCTAGAAGAGGCTCTTTTAGCAGAACAAGCCAGACATCAAACAATTCTAATAATGAGGAAAAATTTGAGGACGAAGATGTTGTTGTAACATATTAAGTATATTCTTGAAAAGTAAATAATTTGTTATTTTATTTGAATTTAAAACTTCAAATTTGAGAAAAGTTTTAAGTAATTTTTATCATTTTGTTTATATTGAGATATTCACTATAATGCCAATTTGAGCATTTTGTGTCAGACGTGACAGAATTTTATGTGGGCCTTTTACGGTTCTTAAAGATTGGATATCAAACATATGACTATTCATCTTTCATCTGTGAATTATAGATGGAATAACATACATAAATTGTTTTATCCTTATTTATATATTTTAATGAATTTCTTGGGAAAAAAAGGGAGGCAAAGAAAAAATCTAGTTAATATATCAAAAGGCCCATTGTTAAATTTCACATCCTAAAATTATATTTCAAATCGTAAAATATTAAAAAACAAACAATTTACAGTAATTAAACAACTCCAGTTTGATTTTTATGATTTATAAATTCAAATCTCTAGTGATTATTGTTCTTTGTTTTCTTTTTTAATCAAAAATCTGCTTTAAGTACTTGCCTAGAGCAAGCTCAACTAAAGCAAAATTTTATTATTTTTGATATTCAAATCTTCAGAAAAATAACTGTTGATAAAATTCAATTTCCAGATACTTAATTTCGTTATCAGTAATTTTTATTAATAGTTCTTATTCTAATTATGGCAATATTATCTTTACATTTTTTTAAATACATATATAGAGATATATATCTGAAGAGCAGTGATTTATAAAATTTCTTATATTTTTTGTAATGGTATACAATTTCATACGGTATGAAACTAAGGTTTCTTTGCTTTTAAATACCATTAATTATTCCCAAAAGTACCAAAAAAAAGTGAAATGATTAAGTACAATTTTTACTTATTATGGAAATTTTTTTTATGGAATTAAATGTTTGTGGACTCCTTAGTGTATTTTAGACAATAGAATCTATTTTGTGAGCTCAGAGACGTGATTCGGTGCGAAATTTTAACAACTTTACGGTAGTTAATGAAGTATGTAAAATAAATATCAGATATTTAAAACTGAAAAAAAATTATTACTTGAATCAAGGAAAGGATAACATTGTAATTATTCCAATACTGATAATAATGAAAAGGAATTATTTAATAAGAGAATATCTATATGAAGCCAAGAAAAGAAAAAATATTTGATTAATTAAAATTAAAACTTAGCCTTAAAATATGCTGATCAAAATATCACTTAAATTGTCTCTATAATCATGGAATAAATTAATTTTGTAATTACTGCTCTAAATCATAACATTTCTATATTGTGAAGAGTGAAATAATAATTTGGAAGAACTGAAAAAAGAAACATTTTTTTTACGCTATAGAATGAAAATAATAATGCAGTATTTAATGAAAATTATTTGATGACCAAGTGCCTTACGAATTCAAAACTCCAAAAACTAAATAATGCAATATTAGTTTAATTTTAGAATTAATTTGGATAAAAAAACTTCTTTAATGATGAGGCTATATAAATACTCAGACATACTCTTCTTCATATTATGAAAAATATTTCAAAACCTTTCTTTAGGTAAACTGATAAAAGCAGGGGATTTTTAGTAATATAAAAAAATTAAATCTTTTGTTAATTATTTTTTAAAAGCAGTTGTTGAAAACATTCATTTTTATAAAAGATGTCAAATAAATTGCATGTGAAAATATTTAAAAAACATCAATGTTTATGTACTTAAAATAAAAAAATTGTTGTTGTCCCAAATAAAGCTGTAAATTCCTGCAAATTGTAAAAGAATTTTAAAAACTAGTCCAAAACTTCTGCTTATAAATTAAATCCAATCAACTGAAATCATATTAATTTTGACTTCATAAAATAATTTCTTCATTTTCGAAAAAATTTTATAGCAACTAAATTTCCTAATATTATATAATAAACATTTCTAATTTATTAGGAATGATTTATTACTTAATGATTTTTAAACTTAACAAATATATTCAGAAAAAGTAATTAATAGTATTCATATAACTATATTTTCATTGATAGAAAACTGAAATGGCCTCACTGGAATGGCCTCCTCACTAATGGTCAAAGATTCCACAGGATTGTAACATACCATAATTTTCAAAAAGGTTATTTTGACTTTATAACAAAATAAATTACCAGAGACATATTTCGATCCTAAGTAATAACGCCGGAATGTTAAGATATTTCAATTTTTTAAATGTATGCACAACATTGTATTTCTAACATAATTTCAGCAACTGAAAAATGCTTCATTTTTCTCTGCTGAAATTAATTTCATTCATTTTCAAAAAGTTTTCAAATAAACATAGTTTGCATTTCATTATACTACTTTGCGTATTTATTAAAGAAGTGTTTTCAAAACATTGCATTCTTTAGTAAGAAATGTTGTTATTCTCTATGATTATTCGGTTCAATTCTGATTCTTTTCAAAAATTGAGAAAAATATATGAAAATAATTTTTTTTCAGTGAAATTAAAAGGAGCTTTTCATGTTCTTTTATTTTTATAATCGATTCAAATTCCATGCTATTAATATTTTTTACTTTAAAATCTAGAATCTAAATTATTCTTCAGTTTTCATATATTTTTCAAAATATAATTAATAATTTATTTAATCTTAACTTTTAACTTCCTATAAAAAAATACACAAAAGCAATAATTAATATGAAATATTTAATACTAAAGTTTTTTCGTGCATATATAATTGTTTTGATAAAGCTGTTCATAAATTGCATATTCAGTTGTCAGAAGATATTTTTATAAAACATTTCAGCATTATTTTTTACTTTTTTAACTGACATAATGAAATGTTTAATTTTACTTTTAAAGAAGTAAGAATAATTTCTCCGTTTTCCATTTGAATAAAATAAGAAAAGCTTAAATTGTGGCACCTGTTACTTTTGCATTCAGGCATTGAATCGGTTATATGTACCACTTATACCATATAATTTTATCATAGATATGATGTTTAATATTATAATATAAAAATATCACGATAACAAAGAAAAATCTTTGTATAACTATATCAATCTTTTTTTTCAATATTAATACATTTATTGTTACCAAGTATTTATTTTTAAAAATCTAATTAATCATCATTAATTGTTAGATTGCACAAATAGTGCAAAATAAATCATAATATCAAGATGCTTGTCTTAAACAAAATTATTAAAAAGAAAATTATAAAATTTTTGTGTTTACAAATCGGATCATAAAAATATATGCAGCTTGTTGTTTAACATTATCTATTATTTATTCAAAGAACGACTGATAATTGTAAATGTAATTTTTCGAGTATTAGAAAAAGATAATGCCAACTTTTTTGATCTATTTTCTAAAACGGCAGAAAAGGATTAGAATGAATTGCAACAATTTATTGATAATATTTTAGTATTTTTAACTAATGTACTGTATTATTTTAAAAATCTAAATGAAAAAATATCTAAATGTGAAAAAAACTACATTTAACGTATCTTATAAATTTTATATTGCGGTTATTTAATTCTTATACTGCAAACTGTGTAAAAATTATTTTTTAAATGGATTATTGTCACTTTTACGTATTTTAAATTATGGAAATTTTTTCAATTACACTTGAATGATAAGATGTTGGTAAAAAATGTGATCAGTTTTATTTAATTAATGAATAACAATATTAATATAATGCAACAATACAAAATAATCAGATCGAAGAACTTGCCTTAACCATGTAACATTGTTGTCAATTATATTTTTGAATTATGCCTTTTTACTGGATTTTAAGTGGAATAGAAAATGGTTTTAATTATTTATTTGCAAATTTTAAATTTTGCTTTTATTTTCTATAAAAATAAAAAATGGACAGTATTTTTTATTTGAAAAATTTAATTTTCACTTTATTTTTAAAATAATCTATTTTTTTCTCATTTATATTTTGAATTTGTACTTAACTACTATTTTGAACTTCAGCGTAATGTGATAAGTTAAAAAAAAATTTTTGAATCTAACCATTCTATTTATTATATGTGATTCATATAAAATTATCTATGTCTTTAAGTCTATATAAATCTATATGTCAATATAAAATACCTATTTTTGCAACAAGCAAATTTTATGTCAATATTTTGATGTTAGAAATTAATTTTTTCCAAAATTTCATTTATGAAAACTATACTTTGTCATTTAAGATTTGATTCCCCGTTTTATCCATTTTAAATATTGGGAATTATCATAATATTACATGTTATTTATACAATATATGCGAACATATTAATAAATATATTATATAGAATGCCATATAATTGTGTAAGTTTTGAAATTACTTTTAAAAAAATTTCGATTCATTTTCCGATTTCGGTTCATTTATATCGAAATTTTTAATGAACCAATGTAAATATTTAAATAAATTAATAATGTCCATGTATGTGTGTGTGTACGCGTGTGTGTATGTCTGTGTGTGAGTTAATTTCAGTTGAAAAACATTACTTTTTTTTTAGTATATTTTCGTCTTAGCACAAAATGGAATCTTTGGTAAAAACCTTAAAATCCGATTTTAAATCAAGAAATCAGACGTTTTCAATCTTCTTAATACATATGTATATTAGTTTTTAATGTTTTACAAGTCTTTTATCTCAGAAAAGTCATGATTGATATTACAGAATCATTCCTTTAAATCCTGCCTTTAAATTTTTAAACAATTTTTGCATGACAAAAAAGTTTTTTTTAATAAATAGAATGGTGTACATTTTTAAAGGTCTTATTTTGTACAGTGAACTGCTGTTTGAGATACATTTCAAAACCTAAGACATTCCCATAATATAAGATTAAATGTAACCGTCCATTTATACTGTATTTATAATATAAGTTATACATATTGTTTTAATTTTATTTTTGTATTAACCGATCCTCCGATGTAAGAAATTAAAAGACAGATATGGATTTAGTGAAATTGGGAAAGTGCTCAAATTAAGTTTGGTTGGAATGCCTTCATATCCGAAATATGCTTTTTGCACATCATTTCTGGTCATAAATATGATCATAATTCTGCGTTGGATTTCTATATAAAATGGCATTAGTCTGTTATTGGATTTTTCAATATTTTATATTATTTACTGAATTTTAGATGGAATTCGTATTATCTAATGTGCTAGATCATCTCAGTTCGCGCAAAAGTTTAAGATTTATCAAAATTTTTAGTTGGTGAGGGAGAGACATTTGGAATTAAATTAAGAAGAATTTTAAACGTTTAAAGACAGTATATTAATTTGCACTACATATTATTGTTTTAATATAATAATAATATTATTTCGGTGTGATTATTTTTGTTGAAATGTGTTATAAATTTATATAAAAAAATATAAAAAGGTATAAAACAGTTGTATAATAAATTTAAATCATTTTTACATTACCTTTCTCGAATTTATGCTTCTGGATTTCGCCACTGCCTTTTTGGTTGAAACTCTCAATCCATGATTGCAAATCTTCCGGAGAAAGCAAAAGTCCGTGGGAAGAGTCCGTGGACTTGCTGCAGATGTGACTGGAGGTCGGACTCTTGCTCCAATAAAAGTCTCCGATTTCCTGTCCGGTTTGTTCCACCGTGTGTGACCCGTTGACCCTGCTGCACTGGGTGACGTTGGGGATTCTGCTGTCGAAAGCGCAAACGATGTCCTCCTTCGGCTTTTGCATTTCTTTTTCCTCCCTTTGCCTTCTCCTCTCTATGCTGTAGTTGCAATATTTCAGCACGTTCATACTGTTTTTCCTCCAGTCCGTGTTGTTCGGTGTGAAGTCCGCATGCAGTTCTTTTTTCTTGTAATGCGGTGGAAGATTCTCGGATTGGCATTTCGGCATGGGTTGAATCTTCGCGATCTCTGGCTTTTGCTGGTGGTATTGCCTTTCCTGGTAAAGTTTCTGCATATCGTAACCCATTTTAGTCGAATTGGAGAATTCGCCGTTGCTGTAGTTGGGATTAGATTGCATCGCCCAATACTTTGTCTCGCATGTCGCTGGATGGAAATAGAGGTTTGGGTTGTACTCGGCCGTTTGCTGCGGCTGGGATGGATACTCGAACGTGTAAGCATCTCCGTGAAAGACGGGAGACTGCTTCGGAGGGTAAAAAGGATGGTACTCCAATTTGTTGTCCCCACAGGGTGCTTCATTTAACGAATACGTAG
This sequence comes from Ricinus marginatus, assembly GCA_028565995.1. Classification (NCBI taxonomy): domain Eukaryota; kingdom Metazoa; phylum Arthropoda; class Insecta; order Psocodea; family Ricinidae; genus Ricinus; species Ricinus marginatus. The sequence goes on along the minus strand of JAOWBB010000007.1, from coordinate 2,351,823 downwards.
GCGAAGGAGTTTTTAGATAATGGATATTATTTGAGGATTCTACTTTGGCGTACGGGGCCCGAAGTTGACTGCTGCAGGTTTCGATGATCTGCCTTGGTTCATCCTCCTGCGGAACTACCGAAGCCGCAGAATTTCCTTTCTCCGATATAATTTCCTCATCTTCAGTTTCCTTGCTGATCTTGGCGGAACTGAGGATGGCTCTAATGGTTTGCTGAAACTTGGTCTTTGACTTTTTTGAAGGATTTTTCGCAAAAAAGCGATACCTGGATCTTTTGGTTAAATTAATCAGAAACTCTCGGAGTCCTCTGAACTCTTTCTTCGGAGCTTTTAAGCTGTAGATACCGTGCTCTAAAAACGGGACTATTTCGGTTTTTCCATATTTTTTGAGTCTGAAATAATAATCAATTTTGAAGCTAACGGAAAATAATCGAAATAAGAAAAGTAATTAAATGTTAGAGATTAAAATGCAATCTTTGTTATCCAAAGTAAACCTTACAAATTTCATATTAATTATTACTTAATTTTAAATTAATTTAATATTATTAACTTCAATTTTCTCATAGTGTAATTTAAAATTCAGACGGAAGATAAATTATCAAGACAAAGACTCATAGTTAAATTTCAACTGAATACCGGTTTTTGAGCTTTTAAAAGAAATAAAAAATTTTTCTTTTTGGTTTATTTCTCGGGTAATACTCAGATAGTCGTAAGATATGATATTAACACTTATTTATTTATTATTAAATTTTCGATCTACTTTATCTTATAAATAAAAGTGGTCCCCTTAAGAATTTACGTTTCATAGCTGTCGAAGAATGAAATAAGAACGAGTTTAGCCTGAAACTAATCTAACGAGTTAATCTAACCTAATTTTTTGCCAGTATGAAGCCTGTAGGAATCAGGTACGTACAAGAGTTATAATACAGTATTCCCGAAACATCTTGAAATCCTCGCAGACGCGGAAGAGCCCGACACTGCCTTAATGAAATTAAATCCACTAATTCTCCATTTTTATACAAAGACATTTGGTACAGATAGTTATTTCCCTTATGTACATTTTACTAAAACCGAATCAAAGATTCGCGGATAATTTTAGTCACCTCCACTCGTTTCCGTGGTGCCAGAGAGTCAATTTGTGGTCCTCGAGCCACGCCTGCTGGTGGCCAATCACGGAGCCAGGCCTGCAGATCCTTATCCAAGCGATGGCCTCCTTGGGCGTCATTCTGTAGTGCTTCAGCAGATAGGCACCAATCAACGTGCCCGTCCTGCCGAGGCCCGCCTGCTGAAAGAATCTATTATGTACCGAGTGCCCGAATGACTCGAGAGACTAAAAAAATCATCTTCGATCGAACGATACAAAACCTTGCAGTGGACGGCGATTGCCCCCCCGGCAGTTTCGGCGATATTCATGAAACTTTTGAGCACCGATTCCGGCGGATCAGTCCCATCCTGCATATACAAATCGTGATGCCTGATCTTGAAAATGGTGAAGCTGAAACGGGGAAAACGTGGATTTTTTTTGCAGGAACCGATACCTACCAAGCGTTGCCTACGTACGAAGCGAGTGGAGAGAGGTCTGCGAAGGTTTCAAACCATCGATTACCATTTTGCATCGTACGTTCTTTGGTTAAGCCTGATGATATCGGTGACATTGTTGCAGAGGAAGTATTCGATGTAGAAGTTCGGATGGTGGTAGTAACTGTCCTTCTCCTCAACAGGACTGGGAAACGCCACAAACTTCTGCGGGATTATCCAATTTAGGTTTCCGTGTTCGGCGTTCTCGTAGTAGCTGCATTCGGTGATATTAAAATCGTTAAAATTGAAAAATCCGAAGGCACTCGCCTTGTGAAGGGCATTGAGGCAGTCTTTCATGTCGATTTTGTACGGGGACAAACCGATGGAAGCATCCTGGAACGGTCTGTAACGCATTTTGTTCGCCTGAAGTGTTTTGTATGCCTCTCTCGGACTGGAAACAGGACATCCACTTAATCTGACATTTCTACCGGTACGGATATCGTTTCCTTGCTTTCTTCCTCACCTGAATCCCAAATACAGCAGGGAAAAGGCGGAAATGAGGTAAGCGGCGTTCGCGCGTTTTTCGTTGTTCGTTGACGTGTAATAAACTACAATTTTCTTCCTAACGAACTTCTGTCGCAGCTTTTCAGCAATTTCCCGCCTCCCAAATCTCGAATTGATGAACTTTTCGTAGAAGAAATCGCCGGCATAGGCGGCGAGCTTATTGGTCAACTTCTTGCAGAATTTGTACAAACCTGCGAATTTAATCGATTTAAATCCGCATAACTGCCGCCAGCGGGAAGACATCGGAGGAACGATTGTCCCGTAATTAAATAAACGTTATATCAGCAAAAACGGTGAGAAAATCCTCGGATTACCGAAGACTTGCATCCGGGAAGGCACGAAAAACGCTTCGCATATCGCGGCTCAAAAACGTAACCGGACGGACAATGAGGAAGATTTCACTAACCGAAAAATTGCGAGAATCCAAGGTGGAAAAGCTTATGAATGGGCGGAGGACGAGGTTTGCCAAGAAACCAGCCCTGATTTTTAGTGCTGTCGCCCGGCTTTGAGAGTGGTGCGTGACGCACGTTTTGCCTTCGCTCTCCGCGGCAGCGGCCCGTAATAACCGGGTGGATTATTCGGGTAACATAACTTACAAGCTATGCCGAGGGGCCCGAAATCGCCGTAAAAATTGCGGTACACAAGCTCGTTGTCCGTGGTGAAGAAGTGCAGGTCATCCGTATGCGATATCACGGCGTCGCAGGAACCTCCGTTGTTGATGTTTTGGACGGTGACAAAATACAAGTGATTTGGTAAGAATTCGCACACACATAAAAAATTCCGATTTTCATTCACACTTTCCATGACAGAGACGAAAATCTTTCATAATCACTTGGGAATAACAAATTAAAAGCGAAAAAAGAAAAATCAATTGAAAATGCGATGAAAAATGTTGAGAAAAAAAAAATTGTTCAAAATTTTCCCCCCATCACGCTCACCGAGAATTTTTATTTACCTAAGTTGAAATTTAACCTCTGCCATTACGAACTTTAGGGTTCATCCTTTTTTTTGGTATTGCGCGTTCGAATTTTCGAAGCGAAATTTCCAGTGAAAATTCGACTCCTCGCTTCAAATCGGATTCGTTGCTCCTCTCTCGACTCCCCGGAAGTTTCGAGCCATTTTCCAAACCGGAATCGGTCCTCCCTTTCGAGCGGATGAGCGATATCCTTTTCGGAATGCTCCCAAAGTTTCGCAGCGAATCGGAATCCCACCCGGAATTTCTCTGCGTTGAGCGCGAAACCGGGGGCTATGCTTCCAACCTTCGGCGAAGAAAGTTGACCCCCTACCCCCCCGATACCTTTCCGAATCCAGTTCGAGAAGGTGAGTGATCGAGACGTGTTTTTCCGCGTTCCGTACGGTTTTCCGGCGAAAAAGGAAAAGAACGTCCCAGCCTTGCGCACACTTGGAATGCGCGACGTTCGAATTTAGCACGCGACACCGGCTTGCTCGGGCTGCGTGCACATTTACGCATGGACTGCTGCCGCTGGGAGCATTTCGGCACATCGCTCCGGTGCGGATTTGTGGGGCTCCCTCGGAAACTCTTCGCTTCGCCGGAAACGCTCTCTTCAAGGGACGGCGGCGAAAATTCCGCCTCTCAGGGACTGGATTAAAATGCGGGATTCAAAGCCTTCGGATAATTCACCGCCTCGACCTCAGAAACCCTTCCGGAAGCTGCATCGTGGACATCCGCAAATGCGATGCGGTGCATCGCGGCAGCGTCACAAGTGGGGCATTTTTTTTACTTTTGCATCGCGTTCGTAAAATAAGGAGGAAATTGTTCGAGCAAAGTTTTTCGAACGATCCTTGGTCTTTTCCGATTCGGTAAAATGCGGTAAATCATGCGACTTTGCATGGACCTGACTGTATCGATCGAAAGGGATGTTCGAAAAAACACACTTGTTGCATTATCTTTTTTCGCTAAGAACATGTTATGTGCGAACTCCCGAAATCCAGGTTTCGGTCTTCCCCTCTACACGTGGGAAATAAGCGAATTCGTTAAAGGAAACCTTATTGAACGTTTTGCTTGTTTTACACTTATTAAAGCATTGGCTTGGGCGAAAATCTCTTCTTTTTTCCTTTTTTATTGAACAGCATTAAAAACCCCTTTGCCCAGAGCAAAATATTTTATGAAAACGAACACATTTAACGTGTAATGCTCGTCGTAATTAAAAAAGGATGAACGTCCTTATCCGGGCGTTACTTCATGTATCGTACATTAAAACATAAATAAAATCAAAATTCTCTTACCTTCGTATTTCATCGAACACTAAATATGGTCGTTGAAACATTTTTAACTGTAAATTATATACAATACCGATGTAACAAAAACCGAGTTTATTCTCATTATATTTCGCAAAAAATTTAAAAAAATGATCATATTGGAAATTTTTTATTAAATATTTAGTCAATTTACTGTTAACTTTTTTATATTTCTTATTATCATAATACATGTACTTACATACATAACAGTTTTAAAGTTCCGCCATAAGTATACGTGACATAGGATTCAATTAAATAAACCAGTTATATTATATTTCTAACATTTATTCAACAACAGCAACATACAAACAAAAAATATGCTAAATAACGAAAAATAATATATATATGTTTAATTATATATGTGTCTATAAATATATTATAAATTCTTATTTAAAATATAAAACTTTTTAACAATTTGGTAACTGTTTTACCACCTAGGCCGCAAATAAACGATAAATTTAATCTAAACTTAACATTATTTTATATATCTTTATATAATAACACTAAATTACTAATATTATATCGATAAATTAATATAGAATTTTATTTTTATAATTTTGCATTTAATGAAAACTTTGAAAAATTCCAAATACAAATTGATTATTTTAAGTTTTGCGACGTCCGCCATATTTTAAATCAAAATGTTGGAATTTTAAATTACAATATAAATATCTATAGTAAAAACAGAAATTAACACTTAAAATTAAACCTTAAAGCTTTTAAACTAAAATATAAAAAATATTTAATTAATTAATGATTTGGAACTAAATGTAATACGTAACATTATTTTTCATTGAAATTATCCGTGAGCCTTCTTACAAAAGGCTATCTACGGGCATCGAAATCGAAATAGATTTTTCTGTTCTTTTGCAGCTTTTCCTTTTTATTTTTTTTTCAATTTTTCCTTAATTTCCAGTTCAAGAGAAGCTTAAGTTCGGGAAAATTAAAAAAAAAAAAAAAATCCATACGCGGTTTATAAACATGAAGTTACCATTGGTACGGAATGAGCTAATCGCATTAGATGTTTGATTCAACTATCAAAAATTTTTCTGACATCCGAATAATTTTGTCGAGCCTCAAAACCATTTCCCTCAAGAGAAATTTTAAAGTAAAGGAAAATGAAAGCTCCCATTGTGATCGCGACCAACACTGTGACACTTAATGGAAAAATCTCCTGTTAAAGGCGTCACAAATTAATAAACGAAGGCAGGGCAAAAAGAAATAAAAAACCTAATAACAGTCGATTTCGGTAAATACCTAAAATAAATTACAAAATTACAATTGGACTGTTGCCGTACGTATTCGATCATTTATCACCTTTACTGAAGCACCAAAAGTTGTTCATACATCTCGAAAATAAGACCTAAATATTTCACATTAGATCTTTTCTAATGCCATCTTTTTCAAAACAAAAGTCAATTTCATTTTTTTCCTTTAACGCCAATTCAAACTTTGAATTACCGCACCGGATTTGTCGCTGATTCGGAGGATTCGACATAGGTTGACGGAAGCAGAATGTCATGTTCAAGAAAGGTTTTTGAGTACTTAAACGCCGCGAATTCATCACATAGTTCCACTCTATGTGGAATTTCTCTGTCTCACGATACCCGTTCCCTTCATAAATTGTATTAAAATGAAAACGCGATTGAAACGACGCGATGCAATATTAAATTATTGAAATTAGGAGTTTTACTGTTAAAATTAATCCACTTCAAGCTTTCGAAAAGAACCTGCCACGCCCGCTAATTCATCGTCCAACTCCGGGATTTTCCCCCTTTTCGACAGGTCAATTTCCATTTCTTCCAACGCCGCAACCGACTCCTTCTGCTTTTTTAACTCTTTCTTAAACTCGGCTGAAATTAAAACGAAGCAACATCAGCGCTTGGTCGTTCTCCTTTATATTTTTCACTTTCCCGAAACCAGCAACGAAACGGATTGACTTTCGAATGTAATCGAGAGCGGACCGCGATTTTCGTATTTTCATCAAACAATCGCTCTCAGCGCCATAAAAGTCTCATACGCTGCAACCGATTTCAGCATTCGGAACCGACATTCCGGATGCTGGGCCGTTGTTCGACATCGGCACCGTGACGGAACAACGACCGAGCTGCAGCGGCCACGTTGACGCCGAGCAATGATCGAGCGCGAATCGCTTCCCAAACGACCCCTCGACTCACCTATCATGTCTTGCAAGGGAACTTCACCTCCGTACTCCTTTGGTAAGATTTTGGTCCCGAAGTAATCCTTGAAGTCATCGAGAGTATTATGAATCTAAAACGTTATGCGCACGCGGTCATTATTAGTATTTACAAATGCCGAGCATGATTTTAACATTTTTTTAACACTTTAACCCACTGTACCATTATTCTGCTCCTCAGCTTCTCGTTAAGAAGACCGCTGAAAAACTCGAAAGCTTTGTTCGCGTAGTGTGGAACGTTGATGAAATGAGTGTTTTTGTGTCTCATCGGCGTCGAGTTTTGAATGCACTTCATGATGCTCCGAATGTCGGAAAACGACCAGAGAGATACGTGTCCCATCAGAAGTCCTCTCTCGTCGTTCACGTAGGTGTACCTGAAAGGAAAACAACCCTTATTTTTTTCCGGGAAGACTGAGATCGGAATTTTGATCGATTATTCCGCTTCCCTCGCGACTCACCCCCTGATCTGATTTTCCTCGTCGTCCATCAGTGCTTCGACAACAATCGTGTGAGTCCTCGCCATGTCGGTTGCCGTGTACTTGTACGGATCGAATCTCCCGGCGCAGGACATGATTATTTTTCTGCCGCATTCATCGCTGGAAAACGCATCGGATTTCGTCAGCGGGAGAAAGATTTTGATTTTTCCATTCGTTCTAACCTTAAAATCTTACCATTACCCACCGTAATGGAAGAGGAACTAAGTAACCGTTGTCTATTATTTCGTTTACCACCGGATCATCAACGTCGAGATTTCTGAACCAATGAGGATATAACTGTCTCACTGCCAAATAGCGTTCGATCATGGCTAGGGCCAGCGGCACGCTGAACTTTTTCGTTCGAAGAAATCGAAGAAGAAAAGGTGAATCTTTAAAAACACAAAAGAAAAAGTAATCCTCCTCGATTCCAAAGTTAGAACATATTTCCCACGAATTCGTTGCGCTCGCGCCCTTACCTGTCCGACATTTTTTAATGTCCGGGTGCTTCAGAATACACTCCCGCAGTTGCTGCAGACACGTCGCTCGCAAGCCATCCGTTTCTCGGAGTTCTTCCTCGGCGATTTTCTTCAGATCGTCGGAACCTTTAAATTCGTAATCGTCGTCGGTGACGTTAAAATATTTATTTTCGCCTCCCATGACGCGAAGCGGATCTGGAAGGAGAACAATTTTTCCCTCATGTCGAAAGTACGACGTCGTTAAGACGCAACTCTCGGAAACGGAGCAGATGGCGCGAAACGCGTTTAACTTCTCTATGCCACGTTTCTTATTTTCCCGGTCGCCTTCACGAAACGAGAAATTCATTTGAATTATTCAAATGCTTTATCTGCTTTTATTAAAAATTTCATAATTTCAAGGAGATTTTGTTTGAATACGTTTCAAGAATCCACCATTTTACCTGATTACCGGCACCGAACTGAACGATTCCCGACACTTGAAAATTCAAGCAAATGTTCCATCACAACGTTTATGTTAACAGGCACAGTAACATTTTCAAATTTTTTCGATAGTAAATAAACGAAAGCATGATGTTAGCATTTGTCACATCTCTCACGTATTTATAATTTCATGTTAAAACGCTTACTTTGGCAAAATGATTAATTTTCAGGAAAGAAGAAAACTACGTTACATTTCTCATCGAATTAAAATCTTTCAGATCTCATAATTAAGGATTCTGAAAGTAATTAAATGCATTAGCTTTATCTTCAATTAATCGATATTCGAATTTCCAAAGACTTGACTGAGTGAAGGTTTTCATAAAAAATTAACTGCTGTCAATATAATAAGATATCATTGTATGATGTGTAAATTTTTGCATTTGCAGCACAATGACAGTCCACAAAAATGAAAAGAAAAGTTTGCTGTTTCTTATCCCGTTTGCTTTATCCCATCATTTTTCGTTTGAAACCAGATGTGAGATAAAAACTATGATCTTCTTCATTGCAAATATTCGTTTCCTTTTTGATATTAATAAATTATAGAATTACTTGGTAGATCCCTTCAAAATTAAAAAACTGAACGGTAATACGGAAATTGTTGTTATTGTTTCGAAAATAACATAATCCTGCTTTTTTTATGATTAGTTATCCTATACTTTATTTGCTTAATTTGATCTAACTCTTTGAATTTTATTTATGTATCCTTTCATTTTTGATTGACAATGAAAATCTTGAGCAAAAACTAAATTTGATAAGATTGCAATGCATTTGATATATGCTGAACAATGCCAATAATGATAACGTTGAGGTTGTGTACGTGGAGATTTCTTTATGAGTTGCAGTCCGAAGACCGAGTAGTCAAACCTAATACGGTAGAGCGACTTTTACTTTCACCCAGGCTACTCGAGCAGAGAATAATTTGATGCATCTACTGATGCATCCTATACAACCATCACGGAGACCATTTTCTTTTATTTATAGACGCTGCATTCGGATTGACCGCTGTTAATTACTATCTTCATTTACGGGAAGTAGTAAAAATGCCAATCTTATGAAAGTTGCCGCTTTATATTGACGTTGAATGCCGTCATTGTCGTCGAAAACTGTAACCGCCGAATGAGAGTATGCGAAGTGACATATTTCTCTATTTACGAAATTTAAACCGTTAATTCCAAAGGAAAGTCGGATCTATACGATCAGTAATTTAGTCCACCAAATAAGGTTTTTCGATTAACTTTTGAATTTCATGCTTTTGAAAGTGGCGTATGATAAAAGCACATTTATATTTGGGAGAAAATTTTCTTTGAACTGTGATCAAAATTCCCCTAATTTTCCCGCCAAAAAAAGTTAAATTTAAAAAAATAATAAAAAACGAAAAGAAAGTGTACGTGGAAAATATGCGTCTAAATTAAATTCAAAAAAATATCATAAAAAACATATAAGTTTTGGCCGGTAAATATTTCAATATGAAAGATGAACTGATATTTACAATTCGTAATTTTTCAAAAACACTCCGCTGATCACACGATCATGTGTGATCAATTTCAATATATAATCGTTAATCTAATCTTAAACAGCATATTGCTGTATCTGGTTCCTAATCGTGACAAGAATTAATTTAAAAAAGAAATTCATTTAACTTAATTATAGCCATATAATTAAAAGTAAACATGTATGTATAGAGATACATATATATTTAGGTCTAAAGTTTATGCATTCATCATTGACACATAAAACTTTTCCTTAATTTTTTTTATAATTATAAATTTTTAATTTGTAATAATAAAATTAAAATAATAATTAAAAAATGTCGCTCTTAAAACTAACAAATTTTATAGTTAATTTCATTTTACATGTGATTTTTAACAGAAATATCGAAGCGTATTATATTTAACTGATGAAATGCTGTCTCGCATTTAATATAATGTCTTAACAAAGATAAAACCCGAAAACTTTCACTTTTTATATAAATATGTATTTAGAATTTTAAAACTGCCATAAAATTGAAAAATTTCAGAGAAATAAAAAAAATTTGTACATGTGTAAAGTATGTGCACAATGTAAGAGAAAAGAGAAAAGATTATGAATAATGATGATTTTACGATTGTGTTGCGTGGAAAATTTTTAAAAATATTTTTTATTGTTCTTTAAAAATTTTTTTGTTCAAGTTACAACTTTCATACATGTTTCCTTTGTCCTGAAAACTGTCCAGTTGGTCTTGTTTTCGGAAGGAAAACATTTCTTTTTCAAAGGCAGTACACAGTGAATCTAATGCAAGAGTCACCAAACGGGGAAGTCAGTTAGTGCGACAATGGGAAGAGATGAGATAAAAACGTTCGTTCAAGCTAAAATTTCCGCCAACAGGCACGTAACGATACATTATCTGATATAATTGAAACGATCAAGGCACCCAGTTTCATGCTGGAAACTGTAAGAAAAAGATGCGCAAATTTACGGTTTTAGTTTTTTAGTTAATGATTCGGCAGATTTTGCTAACTGGCGATTATAAGAAACAATAAGACAAGAAACAGGATGCAACAATGGACGTTTTCATAAAGTGAAAGTTTCGTGAGTTATGTTTGTGCCGGAGGCAATCTTAACCACACGTGGTTAAGATCAGCTAACCCAACGACCATTTTACTTTTCAAGAGTGAAGTAAGCCCTTTCACTTTCATCAATGTGGTTACGTACGTACTTCTCTATTTGTGTGTGTGCCGTGCATGCGCGCACTTCCTCGCAAATGTTTAAAACGCGAAATTTAACCCCAAAACGCTTGTAACTGGCAAACGGATTCGAAAATTTGGATTTTCGGATCGGAAAAATTTTTTTCTGCACTGCGCCTACGCGTAATATTTGTTATAAACAAATATTGATGCTTTGGCGCTTGTGCAACTAATTGTGGATAAGTTTGAGAGGGAGATTGTTCAGGTCAAGGCGGTCCTTCATTGGAGTATTAATAATGTATCAGAGACAAATTTCAACTTTGACCATATGGGACGTGTTAAAACTTCAAGGGCTGAGGCTTTTTCGATAATTACAATAAAAGAATCAGCGGAATTTCCCGAAAAAGCGGTGCATGTTGGGGAAGAAGAAAGCAAAGGGAGATAATTTAAGAACCATTAAGTACTGCGCATCGCTGAAATGCCATATGGCTTGATGTGCTAGATGGACAATTAATTTTTTTGAATTTGGCGCCATTAATGTGTTAATTTTTTTTTAAATAAAGTGATTAAAATAAAAGAAAAAACAGATGAATTCCGCTCGAAGAGCGCTTTGGAAGTAAGGCGAGAGGAAACGGAAGAGAGTATCGTGAGAGCTGCTGTGGCACTTACCGTGAGCGAATGATCGAAGCGAGAATTTGGGGGGCCCCGAAGGCCCAAAGCCGAGAGAAAGAAACGAAAACGTCGGAATCGATGCTGGCGAACGGCGGTCCGACCGAGGCGACAATTCAAATCCGTCTGCCGCGTTGCTCGCTCATCGGACTTGCTTGATTTCAGAGAAATTTCACTTTCAGTACATAAATAGATCCGCGACCCGTACGATTTTGATTTAGATGTGCCCTTTTTAAATTAAGAAACGAATTAACTTTCACTCTTCCACGGTCATTTCGAGCGTAAAGACCGCGACGGTTCGCAGCGGTTTTTCCCCGTCCCTTCCCCTTTTTTATTACTGCCGGGACGAAAAGGCAATTTAAGTTTCCACCAATTCGGATTGGAAAAACGGAAGTGCCCAGAAAAAAAAAAAAAAACTTCCGTTTGCTCGATGGCTGCTTTGAATGAGTTCGAAAAGTGGATTATTCCGATAACTTAAAGAATCGCAATTCACGCGAAGAAATTCGGCAAAAGAATCAGAGGGCGGAGATTTCGGGAATTAGCAAATGGAGAGATGTGAAAGTCTCTCCCAGATTTTTTTTTTTCGTTGCCGGTTACTTTCTCCCGCGGGATAAATTCGGGCATCGCAACATGAACAATTTGCATGTTTGCATCTCGGCATGAAAGGAAGATCTGAATCCCGCTTATAAAAATAATTCATCAACGTCTAATCCAAGAGGCTTAATCAGAGCCGAAAATCTCTAAAAACGGACAAAAACGAGAAAGTCAGAGTCATTTTCGGTATTTCAATACATTATTAATATTCATTATACAGTAGGAAGAGGCGCTTAGCCTTAAATTGAATTAATAATTTCTCTAAAAAAAATCAGGCGTCCGCAAAATATTTAAAATATAATGCTGCGGCAAATGATGAATTATTAAAATTTTGAATGAAAGAGGCATAAAAAAACGAAAAAAAATTAATCTTTGAAAATCGTAATCAGTCAAATAAAAATATCGATTTAAAATAAATCGATATATGACAATATTATATTTAAGTACGATATATGACAATAAAGTGATGGAAAATTTTTATTAACGAAACAAAAAAAAAATAGCTTTAACCTTGTCGAACGTTGCATATGCATGTATCCACCTTAAAGCCAAAGACATAATGGCGAGGTTAAAAAAAATATATTTTTTTTTTTAACATTCAAAACACTGCATGACGATTTGTTAAACAAATTGGATTCAGGTTATTAATATGCAAAGCAAACAAAACGTTTCAATTCCAACCTTTGTTAGATACTCCTTACTCATTCATCGCGCCAACTAAATAGCCACTTACTTCTAATATGTGTAACACTGATTTTTCACCTAACAAAAATGACAACTCCCGATACAAATATATAACATATATATTTTATTTGTTAAATTAAAATAACTGGGTATTTTTAGTAATTCACACGATCCCAATCTCGGAGAAAGATTAAATTTTTTTTCACATTTTTTAATTAATTGTCACGTGAAAGAAAGTGCAGACTGGACCAATAAGCAGAACAATTGTTTCAGCTCGCACATTAATGAGCATATAACTTGGGATCGATCTCTGCAGAATTAAGCGAAGCTCTTTAGTCACCTCGGACCAAAAGCTTCCAATTTTCTACAATATTTCGATTCAAATTGATCGTGTCAACAGAAAACCAAAGATTAATATTTTTTTTCCCAGAAAGGGCAAATTAATAACTGAAGTTTTCATCTGCTTTTCTTAACGAATTAGTAATAAAAATACAGGATTCACCACGGTCATTGAAGATCAAGGCGCCGACATTCGATCCCGGTTCACTTGAGCCTTAGAATCACGAAGACTGTGCAAAATAAGGAAACTCGAAATGACATTTGACAATGAAACGTTATAAATACTTTTTCAAACCTTCAATTATCAACGTTGTGAGACTAGCTACACTGTAACAAAACCTATTATTACAAATTATTTATCATATAGTTGGTATCTCGTACAAAATATGAAAAAGATTCCTTACCTATAAACAGAAAATTAAACATAAACAGAATTCGAAATACATATTTCCAGTACAGATATACGGACACAGGATCGAACGTCACATAATAAAGTTTAAGAAAAAGAATAACATCAGCAAAAATTGCAAGGTTAAAACATATTATTTTTATAATATGTAATTTATGCATTTAAAAATTATGAAAAAATCATTTTTTGTTTAACAGAAAAATATTTTTAAAAAATTTTAAATGATAATCAATATATAACTAAAAAACCAGACTTATAGATAAAAATTTGCCGATTTGGAAAATTCGACATAGGTTGACGGAAGCAGAATGTCATGTTCAAGAAAGGTTTTTGAGTACTTAAACGCCGCGAATTCATCA
>JAOWBB010000007.1:2322391-2338039 GCA_028565995.1 Ricinus marginatus | reverse complement strand
AATATATAAACTTATATATAATGTAAATGTAATAACTTATTTTATAATTTTTTTTAAATTAAAAAATATTTTAAATTGTTGAAATAATTCCCGTGATAGTTCTTATTTTAATAAAATGATATTAATGTGCGAAAAATATTTTTACAAGGTAGATTTACAAATTGTGAAAGCTGAGTTATAACAATTTTGAAATTGTATAAGTTGTAATCCTAAATTAGATATTTGTCCATGTTTCAAATAATTAATATCATTTATTATTCAATTAACAGATATTGTGACTGTTCCACATAAATATAAAAAATGATACGCATATGCATTCATATTTTTTTTAATTGTTGCAGCGCATGTGGACGATTTATTAATGTGAATTTTAGAATTTGGCTTTGGGCAAGAAACCAGATGACAGTGGCAAAAATTTTTCACGAAGTTTGTAAAAGACATCCAAATAAAATTGCCTTTTATTATGAAAATGAAATATGGACTTTTCAACAAGTAAGTGCAATCTCAATAAAAAAGTGCAGATCTACTTTATTCTCAAATTGGCAATAATTTAAGAATTATTTCAAAATAGTTCTCTAAAATTTTTGGTTGCTTAAAAAATATACATATTAAAAAAAAATCTAAATTTTTCATAAGATTTAAGGTTTAAACCATAACTCAAATAAAACTTTTTATGAATAAAAAATTCTGTATTTAATTTAAAAATTTTTTAAACCAATATACCTCAGAATAACAATCAGAAAATATAACAATATCTGAATTACAAAATCAAAAACTTAATAATATATTACTTTAAATATTGAATATGATCGAATATTAGCTATAAAAAGCTTTGATGAAATCGTTTTATACAATTGGCTCAAATCAATTTCAGATCAAAGGAGAAATTTCATCCTTTACCTCAATAACTTTCATACAATATGATTCAATAAAAATTATATTTAAATTTTAATTTGAAATTTTGAATTTGTAAGTAATAAAAAAGCTTTATAATGAATATTTTTAATATAAAATGTTCGGTAAAAAGTTATACGAAACATACACAATTACAATATATAAAAAATTAGTCGCATTAGTTATGTATTTAATTTGACTATTGACAGTAAGGAAATTTACTTCCAAAGAAAACGATTAAGTATTATTAGATATATTGGACCATATATGAAATTTGTTATTCGAATGATGTTAAATCGCTCATATATCAGGCTTTGCAGTAAATCCAAAATTTATTAATATTTCATACAATTAATGGATAAATGTGACAATAAAGCTAACTTCAATTTCTATATATGAAATAATAAAACATTATTGTTGATATAAGTCATTCATAACACAGAAATCTAATCATTTGACGGCAATCTTTTGATGCGGAATCCTTAACCTTCATTCTTTTTGAGGCGGAAATTTTTTTCATGCTTTTATTTATTTAAGATTTTTATTACTTTCGCAGAAGATATAAAAAATTGAAAGCAAAACAAATATTATGCAAATTATTGTACCTTGTATTTAATATTTATTCAGCTTGTAAAAAAATTAATTTTGTAGTTGTGCTATGAAAAAAATTATTTTCCAATTTTAGGTAGATGAATATTCTAATCAAGTGGGAAATTTTTTCAAAAATGCCGGTTTTAAGAAAGGCGATGCAATTGCTTTATTCATGGAAAACAATGCGGCATATGCTGCAATTTGGTTAGGATTATCGAAAATAGGAGTTATCACGGCGCTTATCAATTCAAACTTAAAAGATAAACCTCTCATACATTCCATACAAGCCGCAAATTGCAAAGGTTTAATATACAGTCAAGAAACGAAGCAGGGTACGTTTTCATGGATAAAGATTACTGTTTTTAATTTATGGTTTTCTCATCAACCACAAAATTTCATAACTTCATTTAGGGAAAAGAAAAATAAACAAAAATTTTTATAATATTTTCAACTCAATTGAATTTCAGTAGTTTTATAAAACGAGATTAAATATCCATTTAAGTGTGAAACAACTAAAATAATTATCTAATAATAAGTTATGAATGTAAATATGATAAGTTAAAAGTTATTTAATAATTGTTAGTAATTATATAATAATTATGTTAAAGTTATATAATAATTGTAAAAGTGGCTTAATTCAAAAATATAAATACGAAAATAATAACTTAAAACTCATAAAATAACATTGCGACAACAATTCTATAAAATGAGTTTCTGTAAAATATACACATAAAATTGTTTTTATAAGTAAAAAATCTAAAAAGAAGTGGAAAAGAAATAATGATCTACATTCAAGACAAGAAATGCATTAAAAATATGTTTTTGTAAATATATGCTTGTTTAAAACGTTCATCAAACATAAAAAATTAATTCATTTAAATTTTGCCTGTAAATTAATATTTATTTAATATTTATTTTTTTAATATAATATTTATTTAATTAATTTATTAATATTTATATAATATTTATTTAATTTAAACTTCCAAGACAATGTATAAAAGAAATATTAAAATAAACGTGGAATATAGAAATTGTCAAGCATTTTAAGATTGGATTTTAAGATTAAGACATTCAAAGTCAAAAAATTACAAAATATTCAGGTCAAAGTAATTATTGATTGAAAATTTTGCTATATAAATAAATAAGGAACTTCAAATTAGAGAAATATTAAAAAGTCAAATAAATACTGTAAAATGTTTGAAGTTTTTCTTAAAAAAATTTTTTATTGCTACATATGAAGAAAAAGTTAAGGAAATTTCAAAATATAATGTGTAATTAATGTTTTATAATTTGATGAAATATTGTAATAAAGTAAAACGAAAACTGTTATAAAATAAGTTCGAATTTTTACATATAACAAATATAATATCTGGATTCCAAAAAATTTACAGGTGTGTTAGAAATATCATCGGAACTCGAAAGCATTACTCTTTATGATTTGGAAAAAAATTGTGATTCAGATAATTTAAAGTCAATTAATCTAAGAAAGTCTTTAATGAAAACTTCAAATTCCTTTCCAAAAAATGATTTAGAAGAAGGTCAATACAGTGATAACCTATTATTCATATATACCTCTGGCACCACGGGTTTACCGAAAGCTGCAGTTATCACCAACAGCAGGTACGTGAAGTTTATGTACTCATAATTTTTTATGTGGTTTTAATAAAGTAAACAGAAATTATCATTTCCTTCAGATATTTATTCATGGCTTACGGTGTACATACGATGTTATCAATAAAAGAAAACGATATAATTTATGATCCCTTACCTTTATATCATACATCAGGTGGAATTATAGGAATTGGTCAATGCTTATTAACGGGCTGTACAGTTGCAATAAGGAGAAAATTTTCGGCTTCGAATTTCTGGTTGGACTGTATTAAATATGAATGCACGGTAATTCACCAATTTCATAAATAATAATTTATATGCAGTTTGGAAAAACAAATCGGTTTTAATTAATAAATGAGAGAAATTATGCATAAGTTAATTTCTTCCATCCTAGAGCTTAAGTTATATTTTTCTCTTTTCTTTCTATTGTTTAAAGTAAAATAAAATAATTTATAAAAATTAAAAATTTAACATATATATATGAAATTATTTATAATCATACTAGTTGTAGCGACATAATTACAAAAAAGTTTGACCATTTCATATTTCCTCTTCATATTTCAATGCTCTCTGTCCAGAAATTTTTTTAACCATATGAATGTATACAATACATAACATAATTCAAATAAGGATAATGTTATATTTCTTGAAAATGAAAAAATTAACGTCAAATTAAATATGTATATCAATGTAATTTCATATATGCTAATTCTGCAATTTAATATAATTCATATATGTAAATCACATTATATTACAGCTGTAACTTAGTAACAAGTAAAAAAATATATTAATGGACTATATTTTTTTAACTGTAAAAAATCTCAACTACACATTGCTAGAAATAAACTTAAACATATAATGTCTATATTTTGTCATTAAAAATTTTTGAAACATTATAAAATTATTAATAGTTCCGAATGCAAGAAACAGATTTAAATAATATGAACAAACAGAATAATTTTCTTTTTATATCTTAAATTAGATCAATTATTACAAATATAACAAAACTGCTTTCATATCTCAAACTAATATTATTTATTTTAAAAAATTAGTCTTTTGACAATATGTGAAAAATTACCATTAATGTTCAAAATTACTACTATGATCAGAAATTTAAAATGGACTATTAAAATTTTTTTAAAATTTTTGCAGGTAGCATGTTATATAGGTGAAATTTGTAGGTACCTCCTTTCAGTTCCACAAAAGCCTCATGATACCCAACACAAGATCAGGTTAATGTATGGAAACGGCTTAAGACCACAGATTTGGAAGAAATTTATTGAGAGGTTTAAGATAAAGCAAATAGGAGAATTTTATGGAGCTACTGAGGGTAATTCAAATCTAGGTTAGTTTATATTTATTATATACATTTTAGAAATCTTTTATTGTTGAAAATAAATATGAAAATCCATATGAACAAATAGGAACATACCTGATTTTTAAATTTCACTTCAATATTTTAAATATATTCATTCTTATGTAAATGGATAGAAAGTTTATAAACAAACTATGAAAAAGTTAAAATTTAGAATTAAAAAATTATTTGTCAAAAACATGGAATCTTTGATCGCTTTATTTAACTTTATATTTTAATAGGACCATATAAGATACCAGTGCCATGCAAATTTTATAATAACTAATTAAGTTAAATCAAAAGTTTAACAATTATATTTTTGTTATAAATTTAACCAAGTATGTAAAATTTACGTTATCTGTTTTGAATGTTATAATATCAGGAATTATTTTACACATTTTTTAAAAAAATTTTGAAGCATTTGTTTTTCACATTTCAATGTGTAATTAATTTAAAATTTTAAAACTTGAGGATAATAGCTAAAAAAGCATGTTGTTTAAAGGTCTTAATAATCTGTTGACAATGATTTCAAAAAGAAACATTGATATTAGTAAGAATTTTTTAAAAAAGATCTTTTTATCAAGTCAGTATGGTAAAAATCAATTTATTAAATATAAATTTGTTGATTGAATCAATTTAATTGAAACTATTCGAGTCAATTTATATTATATACATTTTACATTATACATATACTCATTATATATATATATCGATGAATGTGAAATTAAGATATTGATGAATGAAATCAAGAAATATCCAATGATCAGTACTTAAAATATTTCGCAATTTATTTTAAATAAAAGATATTTATTAGTCAAACATTCTAACATAAAAAGAGAAAATTATTTCATAGCTAAAGAATCTTTTAACAATAACTTTTAAAAAAAATAAAATTTTAATTCTGACTTTCTTTCTAATATTTCAGTCAATATTGATGGAAAGGTCGGTGCAGTAGGATTTTTGCCTCGCATCGCTCATTATTTATATCCAGTCTCGTTAATTAAAATCAATCAGGAAACAGAAGAGCCCGTAAGGAACTCAAAGGGATTTTGCATAAGATGTCAGCCAGGTTATAGTCCTAATCTCTAATAGAATAACTAAAAATATGCAACAATTAATTTTCACAGTCCCTATGGCAATGAGAAGATGAAATTGTAGTGAAATATATAGCACAGTTCTCTAATTTTATATTTTCCCCTTATTGCTAAAACAGTATTTACGATTCAGCAAAATTGTATGATCTCTATCAAAAAAATATTGTACTTTTATTTCATCTTGAATTGAAGTCATAAAAATTAAATATGCCAAATTTTAAAAAACAATTTTATCAAAAAATTTTATTTTGCAGGGGAAACCGGTATGTTTATAGGAAAAATAAATCCAAAAAAAGCTATTAATTCGTTTACTGGATATGTAGATAAGCAAGCTTCGGAAAAAAAAATTTTGAGAAATGTATTTTGTGAAGGTGATCGGTATTTTAATAGCGGAGATATACTAGAAATGGACAAATATGGATATTTTTACTTCAAAGATAGAACGGGAGATACTTTCAGGTTGACATATTGGAATTTTGAGATCATATAAAGTGACTATATTATTCTATCAGATCTACCGACGTTCATCAATGCTAATTTTGAAACTCAGTATATATTTTACAGATGGAAAGGAGAAAATGTAGCAACTGCAGAAGTTGAAGCCGTAATCTCAAATATTGCTGGCTTGAGAGATGCCATAGTTTATGGAGTCGAGGCAAGTCTATACAGTTAAAAATTAAGCATAATCCTATAAATGTTAATGTAAAGATATCTAAATTAAATAAAATTCAATATATCCGGCTTAGTAAAACAATAAATTTTTGTAAAGGAAACATACTTATTTAGATCTGTAAATCAAAATTCATTAATAATATTACATGGAACATCCTTTTTTCTCTAACTGCGTAAACAAAATAATATACAGTTATATGATATTAAAAAAATGTTGATTATGGAGATAATATTGAAAATCTCTTTAGAAAAAGAATTTCGAATTTATAGGTTCCATACGTAGAAGGGCGAGCTGGTATGGCAGCCATTCTTGATAAGGATAATTCCCTGAAATTGAAGTATCTAGCTGAAGAAATGAAAAAATCTTTGCCGAATTATGCAGTGCCGATATTTATCCGAATTATAACTGACGTTCCTATGACAGGAACATACAAACTCAAAAAGAAACAACTGCAACTTGAAGGTTTTAATCCAAACAAAGTAAGTGATCGCCTTTATTTTCACGATGCCAGAACGAAGCAGTATGAATTGATCACGCAGGATTTGTACAAAGAAATTCAAAACGGAAGTGTAAACTTGTAAATTTAGTGGCGAGACACTAAAATTCATTCACTTTCTCCATAGCATTTAAAATTAACCGAAGCATGACAGTAGCTAAGAAAGTAAAGATTTATGGTCAAATTAACCGACATGTTTTTTTAATGAAAGTGAAAACTTATTCTAATTTTTTTGTTATATTTGCCTTGTTAATTAGTTGTGAATGTAATTTTCCGCTCAGTCAATTTTCTCTTTAATCTCTCTTTTCTATTAATACTATATGACTTCATTAAAAATTTTAAACTTTTTCTATAATTATTTTCAATCATAATGACTAAAAAAATATTTTAATTTCTGTAAATAAATTACTTATCTACAGTATATAAATCATTGTTATTTAATGTTTTGTAAAGAGGCCGAAAAATATAATAAATGTACGATATTTTTTTCCAAATTTGTGATATTCATTTAATAGTAAAAATATCTAATGTAGTATAACTTTTTTATATCTGAAATCTAATCCACAAGACTTCATAAATCAAAAAATGTTCTCTAGAATTTATTTTATTTTTATACAAAAAAAACAACAACATATACTTCTTTTCTTATATTTCATTGCAATTAGAGAAGAACTCCAAGTTAATTAGATTTGTAAAATAAAGATGTAAAGTATTTTATGACCTAAATGTCAGAAATACTGAAAAAAAGAAAGTTGAATGAAAATTAAACTTCATTGTCCAAAAAAAATTCCTTGAAGAACATAATAAGAGCAGACAAAAAAGGTATTATTTTCATTTAACAAAACATCACTGAAAAAGGTAATTTTATAATTTAAATACAATTAAGCTACATAAAAAATTTAAATTTAGTTAATGTCAATTTAAAAAATATTCTTCATTTATAAATCTAACAATAGATTTACTTGACTGTAACTAATATTAATTTAATTAAACAACAAAACATGGTAAATAAAAATTAAAAAATTGAAAACAATTATTTTAATCGTATTAATGAGATTTTAAGCAAATTAAAAAAAAAATAATGTTAAATTTAAAAGTTAATAATCTCTAAGAAGCAACGGAGTTTCAAAGTTAAATTCAAATTGTTAAAAAATTAGTTTATTGAATTAAATTATCGTGTAATAAAATGATAATTATAAATTACATGTGAAATATCTGTGTGAATTACGAAAAATTTTCAGTTTAATTATTAAAAATTTTACTTGACTATTAACTTTGTCGTGATGTTTTAAAGTTTATTATAAAATTAAGACCAAAAATAAATCAAATAAATGACAGTACTATTGTTAATGATAATAACTATCCGCCGGCTGTCGAACCCAATAACCATGTGGGGCATGACTTCCCTCGTCTGGTCCTCTGTAAACTTTAATTACGACCCTTCCAGGGCTTCCTATTGAAGCAAAACAAAATGGACGAATTACAAATATATAAAATATCCATTAACATATAATAATTTTAAATTTTACCGTAATGATTAAGGTGAAAAGTCGAAGAATCTTTTGCATCTACTTCAAGAATTCGATGTTTGACCGTATCTCCAGTTCTTTCCGTGAACATCTCGCGTGTTCCATCATTCGGAAAATTCAAATGCCATCCATTTGCTGTCAAAATCATCACGAAAAAAATCAGAATCTTAATCATTTCGCTAATTTAATCATGTAAAAATTGAGTTTCACAAAGCGAAAAAAATTTTTGAAGCAATTGAAAAAATTAGACTTTACGAATAAAAATTATTTCGGAAGTGTCATCTGCTATATCCAAGATCTCGGTTATGTCTAAAAAGTAATTCATTTCTTCATTTATATAAAAAAATTTCGGTTTACATTGAAAAATTGCAATTCTCAATTTTAACTTTCTCCTTTTTTTTTTCATCTTCGGTCACTCTCGATTTAATATTGGAAAGAAAACTAATTTAAAATTCTTACTGAAACTTGCACATATTATTTTACCAGATTGAGGTGTTAGTTTTTTAAATTGTCATAACCAATGTCTTTAATTATAAATAAAAAAAAATTTAGTTTTGTGCTTCTAGAGAGACCCGCGCTATGAGCTGTAACAGCTCTTACCAGAAGCAAAAAATCGTCATTGGCTTTTGCCTATAGCAAAAAAATAAGTCCGCTTTTTTCGTCAAAAATTAGCTTAAAAAAATAAATTTATATTTATGCACTTATTCTGAAAAATTAAATTATTTACAGTTGCATATTTTTTCAAATAACTTTATTGAAAATTTTTACTAATTTATTGATTATTCAGACATGAAAATTAAGTATGACATTAAAAGTCGCATGTTAATTAATTTCGGCTATCAATAAGTCTACTTTTTAAAAAAAACCTTTAACTAATGGAAAAGAAATTCAAAACGTCATTTTTATTTCTTTGAAGAATATGAATATTTACGATTTAGAAAATAACATCAAAACATAAATTGAATTATTTTAATCTATTAATTGGTAAAATATGAAGAAAGCTTATCTTGATAAGGCAAAAAAAATATATACATTTTAAGTATAAAATAATTTTTACTATTTTAAAATAGATATCGAACTAAAATTTAATCAATTACATTACAAAGCATTTTATTTCAAACTCACAGTTAAATCTGTCATAAAACATGTAAATCTATGTAAATAAGAACATTTTTTTTAAGAATAAATTTCACTAAAATTTTGAGAAAAAACATATCATTTGTGGTTGGTATGTTGTCTCTAAATAATAAAGGACTCTGAAATTAACTTTCCCGCCACAAAATTATGCCTAAAGAACGCCTTATTTTGTATATGGTAATAAGTCAATGACGTTTTGATGCATAGCCTGTAAAATGGACGATTTACCACTTATTTACGGATTGGAATTCAAGGTAAAACTTTTACCGGACAATTTTGCCTTTAATATCGCAAAAGTATAAAATAATTTCTGATTCAATAAATCCTTTTTGCAAGTTTTTATTACATAATTTTTCTTTGCAAAACATTTTTCAGACAGAATATTTTTTTCGACTTCATATTTATGGAAGAGGCAAATAGTTTTCAGTTATATATAAACTATTTGTTGTTTAAAAATATTTCAATATTAATTCAAATTTCAGCATTCTTTACACATATTATATAATCTTACAGAAAAATTAGAATTTATTATGATAATACATAAAGTGCCATACGATTAAATCTTTACTTATTTGCACGAATAATCTTATGTAATTGTATAAAAATACTCTTAGGCTAGAGCTTTGACATCCCAGCAATATGAATCAGATGTCATTCGATTTATGGTTGGTACTCAGTCTCTAAAACTTAGCCAAAATCAGATTCATATAATTGAAGTTAATGAAGAAACTAGATCTCTCAATACAATAATTTGTCCTCACAGTGATGGTGAAGTGTGGCATTTATCTGCTTCATCTGGTGATCCAAATATCATTGCAACTACTTATAACACGCTAACAGGTATATTTTTTGGTAAACTTTTAACATTATGGCCAAATTTTTATTTTCATTTGCAATTTTTAAAATAATTTGTATTAACCTTTAAAATTAATAAACATTGATTTTGAGTTACATCTTAAAAGGTATTGATATCTTTTCAGATGATAATGTTTGTCTCATGAGAAGTGCAATATGGAGAATAAAAGATGAAACTCTTGAATTAAGAACTCTTTTGCCAACTGATCAACTTGGGCAAGAAATCAAGCAATGTTTTTTTCACACCTCTAATCCAAATAATGTATTAACAATAATTGACAATCACTTTGTTATATGGGACATTGGAGAGGAAGAAGTTAAGGTATTTTATTCAGAAATTATTATCAAAGTGTGAAAATTAAATTAAAAATTTCTGTTTATAAATTCAGGTTGGATCTTTCTAGACTTTGTCAAAAGGGTCATTAGTAGGTAAAGGACAACCACGATTTAATTGTGGAAAATGGAACCCTCACCATAATGTTACTCAAATAGTAACAGGTAATGATTGTAATGTAAGGGGTTGGGATATCAGAAGTGCTACCCAAAGCTGGATTATAGAAAATGCTCATTCACAATTAGTTAGGCAAGTAAAAAGGAATTGCTGGAGTTCAGCTTTTTATTATTTCAGGGATTTAAAATAAGTTAATTTAAAATTGTGAAAGATAACTTATAAAAATATTTTACAATTATTGATAATTTTGTCATCTTAAATTTATAAAACAATTATAAATTATATTGGAACAATTTTGCTTATTAAAGTTACTCTAAATAAGCTTTCAACTTAAAAAAATTTAGATTTTATTATATGGATCTTATAAATTTTTTAATAAAGCTTTTATTCAATTTAGTGCACTCATCATTTATTCATGATTTGAATGTTGTGTGTCATTTTGATTAAATTCTAACAACTGAATTGCATTAATTCCAGTTGGTGATACTATATAGTAAATATTGATGTATTTTATATTCACTATAAATTTTTAAATATTTAATGTTATGTAATTTTCAGAGATTTAGATTTCAATCCTAATAGACAATATTATCTAGCTACAGCTGGTGATGATGGGCACACAAAATTTTGGGATACTAGAAATACAACAGAACCAGTTATTTCACGTTCAGATCATTCACATTGGTAATAACACTTTATTAGTTATCTGAAAATGTTATTTCATTTAAATATCTAGGCATTAGAATAACATAAAGAATTTTCCTCTGCATATATAATATTTATTTTAGGGTGTGGGCAGTTCGATATAATCATTTTCATGATCAACTTGTCATAAGCTCATCTAGTGATTCCAGAGTCATATTAATTTGTGTTCCTGGTATATCATCTGAGCCAGGAGGGCATGTTGTGACAAGTGATGATATGAATGAATGTGAAAGGGATAAGTAAGTGTTTCTGTTTTGAAATATATAAAAATTAAATTTAAAAACTTATGTCCATTTTCTAATTGCAAGGTTGGAAGAGGGAGTTTTGGCAACATATGAAGAACATGAAGACTCTGTATATGCAGTTGAGTGGTCAACAGCAGATCCATGGACCTTTGCATCATTAAGCTATGATGGTAGACTTCTTATTAATCATGTACCAAAATCCCACAAATATAAGATTTTACTTTAATATTGTTTATTTTAAAGCTATTTCTTTGAAACTAATATCACAAAATATTTTTTATAACTTAACAGGAAAGTGTTTTTAAGACTAGTTTTTAAAAGGTAAACGTCTTAAGGTATTACTGACTATTTAAACTAAAAGTTTTATAAGTTCATTGCACATTGAATCGCTCAATAAAGTGTCGTTCATGTTTGATAAATACAAAGAACATTATCTTGTTTAACAAAAACATTAAATAAATATTGATGAAGTTGCTTAAATTTTGTTTTTATTTTATCTGTACTCCTTTGTTAGATAAATTGCAACAATTAAGGACTGACAATAATTTTGATCATACTGGACGTGAGCCTTTTCCCTCAACTATAGTCAGCATTTTATGAAGTGCAATATTCCACTCAAAGTAGGTGGTTTATGCAATTTCATAATAATCACACGGTGAGTTTTCATAGTCGTGGTAATAGACAGTCTTTATGACAGTTTTGTAGCTTCTTCAATTATATTATTCAAAGCAACAGAATGTTCTATAATATGATAGTTCAATTCAATAAATTAATGAATAAATTTTAACTGAAATTAAAAGTAAAAATTAGATAATAAAATTGAATTTAAAAAAATGGGGTAAAATAGCTAATCACGTGACCATTTTAATGACGGAAATAAAACCCCAGAGTTCCGTTGTGCGTCTGCGCATGTTAGTTGAGGCATTGCAAATGGCTGCCCGTGTTATTGTTAAGTAAATCTACTGTTGCTCAGTCAAAAATGTTCTTATTTTTCGAATTTCTACTATAGAATTCCGGTAATAGTCAATGAATATAACTCACTCATAATCAAATGGATATAATTAAAAGTATTATAGGTATGGTAGAGGGTAAAATTTAAAAAAAAAATTTTTTCAAAAATGGACTACGGAACCATTTTGTCCTTCCGCGAATGTTGTTTTATGAAAAATAACCGATTTTAGTAGGCTCTTTTTTATGTTTTTTGTTAAGTTTTAGCACCTATAATTTATTTTAATTACACAGATAGTAATTTTATTTGTTAGAAATAAAACTTTTCTTCAACAATTTCCCATTTGTAACCTAAAAATGACGTTTTCAGTGAACATAGATTTTGGGGATTCGCCTCACAAAATGGCCGCCGTATCTTTCGATGATGGCTTGTATTTACTGAAAATTCAGCAATGTAGTTTAAATAGTATTTTATATTCCTTGATAAGTAACTAAATCTAATTTATTCATGGACTAGAGTTGAGTGTTTGGCTTTTATAACTATAAGAGATTTCCTTTCCGTTCAATGTCATGTGTTTCCATCGGTTATTTTGAACAGGCCTATTCCGTTGAGGGTGGCATAAGTCTCATATGATTGACATCATGTATTTTTGAGTTCCGAATTTTATGATAAAAAATTAAATATAATTTTAGGAAAGTAACTTATTATGACAATACTTCTTAATAATACTTACTTATAACCAAATTTAAAAGCGAAAAGTGTTTTCATGAAATTGTTTTGGTCTTAACTAATATATCTTTATTTTCCATTCAGTCCCCCTCTTGGTTTTTGGACGTTTAATTACATTATTTTTTCATTGATAATTTTTTAGTTTAAAATATTAGCTGTAGCTTTTTTATCCTAGTATTTTATTGTGTAAATTAAACAATATTTGATTATTTTATTTATTAGATTTATAATTTTCTGATAAATTAAAGATTATTTATTTCAACATTGCTGAATTTGATTAGTTTTTATAAAAATCATGATATAAATGTAAATAATGCACAACACTATTTAACTAAATAGAGAATAAAGATTTAATTAGTTTTGTTAACTAAAAGTGAAAAAAATAATTTGTTTTAATTTGTTTTCTATAAATATGTTATGTTTCAAATGCTTACTTTAAAACTCAGATAAATTGCTTGATAGATTTTATATTTCATTTTCTTTTTATAAGTATTATTAAGATTTAATAATTTTCTAGTTCTGTATTATATGCATTTCTTTTTGTAAATTTTTAATATGTGAAACTGCAAATTTACTTATAAAGTAAGATATTAAATACTAGTAAACCATTTAAGAAAAAATGAGAAATAAAAAAAAAATTTTGTCTAAATCACAGTTTAAATTTCAAAATGGAATAATTTTTTTCCATCATTTCAGATAGTTTGTTTCTAATAATGGATTACAAGTGAGCAAATATAAAATGGCAGTGTGATAGCCATGGCTGCAAACAGTGATGGCGATTCCACAGCGGGTTCCTCCCCATGTGTGGGTCTTCTTGCAACTTTTCCTAGTAAAAAAGGTATAGTAAAACAATACTATTATATGCATTTATTTAATATACATAAAGGGATACAGAACTAACTTGTCTATGTTGATTTAAAGAAACTTATTTATGATGTTTTCTTTAAGTTAATAGCTTTTGTTACTTATCAGGAATAAATCGATCTCATTGGGCTGGTTCTGAATTAAATTGGGAAACAGATGAAGAGGAGTCACTTATTGATAATGATCTCATTCAAACAGTGTTCACTTGCCATGGAGACCTAGGGGATCCTGATTTTCCCAAAAGATTTTCTGTGTTGCTTGACAAGTTGAGCACATTATTATGTACAGGTATATGAATATATAAATTATTCTAAAAATCAAAGAAATTATTTTTAATTCTAATATGAATTGCTTATAAATAAATTTATTATAATTTTTATGTTTTAAAAAATTTTAATCTTGTAATCAATATTTTTTAATATTAGGTAAAGAGGTTTTAATGAGAGTGAAAAAAGTTGAGCCGTGGAACTCGGTTCGAGTGACTCTTACCATTCCACGAGATGCAGCTCAACGTCTTCGAACTCTAGCACAAGCTGGAGATGCTGCTTTACAAGCGTTGGGTATCCTCAGTGTTCAAGTTGAAGGAGATCAAGTTATATCCCTACGCCTCGCTGCTAGATTTGGTGGTGAACCCCAAGAGATTGTTTTGAGAACCGGAAGTGGAAACAGTAATAGTACGAATACTTCGGTCGGCCATTCTGTTGGGCAAATATTATCAGCCGCAAATGTTAATCAACCAAGCTCATCTGGAACCTTTCGAAGTCCAAACGTTGTGGCACCAGGTGGAGTTGGGATTCCTCCTTCTCCAAAACCACATGGAGGACCTTCACCTTTTCCATTTACTAGTATGAATCATGCAGCCCAAACACAACAGGGCAGAGAAAGGTAATTAGATGTAATGAAAGATTTGCCTATATAACGATATATGTAGGAAAAAACAATGATTTCGTTATATTTTAGATTTTAACAACTAAAATTTTAATCAAAGATAATTTTTTTTAATTTCAGCACCTCCCAACATAATTTCACGGCTCCTCCTCCTTATCCAGCTAAAACATTCAGTCCCTCTGGTATGAAATCAACATTAACCCCTGGACCAGCTGTTTCATCCAATCAAAGAGTCATTTCTTCATTGCCAGTCGCAAAAAAACCCTCTATTAATCCTTCGCCTGTTACTGGTTCTGCTGCTCCCACTTCCAAAATGTCTATAACTACCAATGTGTCAGCCTTCTCTCCTCGGGATGGTGTCGCATTGAAACCTTTCCCACAAAAATTACCTCCCCCTGGCCAGAACTCGAATCCCAATAATCAGTTAAAAAGAGTCGTGTCACCTGATCCAACTCTTTCAAATAATATGTCTTTGTCAAGTCCTTTATTGGTAAATCTATTACAAAACGACGGTACTCCCTCATCAACGACTTCAACTTCCCCAACCATAGTTGTATCAAGTAAAATGGCTCCACCCAGTTTG